>OZ018322.1:216550281-216904698 GCA_963969495.1 Ceratothoa steindachneri
GACACGCAGATGATAAAGCCCATTTTCATTTTGGTGGATTCGTTAATAAGCAGAATTGTCGCATTTGGGCTGATGAAAATACCAGGAAGACTGTTGAAAAGCCACTGCATCCAAAAAAAAGTTCACTGTTTGGTATGCATTTTTTGCTAGCGGAATCATTGGGCCGTATTTCTTCGAAAATGATGCCGGGAATTCTGTTACGGTGACAGGCGAGTGATACCGTGCCTGAATTGAATTCTCTAGATGTCGAAGATTTGTGTTTTCAACAGGACAGCGCTACATGCCACACAGTCAATGCAACAATGGCTTTATTGAATGAGAAGTTCTCAGGTCGCATCATCTCTCGAAACAGCGAGGTCAATTGGCCACCACAATCGTGTGACTTTAGATTTCTTCTTTTTGGGGTCATCTCAAAAGTAAGGTGTATGCCAACAAGCTAACAACAATTCAAGAGCTGAAGGATGAGATAATAAAGCATATTGGTGAGATCGAGGACAACTATGCAGAGACGTCATAAAAAATTTTGACCATCGAGTGGAGGTGTGCTGCCGAAGCCTTGGCGGACATTTGGCGATATTATTTTTCACACATAATTGCCATGACTCAAATAACATGATCCAATAGTGAAATCAATAAATTTTCACCAATAATACTGTTTTATTTACTACTAACTTCCATCCGTCTTAATGGAGCACCCTTATATGTGTATATTTATGTATATATATATATATATATATATATATATATATATATATATATATATATATATATATATATATATATATATATATATATATATATATACGCTTCCTCTCCGGGATATTTTCTTCAGGGTTTGTTCCCAGAGAGGCTCTGACCTTCTCGTGGCGAGGCGGGTCAGCCCTGTGCCCTTTAGGGGTCTCATGGTGCTGCCAACAAGACTTTTAACATGCCCCTCTTTCTTTCCCCCTTATTACGTTCTTCTACTGCCCTTTATTTCTCCCTCTCCCTTCATCTATCTAGGGGTCCTTATAGATACCTGACCTCTGCTCGTTTTATGGATTGATTCAGAATTGTTCTTTCATAAAGGTGGAAGAGGCTGGGCATCTCCACCACTTTTGTCTACCGAATGCCGAAGGAGAAACCCATTGTTGACCCCTTTTCGTGCGTAAGAGAACTCAGGCAGCCTCTTAGGTTTCTAAATATGGTGTGACGGATCCGTATCCATTCTCCAAGAGGACATACCGGACCTAACTTATTGTAGAGTTGTAGTAGTGCCGGGCCTTTGTAGACCTCCATGGTCGGGAGTCCCAAGGGAGAATGCGAAGTTTTTTTTCTTTTTGTAATGGCTAGCCATAAACCAAAAACCTCCCCTTCTAGTAAGGATTCTCGTGCCAAACCTTCCTTAGCTCTCCGTTCAGCCTTCCCCCGCTCGTTGGACCCATATTCCAACGAAGTAGACTCAGATTTAGATTATCCCCGCTTTCTTGTCATGAGTTCATCATCCGACACCCCACTTGCAAAAGTCGATGTGTTTGACCTCAATGAATCTTTTGAAATTCCAGTAACTGTCTCACCCCATCTGCGTCTGAATTTTGTCAAAGGTGTTGTCGTCCGTTCAAACGAACTTAGGGACTACAACCTCACCCGCCTTCAGAGCAAGCTCAGTACCCAAAGTGTCACACACGTACACAGGGTAACTAAAACATTAGGCTCCACTAGAGTCCCAACTGCCACACTGATTTTAACATTCGAACGACAAGAACTGCCGCAGGATATTAAAGCTGGGTACCTTCGTGTCCCGGTAAGTCCCTACATCAAACTACACAGACGCTGCTTCAATTGCAATCAATTTGGACATGTTGGCCATGCCTGTCGGCACCCCCGCTCCTGCGTGAATTGGAGCTCTCTCTCAAAACCACCACCTTGCCGTCGGTGAGAGAGCTTGCGTGATCTGCTTGAGTTAAGCTAGTTAGGCTGCGGGACATTTAGTCCGGTAGGGTCACCCATGCCAGTAAGGTAGCTGTAGTAGGATCCAGAGTAAGGGTTGTCAAACTTTTCTACGACTTCTTTGATGCGTCTCCTTGCATCCCCCTACCAACGTCTTCAATTCTGTTAGTACTAAGTTATATCAATTCTCTTCAACTGTAAAAAAAAAAACAAACCCCAATAACAAAAAACAAACATTCATCTCTATTACACATAAGTTGTTTATTAATATGGGCCTCACCAGCTCCCTTATGCCACGTGATAAGAGAGGCTTTGAAACCTATAAATAACGCCTTGGAGCACTCATAGGTTGCAAGAGACTGAAATTGAAGGGATCTCAGGCATCTGGGTATGATTAATGGAAAAATGCTAGGTACCCATTAGAAGCTTTCCCCTAACGTGTAATGCCTGGTCATCCCCCTGTGATCGCTACTTGGTGAATAAAGGCTCAACTGCTCTTTGGTGAGAGAGCTTTTGTGCCTTGCTGGTTGCCAGATCAGCTAAAGATCTCGGATGAAGTCCTGGGCACTTAGCTTTACTATTTGCCTTAAGTCTGACTGTTTTTAGTTGATTAGTAGGGCTTAGTAGGAAGACAGTTACACCTCAAGCACTCCTGTCGAAAAATCAGAGATCCAGTTCACTGGGGCTCTCGTGCTGCTCAGTTGGGAGCTGCGGTACGATTGGGGACGTCCGGCCCAGGGAAGACCTTAGGGTTGGTGTGCTTGGTCAAAGGGTTTATGTTCGCCGAACGACCGAAAACCTCCTGGAAATAGGCAGATGTGATTATTGCGAGAGAAAATCACAAAAAAAACTTTTTCAATGCATATGGTCTGAAGGATTTTTAATATGGCGAAGAAGAATGGTTCTCCGTTTCGCAAGTTAACCTGCAAAATATGCAAAGTTTACAGATGGAGTGAAGACTTCGGGGACAGGAGTTGTAAGGAGCTCACAGATGCCGTTAGTGTCTGTCACTTCTGCGAACTCGAGAAGTGCCTGGGCGAGAGCATCGCTCAACTGAGAGAGGAGAACACCCTCTTTAAAAGGAAGATTCAACTCTTAAAAACAGAGAGGTGCAGATGCTTAATCGAGAAGGCTTCCGACGTCCAACAACAGATTTCTTCTGCTGCAGGACTGCCTCAAGAAGCCGAAAGGAAGAAAAGATCGAAGAAAAATGAGAAAGTAGAAATAGAAGAAGAGAAAGTAGAAAGAGAAGAAGAGAAAGTAGAAAGAGCAGAAAAGAAAGTGGAAACAGAGGACGAGAAAGTAAAAGCAGAAGAAGAGAAACGAGACACAGAAGAAGAGAAAACAAAGGAAAACAAGAAAGAGAAGAAGAAGAAGAAGAGGTACGAGTAGAAGAAGAAAAATGTAGAAATAAAAGAGGAAAGCGGTAAGTCGCTTGCGAAAGGGAAGACTTAGTCGTCTGCAGAAAAATGTGCAAGGGTCACCCTTATTGGTGATTCTCAAGCACAGGGTCTGCAGCCCCTGCTAGCGGCCCGCCTTCGCGCTAGTGTGAAGGTAAGCTGCCTGCCAGGATGGGGTAACCACCACATCAGAGTAGAGGCTGAGAAATTACAGATTTCTCAGAGCTCAGTCGTTGCTCTGATGGTCAGTGGAAACAACTTCTACCTGAGAGGAGGTAGGGTAGGCCCTACGGATAAAATCCTCCACATGGTCATGGGCGCCGTGGACGACTGTGAGCTGAAAAGCCGCAAGCGTGTTGTATTCGGGATTCTCCCGAGGAGAGGTCCAACACGGACCGCTCACTCGATGAACGTCTCTTTAAACCGGCGCCTGGCAGATTTGTGTACGGCAGACGGGATCTTTTTTGTAGACCCATACCGCACCTTTTAAGGTAGAAATAATCTCTACCAAAGGGATGTGGTACACTTTTCCTTTAAAGGAAAGGCCTTTCTGTCGAACATGATCCAAGATGTCGTATAGAGGACCCAAAGGAGTATCCGGCCCAGAGTGAGGGCGGATGTACGCCAGTACGCCCGTGTCACTTCTGGAACGACCTTCTCAGAGGTCACAAAGAGGGGTGCCTCCTCGCCAACAAACAATCCTTGAAACGGAAGAGCGTAAAAAGTCCTAGAGTCGGGGACTCCCTAAAAGTTCCTCTGTTTAATGCGAGGTCGATCAGGAACAAGTTTTTCAAACTTCGTGGCCTCGTAGCGACGGAAAAACCTGAAATGGTAGCTATAAGAGAGTCATGGGTAAAAAGCTCAAGCCGAGATTTTGGAGGTGAATTCACGATTCCCGGTTACCAGCTCTTCCTGAAAGATAGGCCAGGCAGAGAGGATGGTGGTGTGATGTTGTATGTCAAGGATACTCTCAACTCGACGGAATGCAGCATCGTATCCGATCATGAACTACTAGGTGTTGACCTAGAGATAGGTCCTGTCAGATATAGGACCCTGGTGCTTTACAAACCCTCTGCCAAACTCTGAGTACAGGACAGGAGTCTGTACCAGCTGTTGGGCAAACTTCTTAAAGACAGAGTGTGTATCACCATGGATGACTTCAATACCCATGTTGACTGGAAAACCAGAGAACCTTGTGGCGAGAACGCACTACTCCTGAAGTTCGCAAACAATTTCCTGACTCAATGAGTGAGAGAGCCAACGAGAGGAGACAATATCCTTGACTTGGTTTTCACCTCTGAGGATGACATCGTTGAGGACCTCTTTGTTGACCAAGAACTCAGTGGCAGTGACCACCGACTAATTAGATTTGTAGTCAAAGTCCCCAAGGCAGGGCCTTCAACTAGTAAATCGAGGAAACTTGACTTGAGAAGAACAGACTTTGCAGGTTTTCGTGCTGGACTGACTGACGGGTGACTAGAAGTGTGCGATGCTGTTGAAGACTCGTGGAACAGTTGCAAAACCACATTCATGAGTCTTCAATCGTGTTCCATCCCTCTGAAATGCCCCTGTCGGTCTTCTGTCCAACTAAAGTGGTTTAATCGAGAAATCGGCCAACTGCTTATGGAGAAGAGAATTGTGTACCGGCAATCGAAGATCTCGGGTGACTTTGACGAATACCAGAGGCTAGCCAGGAGAGCGAAGTCCAGCATAAGGACGGCTAAGCAGTCTGAAGAACTCCGAGTGGCGAGACTTTATAAAGTGAACCCAAGGAGTTCTTTGGATGTGTAAACAGCCGTAAACCAATCCGTCGAACGATTGGCCCTTTGAGGAATGAGGAGGGGACATTAAAGCACTTAGATGCAAAAAATGCTAATCTGCTCAACGACTACTTCTCTTCAGTGTTTACTAAAGAGTGTGGTCCCATGCCCCAGCCAACGAGTTCCTACTCGGGGGAAAAGCTGGAGGATATGGACTTCACCGAAGGAGAAATAGAAAAGAAGATCACTGACCTGATGACGAATAAGTCACCTGGTCTGGATGGGTTTCTATCTAAAGTGTTGAAAGAAGTGCGCGATGAAGTGTCACGACACCTGAGCGCAATCTTCAACATGTCAATCCGGACCGAATGCGTTCCTAGAGACTTGCGTGAAGCGGAGGTGACTACTATCTTCAATAAAGGAGACCGTAGCCAACCGTCGAACTACCGACCTATCTGTCTGACTTCGATAGTCGGTAAACTCATGGAAAGCATGATGTTGGACAAAATGACGTTGCATTTGGAGTCAAAGCTGTTACTGAGGAGTTCCCAGCACGGCTTCCGAAGGCAACGGTCATGCTTGACGAACCTTGTGGAATTCTTCCACTTCGTCTTCAGTGAGCACGATCGGGGACAAGGCGGTGGATGTGGTCTACTTAGACTTTCAGAAAGCCTTAGATAAGGTACCACACCACCGCCTTCTCCGGAAAGTGCGAGCGCTGGGCATAGACGGAAAAGTAGCCGGCTGGATAGAGAACTGGCTAAGTGGCAGACGTCAACGAGTGGTGATGAATGGAGAGGCTTCTAAGTGGGTGCCCTTTACTAGCGATGTGCCTCAAGGTTATGTCCTGGGACCACTACTATTCATCATCTACGTCAACGACCTGGACGGTGACATGGTCGCCAAGATTTTCAAATTTGCCGACGATACCAAGCTTGGTATGAGCGTTTTAAAGGATTGAAATACTGCCCACCTTCAGGAAGATCTTGGGAAGATTGGGGAGTGGTCGGACACGTGGCAAATGCATTTTAAAATGAAAAAATGTAAAGTGATGTATATCGGCTACAGAAACCCCCAATCTCAGTATATCATTAAAGGCACTGCTATTGAATCCAGCGAAACTGAGAAGGACTTGGGTGTAACAATCACTAGTGACCTCAAGTTCTCGAAACAGTGCATTGAGGCGGGGGAAAAGGCCCAAAGGATGCTAGGCTACATAAAGTGCCAGTTTAGATATCAGTACAAGGAGATTGTACTGTGTTTGTACAACTCACTTCTCTGACCGCACATGGAGTATGCCGTACAATTTTGGAGTCCATTTCGAAAGGACATCGCAAGATTGTAACGCGTGCAAGCCAGGGCAACCAAACTGATTCCCTCTATCAGACATAAAAGTTATGAAGATAGATTAAGGGACTTAGATCTGTTCTTGTTGGAAACCCGGACACTGCGTGGTTAGCCCATCGAAGTTTTCAAGATACTTCGAGGTTTCGACAATGTTCACTACGCGGATATTTTCACACTTGTTGAGAGCAGAACAAGAAATCACGGCTTTAAACTTGAACTGAAGCGTTACAACCGCGATCTGTGGGGAAAATTTTTCACGTACAGTATCTGCGGTATTTAGAACGCACTTCCAGTGGAAGTTGTGAACAGTCAATCTGTTGACTAGTTCAATTCAAGATTAGACAGCGTCTTGGAAAGTGGCCGTTTAAGGACGTAAAGCATTTAAGCAGAGATGTGCCCGCTTGACTACTAGTTCAAAGGTACCCTCATTGAATGGACCGTAACGTCTTCTAGGAACTTTCTTTCCTTGTTACTCCTTTTTACCCTTGTTACCATGGCCCCGAATGCACCAAAACACCTCGCTGTGCCAACCGCGGAGGTATCCATAGTGTTGCGTCAAAACTCTGCTCTATATTTTTATACGAAAAGGATGTGCTCGCTTTGGGCGACTCTCTACGTCTAGATATAAGAGAGGTACACCAGCGTGCTCGAGCACAAACCTCACCACTCGGCCGTATTTTCTCTCACATTTTACTTTTTACTTTACTTGACCATCACGCTCGAGTTTCGAAGAGCCTGAAGCACTTCATCCTACATCTACTCGCAGCGTTGGAAACATTCAGATAACCAATATAGACCCCTCTCTCCAGCAGCTCTAGAGGGGAGAGCCGCTCAGAGTGAGACACTTGAAGACATCAGACGGTATTTAAAAGAATCCTCAACATCGACCAGTGAAGGTTCATCCACACGGCGCCGAGATCCAAAGCCGAGTGGTAAGAGGAAGGGTTCCTTACCTGGGTCATCGACCACAAATAAGCGGGCAGCCTCTTGATCTGACTGGGCCGAAGCCCGTGAATCTAAAATTGACTCTTTCCCTATGGCTCAACATTGTATGCCCTCACTCCACCCCACCCTTCACAGGACTTAGGCCCCATCCTGATCCAAATTTTGGCAGATATACGCCCAGCTCCAAACACGTCGCTTAGATCGCCTGTTATTTCCACCCACCCTTCTACTCATGATACGATGGAAGCAGTTGATACTTCAACATCACCAATCGCGACGGCTGGACCAACTCTTCATACACAGAAAATACCCTCGACCCACGAATCCGGATCTACCGGCCGAAAATCCCTTCTCGATCTTCCTTTTCGGTCAGGTTGCGAGCCCGAATTACAATCAAGGGCCTCGGTTGTTCTCCGAAACCCTCGCAAAATCCCCAGTTAATGCTCCATCTAGGATCTCTCCCCCTGCAACTGCAAAACCCCGTAAGGGGCGCGGCGATTTTCCATCCTGGCCGCCATGCTGACGGGATCCAGCGCTCCGTCCGGCCCCAGCTTAGCCTCTCTTCCTTCTTTCAGATAGCCTGTATTTCTCCCCTACTTCGTCGCTTTTCATACAACCTCTCCAAAACTTTCTCTGCTTAGCCTCTAATTTCACAGGGTAGATGCTAACCTTCTCTTCAGCCAACCGTCCCAGATCGGGGAGGGGACAATGTTCCCTAACCCCTGAACTCCGGTCTGGGGTGGTTGGTTTTTAACAAACTGTTTCATTTCCACCCATACCTTCCTCACATCCCTTTTCCTTTCCTCTTCACAATCTATCTTTTTATGCCGTGTCTAAGGTGTAGCCGCCATGCCGATGGACTGCCGGGCTACCAGGTGGGAGGGGTGGTCCTGAATGGCGGCACCTAGATCTGCTAGGCCTGTAAGTACCTCTTACAGTGCGGGCAACTGCGAGAGATGATGAGCTATTGCGACCCGTAGAAAATTTAGGGTGACCATGCCCAATGATGATAAAATCAAAATCTTCCCTTAATTCCCTCTGTATCATCATCGGAGCCGCCCTCGGGCAGCTCCACTGAAAAAATGGAGGTTCCCCCCCCGGGGGCTTGCACAGGGGACCCTTCATATTTCTTTGACCGGAGAGGAGGCTTACTCTTCTCCTACGCCTACGGGTGTAGGGGACTCCCCCTCATCCCCTTCTCAGGAGGTGCTTTCTGGCACCTCCCTGCTTCCTTTTCTTTGTAAGGGGACTGCCAAGAAAGCCAGCAGACAGCCCATAGCCGACCGCTCCCCATTAAAGCGGCTCGGTAGGGCAAAGCACCTTAGGGGGGAGAGGCAAGCCAGGCACTTTCGGTCGCTTCTCTCAAAAGACTTGCTGGCAAGAATATTAAACCTTGCCGGGGTCAAGGCCTGTGCCTCCCCACACACGACTAGAGACAATGATGCCAACGGGACCTGCGATGTCCTGGGGGAATGGCCAACTGGAGGCCCGATCCTGAGATAGACATGCTTTTTGAGGCAACCCAGCCTCAGACAGCAGGGCCTTCCATGGGGAGAATCCGGGCTTGGCACCAAGCAACGAACCCAAATCCACCCCTATGCAAGGTCCTCCTCAAATGGCTGGGGATTCCGAGACAGTACAAGGAGGGGAGGGATCTCCTCCAACCGGTGCCCCTGCGACCACCAGGACCTTCTTTATTTTGGAAAAAGACCTGGCTGAGGCCGGCCCATCTGGCATTGGGGCTTCTGCCGGCGGAGGTGAGAAGTGGGTTCATTTCCCGCCCTCCTCTCCTAAAAAGAAGAAGAAAAAGACTAACAAGACTCGGGGCTCGTACCGATCCGCGGGGGCTGCGGGCACGGATGGGTCTGCTGCAACTTTGGTAGGCGACCAAGCCAAGATCGGCACATCCGGCCCCTCTTCCCCACCGGGTCCGGAGCCCCCGACTAAGACCAAAAGTGCACAGGGCGGAGCCTCGATAACATCGAGGCCCCTCATTCAGAGGTTACCTGGCGTTTTTGAGCCCACTGGCTTCAAACGCTTCCACGTTCTCCGCTCCACTGATGGCAGCATGTTGGTCAAGGGCAACATGATCCATCAGAGGAGACGATTAGCTAGTGCAATTGGTAGTGAGCCGAAGGTGACCCGCTTCTCGGACGGGAGCCTTCTGGCGAATGCGGCAAATCCCGCCGAGGCGGCCAAGATGAGTGCTCTTCGGACACTTGATGGCACCCCTGTGAGTGTGAACTTTGTGAAAGGAGTAGTTTATGCGAGGAAACTCGTTGACTACTCCATTGAGGACATCACCTTCAAGCTGGCCGACCATGGGACGGCCAAGGACGAACGTGTGATGAGAAAACAGGGAGGGGCCTCGAGACCCACCCCTACACTCTTCGTTACGTTCGACTGTGACAAGATCCCTGAGTCGGTGCGTGACGGTTAGTACCGCTACCGCGTTAAGGCTTTCGTGCCACTGCAGCGGCGGTGCTATGACTGTCACCGCTTCGGCCATACGAATCGTTCTTGTATACGTGCAAAGTCGGGGTCACACGGAGTCTGTGTAAATTGCTCCAAGGCCGCACACGATAAGTCCAAATCATGTGTGGCCAAGTGTGTCAATTGCGGAAAGCCGCACCACGCTTTTTCGAAGCAATGTGGTGCATATCTCCTTGAGAAAAAATCCTGGCCTTAAGGCTCAGGATTGATTCTCATTCCACGAGGCTAAGGACTTAGTCCTTGCGCGCCCGGCTCTGCCTGGGACGTCATATGCCTCAATTGTTAGAAAGGCACCCTCTGCTCCTAGCCCATCCAGGCCAACAAACACGGTTGTTTCCGCACCCATTCAGAGCCCTTCTGCTGGCTCTACTCAACCCGGGCGCTCCCCTGGTAAAGCTGGCGGCAAAAAGGGTTCATACCCAGCCCCGGCTAAAACCAGGGCTCCCCGCTCTTCCCACAGCGTGACCGTTTCCCGTAAGGCGAGAAGGCCACGCACCTCCACCGAGTCGTTAGACTCACAGGAGGTAACACCCCTGAAGTTGGTCACAAGGCCATCTTCCGGGGTTCCTAAAGCTGTGCCCCGAAAGGAGGACAGTAACAAAGGAGCTTCGGCTCCTTCGCCCACGCCTAGTGGTGGAGCGAGTGGCTCGGAGACGGTGGTTCCTCAAAAAGAGGGCCCTTCGCCTCCGAAGCCGCAACGCCCTCCTAAGGTTTCGAGGCGGAGGGAGGAAAAGACTCGCATGGCGAGCCTAACCTCCCCCATAAGTCCTAGAAAGCGACAGCGCCTTCAGCGCTTTGTCCGGCCAACAGCGCCCGGGGTTCTGCCTCCGGGAAGCGTACGTCCATTCCCGTGAGGGTCTTCTGTTCGAGGAGGGCCCTGCGTCTCCTCCGAGTTAGGCCTGGGGGGCATATTCCTTCAATGGAATTGCCGTGGACTCCAGGGCAATAGGAAGGAGCTGCGGAGGCTCATCTCGTCCCGTTCCCCGTTAGCTATTTTTCTGCAGGAGACCATGCTAGGCGTGCGCCATCTCCCCCCCCCCTCCCGAGGTATAAGGGTCTTGTGACCCCACCACCACGAGATATCCGGGCTGGGGGATGTGTGGTTTACACCCGGAATGATGTCTCCGTTCTTCCTTTCTCTTTAGATACCTCCTTTCAGGCAGTGGCTGTACAGCTGCACCTGGATAGGAGGTATACTATCATTTCTGCGTACATTCCACCGTCAGCTGACTTCAACGCGGGGGAATTTTGCCGCTTCGTGGCACTGTTGCCGAGGCCATTTCTCTTGCTTGTAGATCTGAACGGCAGGCATCCTCTCTCGGGAGATTACTCAATAAATCCCAGTGGAAAAGTCCTTGTCGATCTGATGGAAGAGCGTGAGATGGGTGTGCTAAACGTGGATGAGTTTACGCATCACTGTCCGAGAACCGCTTCATTTTCTTGCCTTGACTTATCTTTGTGCTCTTCAGATGCACAGCCTGCTTTTGATTGGGGCGTGGTCTATGACCTCCATGGTAGTGATCATTTTCCCATTAACATATCATTTTCAGGGCAACTGCCGCCTGAGAGCCCACTTCGGTGGTGCTTAGCACGGGCGCGGTGGCCTGCATTTCAGGGAATGATTGAATTCTCTATCTCAGTCGAGGAGTTTAGGTCGGTAGATGAGTCCGTTGAGTTCTTCTCCGGCAACCTCATCACCGCGGGCGTGACTACTATTCCTAGAACGTCTGGCCGTTTTGCACGCGGACTACTCCCATGGTGGTCGGCCGAGTGTGAGACGGCCCTCTAACCGAAGCGTTATGCCTACATGTGCTATAAGCACCGCCCGAACGATTTCACTGTCGCCTAATTTCGTCGGGCTAGGGCTAGGTTCCAGTATATTTCGACGCACGCACGCCGCTCTTCTTGGCGGGCATACGTGTCTTCACTTAATGGGAAGACCCCTTTAGCAGAGGTGTGGAAGCGAGTCAAAAGGATTCGGGGCAAGTTCTCGCAGGACCCCCCCTCCCGTTCTCTAGGAGAATGGAACCGCAATATCGGACCCCGCGTCCGTAGCGGAATCCTTCGCGAGCGCTTTTTCCGCATTTTCTAGCCGGGATGCTGCTGCGCCAACATTCAATGCATGTAGTGATGTCGCGGAAGGCTGCCGGCTGGACTTTACCTCCAGAGGCGGAGAACCCTTCAACGACAGGTTTACTGTGAGTGAGTTGCGCTCTGCTCTTGCTTCCTGCGCGGACACCGCCCATGGTCTGGACGATGTCCCGTACGCCATGCTTCGACACCTGGGTGAGCAAGGCGTGGCCTTTCTGTTAGATTTGTTCCACAGGATCTGGGTGGAGCGTCTTCTCCCTTATTCCTGGCGAATCGCTACTGTGCTTGCCTGTAGCAAACCGAGGAGAGATCACTCTACTCCGACCGGCTTCCGCCCAATCTCTCTAACCTCTTGCGTATGCAAGTTGATGGAGAAATTGGTAAATGTTTGATTAGCCTTTTTCCTTGGCAGCGGAGGCCATTTGTTTTCTGTACAGTGCGGCTTCCGCAAGTTCCACTCCACGTCAGATGCTCTGCTCCGACTGGAAAAATGCCGTCTGCGAGGCCTTCCTTCGTAGACATCACTAGACCACGGTGTTTTTCGATTTGGAGAAGGTCTATGATACCGCATGGCGATGCGGTATCATGGAGACTCTCCACACGATGGGGGCAAGTGGATGCCTCCCAATGTTTATATCTGAATTTTTGCGAGATCGTCGATTCTGCGTACGGGTGGGGGGTCCTCTCCGGCCCAATTGAGCAGGAGGGGCACTTCTCGCAGGGAAGTATCCTCACTGTCACACTCTTTGCCTTGAACATCAACGGCATGATCTCGGTGCTGGCGGAAGATGTTCTCGCTACGCTCTACGTGGGCGACTTTTCGATCTCTTCTGGCACGGTGCAAATACCAACTCTGGTGCTTCGATTCCAAAAGGCATTGAACCACGCTTTTCGCTATGCCGAATCGAACAGGCTTCGGTTTTTCTTGGCCGAGAATAAGGTGGTGCACTCCTGCAGCCAACCACGGCTTTGAGGACTGGGCAACCAGACCAGCATTTCGCTCTTACTCACATCGATTACATGGCAAAAATCAGGGTAGCTCTCCAGGCTGCATGGCAAAGATGATGGGAGACGCTCTAGGGGAACTTAAAGTTGCGTGCCATTGCACCTCGACACTCCCCATGGACATACCCTCCCAATGCCGCGACAGTTTCAGGTTGCTTTCTGCCACCTCCGATTTGGACACACTCGCGGGACTCACCGCCATTTGATGGGTTGCTCGCCTGCGCCTTATTGTGATGACTGCGTTTTCCCCAGTCTGTTCGGCACATTTTTGTTGAATGTCCCAGTCTGGGTGATCTTTGCGCACGTTACCTATCCAGGTACCGGGACGAGCGGGGTCACTACTGCTTGTCCCTTGTACTTGGGACTGACTCGTGCACACAGACCCTCGGACTATACGACTTTTTGAAGGAGGCTAGCCCCCTGAATTTCATTTCACTGTTTTTTGTAGGTCGCATGTTCCTGCGCCGTGAGGAGGTGAGCCTACCCCCAATTCCGGAGCCCGCTTCCTTCTTGTTGCCTTTTTGCTTTGTTTAATTTTTTTACCTTTGTCCTTTTTATCGTTGCCATTTGTTATTTACATATTGATATTTGTTTTTTAATATAGCCTAGTAGTAGGCTGTTGTAATTATGGCGACTTATGCCCATTTAGGCCCTCGCCAGATTGGCTCCTTTTTTTTATATAATCTCCAGAATCTAACTAAAGTGCTGCCGGGTAAAACTTCATTCCGAATTAAGTAGGCCTCACATTTTGAGGGCCTACTTCCTGCAATACTTCTTGCTTATTTTTTATTTAAAAAGGAGTTCTATCACGGATCTAGGGTCCGGGAGCATTCTTTCCTCTAACGCCCCGCGGTTCACTCTTACTGAGCCTCTTCATGGACTTGACGTGCCAAGTTTCACATTACTCCTTCTAGCCGTGTATCCTACAATACGTGCTCAATACACTTATTACGAGTATCCTTTCTACACCTACATACACTCTGGCTGTGTGGACATCTGGTGAAGTCCTCTACTCAACACTATTTAACCACAACATGCTTCCCTTTCTTCGCGCGCCTTCGCAGCTTGCCTCCTGCCAAATTTAAACTTGCAAAAGAGCAGTTCTCCAGAATGGAGAAGGAAGGCATAATTTTAAAATTACGATCTTCTAGGTTCTCAGAAAGATTAGTCCTATAGGTTTGTGTGTGACTTTTGTGCTTAACAAAGAGTCACTAAGGCTAATACCTAGCCAATCCTGTTCGTTTCGGATTTTACAGCTCATATCGCAGGTGTACAAGTATTTTCCAAACTCGATCTGCTAAAACACTTCCAACAAATTCCGGTGGAAATGGCGAGTAAGGAGAAAAATTTCTAATCACCCCGTTTGGTGGGTAAATTTTTCTGTACTTGACGCTTGGTTTGAGGTCGTCTTCACAAACGTTTATGCCTTTCTTAACGAACTCCCTGGAGATCATCCATTCGTTTTCGTCTGCTCTCTAGACTAAGAAACTGACCTAAAACACCTAAAATAGGTATTCGACCCCCTACTGGCCTATGGTTTAAAGTTCATACCACAAAAATTTCACTTCGGAGTAGATTGGCTCAAACATTGGGGATACCTCCTAACCAACGATGGCATCTCACCTCTGCCTGACAGAGTTCCATCCTTAGGCAATTTCCCTTTACTTGCCACATATAAATCTCTAAGGGAATTCCTAGGCTTATTCATTTTATACAGGAATCGGGTAAATGACCTCATGAAGGGTGCACACTAACGCAGCAAATAACCCATTGAATTGGCTGCAAAGTGATGCTAATGCCTTTCAGGAGGCTAAACTTACTATTTACTCAGCCACTGAATTAAGACACCCATTTCAGGACGCCCCTTTCCTATTTTGGCTGATGAAGAGCGACTGGTGTTGGGGGCACCATGGCACCTTAGAACAACATCAGCAGAGAACGTGAGCCCGGTTAGTTTGGGGGTGTTTTTTTAAAGTTGTCCTCGGTTTAGTAAAAAAGTTTATGTTCAGAAGAGCCCCCACCCTCCTCAGCTTTTTCTGCAATAAAAAAAATCTTTTACTGGACACAATACTCTAACTTTATTATTTCTTTCTCTCAAGTCTTCTCACACTCATATAGTGGCTCGACAGCTGGATTTTATTTCACAATTTGTGGATGACCTGCATTAATCACACGCCTAGCATCTTGTTCCAGCTGACGCTTTGTCTAGGAATTCAACGACCACATACATCTTCTCTCCTGGTCAGAATGACGATTCTTTACATAACACTGTTCGACCACAGGTCTATCTTACAATCTGTACTCGTGAATGCCACTCGAAATATTCCCACGTCCTTTCAAACGGTCGACTATCCCCTAATAGCGGCAGACCAAACTCAGCTGAGCGATCATTACTCGCTTCCTGAGTAGCGAAAACAGAAACCTCTGAGTATCTCCTATCTTCCCGCTTCCTGCTGAACACTGACCGCAAAATTCTTGTAAATTTCTCGCTAAATAAACAAACAGAAATCGTGCTCTAAACATTTAAACAGATATTTGACATCTTTCATTACTTGGCTCGCTCTGTTGTTAAAGGCACACTCTTTCTACTTTCAAAGCATTTTGTGTGAGCAAAGATTAAAAAATGTTGTTCGTACTTGCGTTCTCTGTCAGAAACCACACACGAACAAATTAACCAAACCCCGACTCATGCAATTTTCGATGCCAGACTCAAGGAGCTACAAGGAAAATAGGTACCCTGGGAGACCTTACGGTCCATACAAGTAGGGTACTTTTGGCGCAATCCTCGAAGGTGTCCGTTGGCAACCTTGAAGATCACTCGCGAGGATCTTAACGGAGATTTCGCAAGACTTTATCTAGTCTTGATTTGAACTGGTCAACAGATTCACTGTTGACAACTTCCGTCGGAAGTGCGTTCCACCTACCGCAGATACTGTAAGTGAAGAATTTCCCACACAGATCTGGTGGTATCGCTTTAGTTCAAGTTTAAAGCCGTGATTTCTTGTTCTCCCCTCGCTGAGCTGGAAAATATCCCCGTAGTTCAGTCAATCGAAGCGTCGAAGTATTTTAAACACTACGATAAGCTGACCACGTAGTCTCCGGGTCTCCAGCGAGAACATATCTAATTCCCTTAATCTATCTTTATAACTTTTATGTCTGATACAGGGAATCAGTTTGGTTGCCCTGGCTTGCACGCGTTCCAATATCGCGATGTCCTTTCTAAATGAAGGACTCCAAAATTGTACGGCATACTCCAGGTGCGGTCGGACGAGGGAGTTATACAGACACAGTACTATCTCCTTGTTACGATATCCAAACTGTCGCTTTATATACCCTAACATCCTTTGGGCTTTCATCTCCACGTCAATACACTGTTTCGAGAACTTGAGGTCACTGGTGATAGTTACACCCAAGTCCTTCTCAGTGTCGGTGGATTCGGGAGCAGTGCCCTTAAGGATATAGGATGATTGGGGATCCCGGTGGCCGATATGCATAACTTTGCATTTGTTTACGTTGAACGGCATTTGCCACGTATCAGACCACCCCTCAATCTTTCGAAGATCATTTTGCAGGCGGGCAGGATCTCCATGCTTTGCAACGTTCATACCAAGCTTGGTATTGTCGGCATTTTTAGAAATCTTGGCAACCATGTCACCGACCATGTCGTGGACGTAGATGATGAATAATAGTGGTCCTAGGACAGAACCTTGAGGCACTCCGCTAGTAACGGGCACCCACTCAGAAGCCGGTCCATTCACTAACATCCGTTGCCGTCTGCCATTTAGCCAGTTCTCTATCCAGCCGGCTACTTTTCCGTCTATTCCCAGCGCTCGCACTTTTCGGAGAAGGCAGCGGTGTGGTACATTTTTAAAGGCTTTCTGAAAGTCTAAGTAGACCACATCCACCGCCTTGTCCTCGATCGTGCTCACTGAAGACGAAGTGGACGAATTCCACAAGGTTCGTTAGGCATGACCATTGCCTTCGGAAGCCGTGCTGGGAACTCCTCAGTAGCAGGTTTGACTCTAAATGTGACGTCATTTGTCCACCATCATGCTTTCTATGAGTTTACCGACTATCGAAGTCAGATTGATATGTCGGTAGTTTGACGGTTGGCTGAGGTCTCCATTCTTGAAAATAGGAGTCACCCCCGCTTAACGCCACTCTTTAGGAACGCGTTGGGTCCGGATGACATGTTATGACACTTCATCGCGCACATCTTTCAACACTTTAGGTTAAAACCCATCCAGGCCAGGTGACTTATTCGTCATTAAGTCAGTGATCTTCTTTTTTATTTCTCCTTCGGTGAAGTCCATATCCTCCAGCTTTTTCCACGAGTAAGGATCCGTTGGCTGGGGGCTGGGACCACACTCTTCAGTAAACACTGAAGAGAAGTAGTCGTTGAGGAGGTTAGCATTTTCTGCATCTGTGTGCTTTAATATCCCCTCCTCATTACTCAAAGGGCCAATCGTTCGACGGATTGGTTTACGGCTGTTTACATATAAACAAAACTCCTTGGGATTCTCTTTACAGAGTCTTTCCACTCGGAGTTCCTCAGACCGCTTAGCCGCCCTTATGCTGGATTTCAATCTCCTGGCTAGCCTCCGGTATTCGTAAAAGTCACCCTAGATCTTCGATTGTAGGTACACATTTCTCTTCTCTCTAAGCAGTTGGCCGATTTGTCGATTAAACCACTTTGGTTGAACAGAATACCGACGGGGTATTTCAGAGGGATGAAACGCAATTGAAGACTCATGAATGTGGGTTTGAAACTGTTCTACGAGTCTTCAACAGCCTCGCACACTTCTAGCCTACCGTTAGTCAGTCCAGCGCTTACACCTGCAAAGTCTGCTCTTCTCAAATCAAGTTTCCTCGATTTACTAGTTGCAGGCTCTGCCTTCGGGACTTTGACTACAAATCTAATTAGTCGGAGGTCACTGTCACCGAGCTCTTCACCAACAGACAGTTCCTCAACGATGTCATCCTCAGAGGGGAAAACTGATTCGAGGATATTGTCTCCTCTCGTTGGCTATCTCACCCATTGAGTCAGGAACTCGTTGTTCGAGAACTTCAAGAGTAGTGCGTTCTCGCCACAGGGTTCTCTGGTTTCCAAGTCAACTTGTGTGTTTAAATCCCTCATGACGATACACACACTGTCTTCGACAAGTTCTCCTAGTAGCTGGTACAGATCTCTGTCCTTTTCAACGAGTTGGGCAGGAGGTCTATAAAGCACCAGGGGTCTGTATTTGGCAGGACCTATCTCTAGGTCAACACCTACTAGTTCATGGTCGGATACGATGTTGCAATCCGTCGAGTTGAGAGTATCCTTGACATACAACATCACATCGCCACCCTCTCTGCCTGGCCTATATTTCAGGAAGAGCTGGTAACCGGGAATCGTGAATTCACCTTTAAAATCTCGGCCCGAGGTTTTTATCCACGACTCCGTTATGGCCACCATCTTAGGTTCCTCTGTTGCTACGAGGCCACGGAGCTCAAGAAACTTATTCCTGATTGACCTCGCATTGAACAAAAGAACTTTGAGGGAGTCCCCCCAGTGTAGTACTCCCTACGCCTTTCCGTTTCCCGGCTTCTTTTGTGTGGCAGTACCCCTCTTTGCCACATCTACGAACGTGGTTCCAGGAGTGACACGGACATACTGTCTTACGTCCGTCTTCACTCTGGGTTGGACGCCCCTCTGCGTCCACTCTCCGACATCTTGGATTAAGTTACAGAGTATAGACTTTTCCTTGAATGAAAGATGCACTCCCTCCCTTTGGTAGAGGTCGTTTCGACCGTAAAAGGTGCGGTAAGCGTCCAGAAAGAAGACCCCCTCCGCCGTACAGAGGTCTGACAGGCGCTGGTTCAAGGTCACCATCCTTGAGTGAGCTGTCCGGCTAGGACCTCTTCTTGGGAGCATCCCTACAACGACCCGTCTGCGAGTTTTCAATCCGAAGTCGTCCACGACTCCCATAACCGTGCTGAGAATATTCTCGCTGGGGCCTACTTTGCCTCCTCGGAGGTAGAGGTCATTTCCACTCACCATCAGGGCAACGACTGAATTCTCGGAGATATGAGATTTCTCAGCCTCTACCCTGATGTGGTGGTTTCCCCATCCTGGCTGGCAGCATACCTTCACACTAGTGCTTAGGCGGGCCGCAAGCAGGGGCTGCAAACCTCGTGCTTGGGAATCGCCCACAAGTGTAACACTCGGACATTTTCATGCAGAGGTTTGAGGCTTTCCTTCTGGAAGCGAACTCTCGGTTCCCTCTTTCTTCTGCATCTTATTTTTCTTGTTCTTCTTTCTCTTCTTCTTCTTTTTCTTATTCATCTGTCCCTCCTATCTTCCTTTGTTATATATTCTTCTGTTTTTATCTTTTCTTCTTATGCTTCTACTTTATCTTCTGCTTCAACTTTCTCTTCTTCTGCTTCTAATTTATCTTCTGTTTCAACTTTCTCTTCTTCCTGTTTATTTCCCTTCTTTTTCTTTTTCTTTGATGGTTTATCCGTAGCATGCGGACCTTAGCTCTGGGGGTAATACTGCAGATGCAGTGTTTACTACAGGGCTCTACGTTAGCTCTGCTATCCTAAACTCTAGCCTGCGAATTAGTCCGGCGTGTTCCAATTCTAGGCTGTTTATTTTCTCCTCCAACTTCCTAGACCTTTCCTCGGAAGCCCTACATGTTTCGTAAGCTTCTTAATTTGGCCGTTTAGAATACAGTTGGTGCAGGAACTGGCAGGGTGTCTCTTTGAGTTTCGCCCCTCTGGAAAGTACACGCACCACTTATCTATCTGGCATATCGCGCACGTGTATTTGAGTGCTCCTGGTCCTTTCTTGCTGGTCATTTTGAACACTTTCTCTCTCTCAAAACTTTGCGACCAATCAATAGTAAAAAAGGGGGGTGGCGATTTCGCCCCCCGTGAGTCGCTCCCACCGATCCTTTGGAGACTTTTTGGATCTTTCAGAAGGCACACTCCATGTGCTGCTGTTCGTCCGACCGAGTCGTCAAACCTCGGCGTGCCGTGGCTCCCAACCAAGCAGCACTGACGGTCCTCGAAGGTGCCATCGATTTCTCACCAGGTGAACAACGGATCAGGCCCCGTACTAAACTCTTACTAGTTCCCTTCACGACGGCCAAGATCTCGGAGCAGCGTTCAATGGATATCCCGCCACACCAAGAGACTCGACCCAAGGCTTTTTATTGGCCTGGCAAACAACCTGCCAACAAAGGGCGTTCACCTCGGACCGATGCTACCAGAGGCAACCATCAACGGTCACTGGGAATGGTCAATAATTACGCGCCAGAGAAGGGGTTAACGGGGCACTACCCTCATTCAATTCATCGTACCCCAACTCCTAGGACACCTCTAGTCCTAGTCTCTCGCAACCAGTGAGCGTCGATTGGCGTTGTTTATAGAGGTTCCAAAGCCTCTCTTCTGAAGCATGAGGTAGCTGCCAGATCCTTATATGTTGATAGAAGAAAAAAAGGGAAAGAGTGACACGATATGATTAGGCTTTTCTTTTCTTTTTGTATACGTGCGATAGATAGGATAAAAGTAAAAAAAGAGAAGGATAGAGTAAAAAAAAGAAGGAATGACGCACTTAGTCTGGAACCTCGTTTCCGACCAAATCGACAAAGCAAGCCCTCCCAGGGTTACCCAGAAGAGGTACCCCCGCCGACATAGCTCGAAAAGTCAAAGGTACACACAAGCTCTCTTCCCGCGAGAAGGGGGTGTCACCTTTTCCTCTACTTGAGAGAGAGAGAGAGAGTAGAGGCTAATTGTGGTTCATGTAGATATCAATGGGCCCTATGCCTAAACCCATGAGTTTACCTATTATCTATCTTGGATAGTTATAGCAAATGGGTCTAGATCTACTTTTGCGCGATTGCATAAAGATTGGTTGCGCGGTTGACGTGCCCAAAACGCTTATATCCCACAATGAGACTAACTTTCGTTCTCATCTATTCTCTCAATTCACTAGGACTTTTGGCATTCACAACGTTTTAACTTCTTGGAAACTGAGGGGCACTAGTGTAGTTGTGTCGTTTCATGCTACACGTAAACGCTCCCAGCTTGCAGATTCCCCAACTGATCAATAATATAATAAATAATCATGGATGCTTCTTGCCCACAGCTCTCAAACTAAGGAGGACTCTGGTACATCACTAGCACAGGTTGAGTACGGCGACAAAAGGCCCTAAGTATGCAGTCGCCAGATGGGCTCCTAAATTAAAAAAAAAAAAATCACCATCACAGGCATTATACGGGTGCTATACCCCCACCCCCAACCCCCACACGTTCATTTTTTTTAGATGCCTCCATTCCATTCAGCGAATTCACGGACGCCTTAAAAACTCATATGGAAGACCTGCGCCCCGCGTCATTGTGCAAGCTCATCACGATCAGAAGGTGCACATTCCTAACGATCTCTAAACTTGCACCCATGTTTTTGATTATCACTTGAGAAACTCCCAGAAATTCCCCAACAAATGCAATGGTCCTTTTCTCGTTAAGGGGCGCAGATGAAAAATATTTCTGGTTGAAATTGCCTCAAAGATCTTAGGACCGTCGCGATCAAAAATATGAAGCCGATTCGGCTTCTACCAGACCCTCAACATACCGCATATCCCATTTTGAGGCGTATCTTGCCGCTAATGCAGATAGCTGTTACCTTTTCCCAACAAAAACCTTATGTTTCTTTTAAACGATAATCGCTCGTGACACTCGCAACCTCTCTCACGCAGTCTACTACAAAAATTTAATTCTTTCCCTTACCAGTTTTACATATTGGGGAAATGGCATATGTCGAGGCAGCTGGTTATGCCCCGCGCCATTCGACACTTGCTCAAGGGATAGATATGCATATAATAGGTCGATCTAACTTCAATCTTAGCTAGCTAGGTTAGCTAGATGTCCTGGCGCATCCTGCGACCGCTGGCAACCCCATGATGGTAACACCCGGCAACATCATGCCATGCTTGCATCTTTTAGTGCCACTGAGAAAAATGCCAATCATCGCCTCGACACTCGCGGCCACCCTCGCTCTATGCCAAGGGCCAGTTTCACCGTCAACCTCCAAGCTCTCCATTCATGCGAGCTGCAGCAACTTCACTAAACAATCAAGAAGAATTCCTATCTGACTTTGCAAACAATAAATAATATATTACATAATTTAAGTGTGTTTGTCTAAACAAACGCTCCATATAACTCTACTCTTTCGAAAGTTAATATTTTTTATAAGAGAAATAAAATATTAAAAATATTTAGATATTTTTATGTGTACCATTTTCCTGGATCACTCAGTATAATCACAGAGTATCGAGTGGTAAAGTGAGTAATAATGAAGGCAGAATAAAGCTATAAACCGATATCGATAAACTTGTTGAGTGGTCAGTTAAATTTTGAATGAGTCTCAATGTCGAGCAATATAAAGGTCTAAAAATTTGATAAAACCATAAAGACTACTCTAATAATTCTAACATGTAATTTACTGAGAAGAGAAAAAATATGATTTATGAAGTGACACCGAAGAATTCAATTTGCAATCACAAAACACAAGCCGAGCTGAAAAGGGAAATAATCCAGTTATTAAAATTCTAGAATGCTTCGACCAGATTAAATTTGAACATTTCTACTTAAAACAAAGGATATAAACAGAAACATGGACAACAAACAATAGGAGCAGAAAAATGGACAATAAACGATAGCACTAGAAAAATTGAGAACAAACGATAACACCAGAAAAATGGACAACACACGCCACCGTAAGGGGCACGGCAATTTGCTTTCCTCTCCACCACGCTGACGGGACTCAGCACCCCGCCCGGTTCCAGCTTAGACAATTCTCTTTCTTTCTCACACATGGTCTTCTTACCCAGCTTCCTCACTTTCCATACAACCTCTCAAACAACTTTCTCTGCTTGGCCTCTAATTTCATAGGGTAGACGCCGACAAGCTTCTAATCATCCCGGATTGGGGCTAAGGGGGGAGGAGACAATGCCTCTTCACCCATGAGCTCCGGTTTAGGTTGGTGGGTTTTTAACAACCTGCTTTACTCCCTCCCTCACCTTCCTCATCTACTCTTTTTCTCTCCCTTCACTGCCCAGCAATCTTACGCCCAGCCGAATGTGGAGCCGCCATGCCGAAGGGCTGCCTGGGCACAAGGCGAGATGTGTGGTCCTAAATAGCGGCAGCAGGCTTTGTCGGCCCCGTGTTCTCCCCTCGGAGAGCGGGCTACTGCATGGGGTAATTAGCGTATGCGCCCCTTGGTACAAATAGGGTCACCATGACCAATGATGAGTTCTGAAAAAATATTTCCCCTTTACCTTCCCCTTAACATCGTCGGAGCCGCCTTGGGGAGCTCCACGGAAAA
This sequence comes from Ceratothoa steindachneri, assembly GCA_963969495.1. NCBI lineage: Eukaryota > Metazoa > Arthropoda > Malacostraca > Isopoda > Cymothoidae > Ceratothoa > Ceratothoa steindachneri. Next base: position 216,573,624 of record OZ018322.1, read on the forward strand.
AGGGAGGTATCTCCCCGTGTTTTTTTTAGGGTACCCTCCAAATTTCTTCTATCGGAGAGGAGGCTTACTCTTCTCCTAGGCTTACGTGTGCAGGGGACTCCCCTCACCCTCTTCTCTGTAAGTGCCCTTGGGCGCCGGCACGCAGGCGGCCCAATATTGACCACCTTCCCTGAAAGCAACTCGATTGGCCAAACACTCTAAGGAGAAAAAGGGATGGCAAACCCGTCGGTCCGTGCCACCAACGTCCTGTACTTGTGCATTCTAACTTTACTACAGGAGGACGCCACACCTATCTCCCTCTCTTTCAGGATAAATGCAGGTTCGCAGACCAAAGACGAGACGACAAAAGCTACGTAGAATGAGATATGTGATGTCTTGGTGAGGGATGTCCACTTGGAGGCTCCCCTGAGATCGACTTTGTCCTTGAGGTGACACAGCCCTAGTCGGTAGGATGTTCCATGGGGTCGAACTCGGGTTCGGTGCAAAGCACAGAACCCGAGGCCTCACAAGCAGAGGAGGGATCTCCTCCCAAGCAGCTGCTCTTGTGACAGCCAAGAACTTCTCCATTTCAGAGCAGAATCTTGCGGAGGCCGGTCCATCTGGTCTAGGGGCTCCTTCCGGCGAAGGAGAAAAGCGGGTTCATTCCACACCCTCACCAAAAGAAAAGAAATAGTAAGACTATAATGACTGAGGGCCTCTCTTCCTCCGCGGTAGCCTCGAGGACGGACGGAGCGCCCCCACTACCGTTTCGTTATGCAACCAAGCCAAGATTGGTACGTCCGTCCCTGGTGCTACCCCAGGTGAGGAGGCCCAGACAAATACTAAAGTGCGCAGAGCGCATCCTCGATTAGGTCCAGGTCCTTCATTCAGATATTACCTGGCGTTTTCGAGCCTTCTGGCTTCAAACGCTTCCACGTAATTCGCTCTACTGAAGGTACTATGTTGGCCAAGGGCAACATGATCCAACAAAGGAGATCACTAGCTAGCGTGATTGGTAGAGAGCTGAAGGTGACCCGTTTCTAGTAGGGGAGCATTCTGGCGAATGCATCGAGTCACTCTGAAGCAGCCAAGATTAGTTCCATTTTGACAGTTGATGGCACGCCGATGAATGTGACGCCGCACTATACCATAAACATCGTGAAAGGCGTGGTTTATGCGAGGGAACTTTTGGACTACTTCATAGATGACATCACCTTAGAGCTGGCAAAACATGGAGCGGTCAGGATCAAACGTCTGATGAGAAAACTGGAGGAGGGAGGCTCGAGATCCATTCCTATGCTTTTCGAAACGTTCGACTGTGACAAGCTCACTGAGTCGGTGCGTAGCGGTTGGTCTCGCTATCGCGTTAAGGCATTCGTGCCACTGCCAAATTGGTGCTAATACTGCCACAATTTCGGCCATATGAAACTCTCCTGTAGACTTGCAAAGTCAGAGGCACTCAAAGTTTGTGTGAAAGTATCTAAGGCTGCGCACGAAAAGTCCAAAGCGTGTGTGGCAAAGTGTGTCAATTCCGGAGAGCCTCACCCCGCTTCATCGAAGGAATGTGGTGCGTATCTCCTTGAGGAGGAAATCCTAGCCGTTCAAGGCAAAGATAGACTCTCATTTCGCGATGCTAAGGACCCAGTCCTGGCGCGCAATAAAGGAGCTTCGGCTCCTCCACCTTCGAAGAGGGTAGATCCTCCAAAAGGGGGACCCGCGCCTCCGAAACCGCCCCGTCCGCTTAAGATTTCGAGGCGAAGGGAGGAAAAGACTCGCATGGCGAGCTTAACCTCCCACGATAAGTCTTCGAAAGCGACAGCGCCTTCAGCGTTTAAGGATTTTTCGAACCCACTACCATGGGATGGGGGCAGTGCAGGAGAACGTGGCATTTACACTTGGCATGAGGTCTCCGTTCTGCTCTTTGCTCTAGACATCTCCTTTCAGGAATTAGCTGCGCAGCCTCACCTGGATAGGAGGTACACTGTTATTTCTGCGTATATTCTACCGTCAGCCGACTTTGACGGCGAGAGGGTCTTGTACTGCACCTTAGGACGGTTGCCGAGGCCCTTTTTCTTGTTCATGGATCTGAACGGTAGACATCCCCTATGGGTAGGCTACACGATCAATCGCAGTGGTCAGGTCCTTGCCAACCTGATCGACTAGCTGGAGATAGATTTCCTAAATATAGATGAGTTTACGCATCACTGCCCGAGAACTGCTTCATTTTACTGTCTTCATTTGTTCATATGATCTCCGGATACACTGTCTTATTTGTGGTGAGAGCTAGTCTATGTATGACATCCATGATAGTAATCAATTTCCGATTCAACTATTATTTTCTGCACCACCCCTCCAGGCGCTCTTGGCGCGGGCCTGATGGTCCGGATAACAGGAAATGACTGATTTCTCTGTCTCAGTCATTGGATGAAGCCATCGAGTTCGTCTCCGACAACCCCATCGCCGTGGGCCTAACTACTATTCCTAGAACATCTGGCCATTTTGCACGCCAATAGCTTCCACTTTGGTCAGACAAGTGTGAGGGGGCCCTCAAACAGAAGCGTTATGCATACATGCGTTATAAGCGCCGCCCGAACAATTTCACTGTCGAAAAATTTCGTCGGGCTAGGGCCAGGTTACGGTATGTTTTGAAGTACAACCAGCGCTCTTCCTGGAGGGCATACGTGTCTTCACTTAACGGCAGGACATCTTTAGCAGAGGTGTGGAATAGAGTCAAAAGGATTCGGGGCATGTTCTCTCAGGAGCCCCCTCCCCCTCTCTAGGAGAATGGAACTGTAATCTCAGACCCCACGTCCTTGGCTGAGTCGTACGCAACCAAGTCCTCCGTATTCTCAAGCCGGAATGCTGCTCCGCCATCATTCAATGCTCGTCGCGATGTTGCGCAAGACCGCCAACTGGACTCTGCCTCCAGAGGCGTAGAAACTTCAACGACAGGTTTAAATTGAGTGAGTTGTGTTCTGCTCTTTCTTCATGCGCAGATACCGGCCCTGGTCCAGAAGATGTCCCGTACGCCATGCCTTGACACCTGGGTGTTCGAGGCAAGGCCTATCTGTTCTATTTGTTCAACAGGATCTGGGTAGAGGGTGTCACCCATTCACCTGGCGATTCGTTACTGTGCTAGCATTTCGCAAACAGAGGAGAGATCACTCTACTCCAGCCGGTGTCCACCTAATCTCTCTAACCTCTTGCGTGTGAAAATTGATGGAGAAATTGGTACATGTTAGATTAGCCTTTTTCTGGAGGGCAGAGGCCATCTATTTTCTGCACAGTCCGGCTTCCTCAAGTTCCGATTCTCTGCTCCGACTGAAAAATACCATCTGCGAGCCCTACATTCGTAGACAGCACTAAGCCACGTTGTTTTTCGATCTGGATAAGGCCTATGATACCGCATAGCGATACCGTATCATGGAGACTCTTCACAGGATGGGGCGAGGGGACGCCCCCCAATATTTATATCTGATTTTTTTGCGAGATCGTCGATTCCGCGTACAGATGGGAGGAGCCCTCTCCGGCCCAATGGAGCAGGAAGAGGGTGTTCCATAGGCACGTGTCCTCAGTGTCACACTCTTTGTCCTGAGCATCAATGATATCTCCTTGGTGCTGCCGGAAGATGTTCTCGCTACGTTCTACGTGGACAACCTTTGCATATCTTTGGGTGCGGCCTAGATTCCAACTCTGGAGCTTCGAATCCAACAGGCATTGAACCGCATCTCTCGCTATGCCGAAACGCACAGGCTTTTCTGACGCAATCCTCGGATCCACCCTTAACTAGACTTGCTTCTCAACGGGGTAGGCCTGGAAGTGGTGGATTCGCACAGTTTCCTTGGTCTTGTACTTCAGCAACGCCTCACCTGGGAGGCTCATATTCGCAACCTTAGCGTAGCTTGTACCCGTGCCATGGATATTCTTCGTTACGCATGGGGCGCTGATAGGGCTACTGCCTTACTTTTTTTAGATCCTTTGTTCGTTCGAAGCTCGACTACGGATGGGTGTTTTATGCCTCTGCAGCCGAACATGTATTGCTTAAGGTAGACTCGATCCACCACACCGTCCTTCACCTGGCGACCGGTGCCTTCCGCACTTCCCCCATTGAGAGCCTACTTGTAGATGATATGGAGATTCCACTCGCTCTAGGCAGTGCACAGTGCATTATTCACCTGTACACGCGACCCCGCCGCCTCCCTCAGTCGCCAACAGCTCTCACTGCATACGCAGCTGATATCGACGGTGCCTATGCCACCGAGAGATGCCAGTCATACACTAAGCCCTTTGGATTTAGGGCTATGAAACTCCTTCAAGAGCTAGGTAGAGCCCTCGGGACGGTGGCGCCACAAGTTCTACCCAGGACGCCATCCTGGTGGGTACCATGTTTGAATAGTACTCGACATGTCCCTGCTCCCCAAGCTTCTACAGTGCCGGGAGTATTGCTTTTGGCCTCTTCGCGCACACTTTGTGTCACACTGAAACCGTGCCAGTGTATACGGATGGCTCCAAGTCCCAAGAGAGGGTCGGTTTCAACGCCATATCCCCTCTGTTTGAATTTAGCGGGCGTCTGTCTTCACGGCCGAGCTGGTAGCAATGCGACGCTCGGTACGGGAAATAACGAGACTTGCCCGGTTAGGAGATCGTATTGTGATTTATAGCGACTCTCAAAGCGCCCTGAGTGCTCTCATGAAATTGGAATCTCCGCATCCCCTAGTTCGCGATATCCGTGACGTCATGGTTTTCGCGAGTTGAGTGGATGTCGAGATTACCTTCTGTTGGATTCCTGGTGGATTCCTCACACCGAATACATGGCAGGAATACTTGCTGCCCTCCTGACAGCTTGGCAAAGAAGATAGGAGATAGTTGATGGGAACTTAAAGTTACGTGTTATTGCGCCTGATTGTTCCCATAGACCTACTCCCCAATCCTCCCAATGCCGACGGCTTCAGGTTGCTTTCTGGCGTCTCCGAATTGGACACACTCGCGGTACTCATCGCCATTTGATAGAGCGCTCTCCTGCACCTCATTGTGATGATTGCCTTCTTCCCCAGACTGATCGGCACATTCTTGTTGAATGTCCCGATCTGGGTGATCTTTGCGCAGGCTACCACTCCAGGTACCGGGACAATTGGCGTCGCTACCGCTTGTCCCTTGTACTAGGGACTGGTTCGTGCACACCGACTTGCAGACTATACGATTTTTTGAAAGAGGCTGGCCTCTTGCACTTTATTTACCTGTTTGTTGTTGGTTGCCTGCTCCTACTCCGGAGGCAGGAGGGTCTACCCCAAACGCTGGAGCGCGCTTCCTTCATGTTATTTTTTACTTTTTTTTTTAGGTCTATGATCTTTTTATCCTTATTATTTGTTGTTATTTACTTGTTATTTGTTATTTTAATATATCCTAGTCATAGGCTGTAGTGAGTATGGCGACTTAGTTTCAAGTAGGCAGTCACCAGATGGGCTCCTAAAATAAAAAACTAAATAATCTAGCGCTGAGGGTTGGCGCGGCTTCTCCCTGGGGAGGTGCTTCCTTCTTCTTGCTTTTGTTTGTTTTTGTGCCTTGGTTTTACTTTTGTTTCTTTGTTTTTTGTTTGTTTAAAGATTTATTTTGTTTTATAATGTAGCCGTTTTTTTGCTAAGTGCACGATGCAATTATGCGCCTGTACACGCCGATCCAGCATCTTCCTCATTTACCAACTCCTATTTAATTCTTGGCCGATCTCGTCGGTGCCCATGGTGTTTAGAGGTGCTACTCATAACTATTTTCTTCCGGTTTAGTTCTAGAAAACTTAGTTGAGATCTATTGGCGCCTCTGGAGGGTAACACTTTTGACTATTTGTTGCCACGCCTCTTCCAAAAGATTCCACAGCACCCCGAGTATTGCGTTCGGCCTTTTTGACGTACACTTCGTGTCACATTGGAACTGCGCCCGTGTATACGGATGGCTCCAAGTCCCAGTAGGGGGTCGGCTTACACGCCGTACTCTCATTATTTGAATTCAGTGGACTCTAGCAGGGGCTTCTTATGTTTACAGAGTCAAGCTAATTGCAATACACCGCTGGATAGAAGAGATAACTCGTTGTTCCCGTTTCCGAGACCGAATAGTGATCTCTAGCGATTCAAAGCGCTCTGAGTCTTCTCGGGACATTGGAATCTTCATACCCCTTGGCGCCAGATGGGCTACCACAATGAAAAAAAATCCATACCCCTTGGTTCGCGGGTTCTGTGATGCACGGCTTTCGTGAGCGTAACGGATGTTGAGATTATTTTATGGTTTTCCGGACATGTGGGAATTGTAGAGGATGAGCGCGCTAAAGGTGAGGGAGCCAAAGAGTGCGCGAGGACTGGGCATCCATACCGCCATTTGATGGAACACTCTCCTGCACTTATCCGTGACGACTGCGTTGTTCCCCACACTGTTAGATAAATTCTTGTCGAATGACCTAGTCTAAGACAGCTTCGCGCACATTAACTGTCCTAGTACCATGGGCTTTTTGGAGGAAGTTGTCCTATTCCATTGTCTCCTTCCCCACCGCCGGAGCTTACTTCCTTCTTTTTCTTGCTTTTGTTACGTTTCCTCTTTTATTTTTCCTGTCTTTAGTCTGTTGTTTCATTTGGTTTTGATATCTTTTTGTAGAAATTTAAAGTAGTCCAGTACTAGTGTGAATTTTTAATTGCGGTGATTTATGCCTTGGTGGGAATCTCCAGATGGGCCACTGTCTATCTGGGGCTCATCCGAGCGCTGCGTCTGGCCAACGTGGTTGAACTGCACTGCTCGCGATCGATAACTCCTCGTGGCCGGTTCGCAGCCAGAATTATGATTTGTGGCGAGACCAACCAAGAAGAGCGCACTGAGTTGCTTACAGGCATTGGAATATGCGCGCTCTCTGGTTCTCAGTGCCATTTACGCCACGGCTGTATCGAATCAGGACGGTGTCGAGGTTGTGTTTTCAAGGACTAGGCGATTCAACCAGCTTCGCGAGCATTTCCTGTCCCGGTTCCGGGACAAGCGAGATCGCGAATGCTTATCTCTCGTCTTAGAGACTGGTTCGTACACACGATTGTACCATCTTAAGATTTTGTAGTAAGCATTTGGTTTTGGGCATGTTCGTATCCCTAAGGGAGATGGGTCTCCCTCCAGCGCCTGACCATTCATTTTCCCTTTTGTAGTCTTGGATATATATTTTTTTCTACGGAGGATTTAGTTTGTTTTATATTAAATAGGTGAATAATAGTTAAAAAGTTAAAAAACCCTTTCTTTACTTATCACGTACTTATACTAAGTATTCACAATGGACAGAACTTGAAGCAAGTACCTTACATCTTAACACTTGTAGTTACGTTGCTAGCAGACCATGATGGTGTCGATTATTTTATCAAATACGTACAAAGGATCTTCTAGAGGAGGTAATTAATGACTAAATACCCAGAATTATCAGGAATTTTAGCTCGCCAACCTTTTTTTGGGGGGGGGGAGGGCGTATCGCAAAAGCCCAAATGAGTGACATGTATGCAAATGAAAACACAATCTCAAATGCACAACCCCCAGCACCTTTATTAAAGATGAGAGAAGGCGTTCAAAATATTTGCCTCTTCGTTCTGAAGGCGACGACGCCGAAAAACTGCGGACATTATTCGTAAATTAAAGTTTTAGGAGCGCCGGTGAATTGTGGTCACCTTCTGAGGGTTAGCTTTCAAGGTTTTCTTATATTCTTCGAAAAAGAGAAACAGGGAGGGTTGATATACTGTCTATGCCCTCTCTGATGGATAAAGAACAAACGAGAAGGGAAACGCTGCTCAATCCAGCCCCTAAATTGTTCTAATCTTCAAAGCATTGTGGTCGTCACTTTAATTTTAAATATCGCCTTGCAGAATTTCATAATGAAAGATCCATAACTTTATTACGGAATTTCACCGAAAGTGATCAACGTTACTAAACTGATCTTTTGGATCAGTTATTCTTTGGTATATGGATACCTGGTGGATGCAAATCCGAGAGGATCCGTGAGTAATTCTGCAAAGATTGAAAAGTCGGTATATGATTCACGGGCGTGATCATGCCCTAGGTGTGGATTCAAACCCAAATTTGTGATATTTAAGATCACAAACCAATGATTTTGGATCATAATCTCAATTTTATAGTTTGGTGGATCACTGTTCAAATTTCTGATCTGGATCATATACAAAATTTAGGATTTGTCTGATCACCCGAAAATTGTGATTTGTCTGATCATTACGAAAATTCGAGATCTGTCGGATCAACAACAAACTTTCTTGATATTTTAGAGAATTTGTCAGAGCTTACAGAGAGTTACGCGCCCCCTCGTTCTCCACTCCCCAAAGTGTTCGGTTTATGTCCCCCCTTCCCTTTTCACTGCTCTTAACTTCTCCCATTTTCAACACGAATCACTTTGTCAAAACACTTTCGTTCTACCTTCGTTGGTTTCTATTTTATTAAAAAAGTATACATAATTCAGCTAAAAGCATCGAGCTGCGGTAAAAGTCGTAACCGGGTAATTACCTCTTGCCGCATGGTTTTATTGCCCCATAAATCGGTTTGGTTACGTCTAGAGCACCTCGTAGCTCCCTCTTTACCTGAAGGGGTTCAGGTTACTCGGTCTTTCCCCAAGGGCATTGATTAATGCCCTAGGGATTGTGCGAAGGAAGTCGTGGGCCCATCAAAACGCAGAAATTTTCTAGTCTGGAAAATCTAGATTCGACCGTTTTCGTGTTTGACTTACTGGTCTTTTTTCTTTTCTTTTTTCCTTCGTTTCCCTATTATTTTCCTTTCTTATTTTTCTTTCGATTCCTGTTATTTTATCTTCCTTTCCTTTTACTTCTTATTTTCTTTTTGATACTATTAAATATTTTTCTTTTTTTCACTATTATTTAAAAGTATGGAAGTTCATACAAACGAAAGCATCTCCTCCACAAGGTTAGGGAAAGGGGGGAGAGGCTTATGACAGAAAATCATGAAGTGAGAGAAAGTGAAAGTGTGTGAGTGGGACATAATCCGAGTATCATAAAGAGGCGTCTACTCGGGGCACTTGTGAGAGGATGGGTGCGCAACTCTTCGTAACAAACATAGCCTCAAGGGTGGAGTTAGAGCCCCTCCCGTGGCGGTGAGCTTCTGCTGAGAAGAGTCCTTGGGTCCGCGTAAGATCCCGGCTGGAAGAAACATCACGTCGAAGGGTTCTGTAGCATTACACTCGCAGTCACGTGATGGTGGCGAAGGAAAGGAAAGGAGGGCGAGGAAAAGGTGATGGTGATGAAAATGAAGGGAAGGTGATGACTGGTAAAAATGGCAGGATGGTAATGAACATGAAGGAAGTGGATGATGGTGGTGAAAATAAGGTGAAAATAGCGGAAATGTGATGATCGCAGTGAATAAAATAACGAAGGTGATTGTGGCGATGAAAATGAATGTGTGATAGTGGTAACAATTATGGGAAAGAAATATCTGTGTCGAAAATGGTGGTGAAATTGGCGCAGAACATTAAAGAAAGATGATGAAGTGGCTAAAATGACAGGAATAAAATGGAAATGAATAGAAGATGATAACCGGAAGGATTTGACCGGATCGCTGTGAAAATGAAGGGGAGGCGATGGGTGTGAGTAAATGACGATGAAAGGTGATGATGGTGAGAATGACTGCTAATGGTGATGAATATGAATTTAAGTTGATGGGTGTGGCGAAAATGACAAGATAGTGATGGACAAGAAGGTAATTTGATAAGAGGAAAATAAAAGGATGGTAATTGTAGTGTTGAAAATAAAGAGAGGGAATGAGGGTGAAAATGAGAGGAAGATGACGGGGGCTATGAGAATTAAGAGAAGGTGATGACGTTGAAGAAGCTTTGTAATGGGCACGTTGATTTGCTTTCCTGGCAGCCACGCTGACGGGTCTCAGCGCCCCGACGGCCCCAGCCTCTTCTGCTTCTTCCTGACACCCTGTCTCCTTGCCCTTCTTCCTCACTTTCCATACATCATCTCCCACAACTTCTTCTGGTCGGCCGCTAACTTCACATGGTAGATGCTGACCTGCTTTCTCTCACCCAACCTTCCTGGATCGGGGCTTAGGGGAGGGGGGAGACAACGCCACCCTCACCCCTGAGCTCCAGTTTGGGATGGTGGGTTTTTAACAACATGCCTCACCCCCACCTTCCTGAAAGCCCAAGCTGCCTGTCCACTGGGGGTTGTACCCACGCCGGGCGCTCCCGTGGCACAACTGGTGGCTCAAAGGGTTCACACTTAGCTGCGGATAAATCCATGCCCCCCCTCCGTTCCCATAGCGTGGCCGTTTCCTGTAAGGCAAACTGCCGCGTGCCCCCACCGAGTCTTTAGACTCACAGGAGGCAACAACCCTGAAGTTGGTCGTGAGGCCATCTTCCGGGGATCCTAAAGCTGCTTCCCTAAAAAAGGACAGCAGTAAGGAGCGTCGGCTTCTACACCCACACAGAGTGCTAGGATGTGTGACTTGAAGGTGGTGGATCCTCCAAACGAGGGACTCCTGCCGGCCTGCCTAAGGTTTTGAGGCGGAGGGAGAAAAAGATTCGCATGGCGAGCCCAACCTATCCCGATAGGTCCTCGAAGGCAAAAGGGCCCGGAGCTCTTCCTCCGGGAGGATTAAGGCCATTTCCGTGAGGGTCTTCTCTTCAAAGAGGACCCCTGCGTCTCCCCCGAGATAGAACTGGAGGGATTAGGCTATTCCTTCAATGCAATTGCCTCGGCTCCGGGCTAAGTGAAAGGAAATACGGAGGCTCGTATCCGCCAGTTTTCCCTTCTCTATCTTTTTACAGGAGACCATGCTGGGCCCGTACCCCTGCCCACTCTACCGGGGTATTAGGGTTTTGCGACCCCACCACCAAGGCATTGAGACCGAGCAGTAGGATGCACCATTAATACCCTGCATCATGTGTCCATTCTTTTCTTTGCTCAAGATACCTCCTTTCAGGCTGTCCAGCGGCACCTGGATAGGAAGTATACTGTTATTTCTGCGTACATTCCAATCGTCAGCCGACTTCGACACCGGGGACTTCCGCCGCATTTTGGCACGGTTGCGGAGGCCCTTTCACTTTGTTGGGGATCTGAACGGTAGACACTCCCTCTGGGAAGAATACTCGATCAATTCTAGTGGTCAGGTCCTTGCCGACCTGATCGACAAGCTGGAGATATGTGTCCTAAATGTAGATGAATTTACGCATCACTGCCCGAGAAGCGCTTCATTTTCCTGTTTTGATCCATCTTTGTGGTCCACGGATGCACAGCCTGAATTTAGGTGGGGGGGTATTCGATGACCTCTATGCTAGTGATCACTCTCCTATTAAAATATCATTATCTGGGCCGCTGCCACCTGAGAGCGAGCACTGCTGCTGCTTGGCACGGGCCCGGTGATCCGTATTTCAGGAAATGACTGAATTCTCTGTCACAGTCGAGGAGTTTAGGTCGGTGAATCTGGCATTTGAGTTATTCTCCGACAACCTTATCGCCGTGGGTCTAACTACTATTCATAGAACATCTGGCCGTTTTGTATGTCTTTGCGGCATAATGGAGCAGGAATGGTGGTTCATGCAGGGCAATGTCTTCAGTGTCACACTCTTTGGCTTGAGCATCAACAGCATGACCTCACTGCCGCTGGAAGATGTTCTCGCTACGCTCTATGTGGACGACCTTTTGATCTCTTTTGGCGTAGGCCATATGCAAACTCTGGAGCGTCGACTCCAACAGGCATTTAACCGCCTCTCTCGCTATGCCAAAGCGCACAGTCTTCGGTTTTCCTTGGTTAAAACTAGGGTGGTGCATTTCTGCAACCATCCACAGCTCCACATTGACCAGACTTGCTTCTCAACGGGGTAGGCCTGGAAGTAGTGGACTCGCACCGTCTCCTTAGTCCTGTATCTGACCCACGCCTCACCCTTGAGGCTCATATTCACAGCCTTAGGGTCTCTTGCACCCGCACCATGTATATTTTTCGCTCAGTGACACTCAGCGCCTGGGGCGCTGATAGGGCTCTTACCTTATTACTTTTTATCAATCATTTGCTCGTTCGAAGCTCGACTACGGATGCGAGTTTTATGCATCCGCAGCCGAGCGTCTATTGCGGAAGGTGGACTCGATCCACCACATCGGCCTTCGCTTGGCAACCGGTGCCTTCCGCACTTCCCCAATTGAGAGCCTACTAGTCGATGCTGGGGAGATGCCACTTGCTCTACGCCGTGCACAGTGCATTATTCGCCTGTACGCGCGAGCCTGGGGCCTACCTCAGTCACCGACAGCTCTTACTTCATCCGCAGCTGATATCGACGGTACCTATGCCGCCGAGAGACGCCAGTCATACACTAAGCCCTTTGGATTTAAGTCTAGGAAACTCCTTCGAGAGCTAGGTATAGCTCTCGGGCCGGTGGTGCCCCTGGGTCTGACCAGGACGCCATTCTGGAGGGTGCCACCTTTTGCTATTTGTCGCCACACCTCCCAAAGTTTCTACAGCACCAGAAGTGTTGCGTTCGCCCTTTTGAATCACACCTCGTGTAACGCTGGAACCGTGTCTAGTGTATACGGATGGTTCCAAGTCCAAAGAGGGGGTCGGCTTCCACGCCGTATCCCCTCTGTTTGAAGTCAGCGGGGCTCTGCCAGGCGCTGCGTCTAGGTTCACGGCCGAACTGGTGGCAATACACCACTCGGTACGGGAGATTACGCGACGTGCCCGGTTCAGAGACCAGATTGTGATCTATAGTGACTCACAAAGCACTCTGAGTGCTCTCGGGGCATTGGAATCTCCGCATCCCCTGGTTTACGATATCCGTGATGCCACTGTTTTGTCAAGCTGGGCGGATGTCGAGATTGATTATCTTCTGCTGGGTTCCTGGACATATAGGAATTGCGAGGAATGAGCGCGTTGATTAGGGCGCCAAAGAGTCTGCGAGGACTCTGCAACGGACCAGCGTTTCTCTCTTCTTCACACCGACTACATGGCAGGAATACGGGCAGCCCTCCGGGCTGATTGGCAAAGAAGATAAGCGACGGTCGAGGGTAACTTAAAGTTACGTGTTATTGCGCCGCGACTGTTCCTACGGACCAACCCCCAATGCTGCGAAGGCTTCAGGTTGCTTTCTGTCCTCTCCGAATAGGACACACCTTATTGTGACGACTACCTTGTCCCCCAGACTGCTCGTCACATTCTTGTTGAATGAGCCAGTCTGGGTGATATTTGCGCACGTTACCTCTTCCGGTACTGGGACGAGCGGGGTCGCTACCACTTGTACGTGGACTCGGGACTAGTTCGTTCACACAGACTTGCGGAATATATCCCTTTTTGGATGAGGCTGGCCTCCTTCATTTTATTGGACTTTTTGTTGTAGGTCGCATATTCATGCCTCGGGGGAGGCGGGCCTACCCCCGACGTCCGAGTGCGCTCTCTTCTTGTTGCCTTATCTTGATTTTTGTTTTTATTTGTTGCTTTTCCGTTCTTCCTTTTTTTAGCCCCTGTCTTAGCCTTTACACCTTTTTATTTGTTTTTTAATCTAGCTTAGTAGTAGGCTGTGGTGTGATTACGGCGACTTTTGCATTAGGAGGCAGTTGCCCGATGGGCTCCAAAAATAAATACCCCCTCTGTATAACTTTCACCCACTTTCTCGCGGAGGTACCCACGTTTGTTTTCGCTTCTTAGTTTTATTATATATTAATTACCTCCTGATAGCAGTCAGCACCTTGCTGAATTTGAACCTCAGCACTTCATTAATTTAATTTTAGATTTTTAGAGCAGTGGGAGGTAGCGACCCGGGGCCAATCTCGCTTTCGTGGTTAATTGTACCGCTCGATGGATTAAAAAAAATCATTCCTAATAGTCGAGGCTAATTATGCCGCATAGCTCTCCAACCAGTTGTAATTGTACCTTCAGTGGTACATTTACTCTGCTCAAGGAGTACATGAGATTATGACACTACCCTTTTCAGCCCTAAACTTTTAAAAAATAGACTTCAAATTAAAAGAAAACTGAGTTTCATATTGAAAAATTGAACTTCAATTTAAAAACGTTGACTTTGATATTAAAAAGCTGGATTTCAAATAAAAGAATGACTTAAATTTTAAAAGTTGATTTTCAAATTAAAATATGGGAATTTCCTCCGCCTGGGGGGGTAATCTGTATTTATGTTCAATCCACCCACACTTGGGTCGGGAGTCAAGCCGAGGCTTTTGCGAGCCATTAGGCCATTTCAGCACCCAATGGTCCCACTTTGGTTGGCCATGTGCTGTAAGGTCGTTCTTTGCGACCTGAAGGTGGTGTTAAGCCCATCTTTTAGTTCAGTTACTTTTATCTTTTTTCCGGATATTATTTCGTTTATTCAGAGATCTCTTAATTTTATACAGGTAAAAAATACTAGTATTGCACTTTGCATTATTTGATATTTTTCCAGTGCTGTATTTGAACACATACTCAGTTGGTTTCTGAGAGTTGTGTATGGGAACGGTTGCTAGGGGCGCGAAAGAGCTGCCAATGAGGATATGATAAGGAGAAATCTCACAAGCTATGAAAATAGGCTCTCTAGCATTACGATAGAGATTTGGCCGAAATGTTGCAGACGTTCAGAAGATGACTGATGAAGAATTTTATTTTTTATAATTTTAACAGTTTATCATTGTCGAGGAATAGGTCACCTCCCCAGACAATATGTCTATATATAGATATATGTATCTATTGGTTGGGAGGAAAGAGATTGTCGTGGTATGACATTACATTATATCAATACCATATTATATCTATGGGGGAGGGACCAATAACTTAAAGTCGAACCGACAAAGGACGCGCGAAACAGCGAGAAAGAGTGCAACAAGGTCAGGTAAAATTTGGGCAATGGCAAAGCTTAAAGTTATTTAAAAATGTATGTACAAAAATATAATTTTATTTACATTAAATATGAGAATTAATTGGCAAAATTACATTGGTAAACGAGGGGGGAATTTCTGAGTTATGCATCAGACTATGAAGTTCAAAATTAATGTATTACAGAAGGAAACTATTCAAATGGGGAGGATTAACTCAAATGAGTTGCTGAAGGGAGAGAGGGATTGGCTTACGGAGGATTCCGGGTGAGACCTCAGGGTAAGGCTTCACGGATGTCTTCTGCAGGCAATAAACGTGAGGCGAGGGCGCTCGGAGCTTCTGAGCGACAAGTTAACGTGATGACGGCCCCCAAAAAGGTGGGGGGAGCGGTAACGTTTGACCAGGGGAGAGTATTTCGGCCAACCCGAAACGAGGGGCGAACGAGGAAGGCTTCGACAGGAGTTGATGAGTGGAGTCGGAAAAATCGCTCGGTGGCGATCGTCAAATAGAATTACCTCACTGGCTGGGGCTAATTCCAACACACAAAAAGTTCAGCCGTCACTTTGCTTTGTTGTTAGCACCTGGCTTGGAACTAGGGCAATCTTCTCAGGTCCGGGTGAGACTCCTCAACTCTGTGTCTCCCACATGGAAGACGAGCCCTATATATATCCGAGGTTCCCCCCGCGGGGGTGGGGGAAACAGCGCTACTCTCAAATGGCCTCGAACTTCACGCCGAGGTGATTCTAACCCGCGTAAAGGTGGTCCGTGGTGGACGCGGTTCGAGGCTAGCGCTTGTGAATGGGGTGGGGGGAGGCTTGCCCATTAAAGCCTAACCAAATTCTAGAATCTTCTCCAATGCATTGGGGTCACTTCCGTGCTGGAAAAGAAATTCCACGTGGAATTCCTCCACAGAGATAAAAGACACGAGAATATGTATATATACAGTTATATACACATATATCCTCTAATGTACTTACGCATCCTACGCTACGTACAAAGACGTTCACTTCGTAAGAGTAATCCGTTGATTACGAGGTATAATAGTGCGATTTATTACAAGGGCCGATAGCATTTAATGAGTTTACCAAGTTGCAGTTCAAGGATATATTTAAAGAGTAAAAGCCAGAATAATAATTTTAATAAGTCACTAGTTACGGGAAATATAGGTAATGTAAATAAGGACAATTCTGACAGAATATAGATTAATTAGCAATCGGGTAACGTTAATTACTCGTTAATCAACTTTTAAATGGGATACTATAAATCAGTTGCACAGAGGGAATATTTATATATCGAAAAGTCGGTCGATTAACAGGAGATACAATCAAGGGTCGTTTTACCTTAATGGGGTCACCTCGAGGAAGGGGAATCCTTTAGCGAGTCGGCGCAGGGAAATGGAGACGGACAATGGACGTGACTCTCGGCCGAATATCCTGACGATGACAAGGATGAAGGATGAGGCGCAGAAGACGAGTTCACGATCCTCCTTGAAGACGGACGATAGCACCTCTGCCCCAGAGAAGTGCAACCTCCAAAAAAACGAGACTCTGACGCGGCTCGGTGCGAAGTGTCACACGGGAAACTGGAGATCCTTGAGGGGGAGGGGATCCATATGAGACGAGAGGAATCCCGGCCAATCCTTCGGCGACGAATCGATTCGAGGCTTGCTCTGAACAGAGTAAGCCTTCACAAAAGAGATGGATCTGCCTGGTGAGATCCAACCTCGATGATATAAGCGAATACCAGGGACTTAGGGAAACTGACACACGATCTGAACAGAAGGCGACGGGTTCTCAAACTCAATCTCTCGATATTCGAAAACCCAGGGTATTTATATGACGGACATTTTGGGGGTTTTCTCCCTGTTCGCATTCAGACGACTGGCCTGCCACTTCCGGCGTCGAGATGGATTACCGTTTGTAGCCTGATCCAAGTCTTAATGGCCTTTACGATGTGGAGCTGGAAACTTTCGGCTAGCAGTTTCCCGACTATGGAGATTAGCGATTCCTCGTCGAGGTAAAAACTTTTAACACGCCCAACTTAATAAACTGCACCTGTGAGGTGGCTGACGAATATTCAAATTCTTTCTTCTTCTTTTCTCTCACTGGGCTCAGAGATTACTCCACGTGGAGTTATACTTAGGAGACATAGAGAGGGAAGGAATTCATTAAACAAATGAAGGGGGTATTTTTCTTGGCGTCCCTTTCCCTTACAATCATTACAAAATTATATGGTAAGTACGGTAGATATGACTCATATGAATATTTGTATGTATAAAAGATGGTATTTCATGAAGAAATAAGTGCCCGAGAAGCGAAAACACCAAGATATTTTTGCGTAGGTTGGTGGCGAATCAGTGCTGTTGAGGTAACACAAATTCAGATGATATTACAATTTTTAATTAAATTTCATTTGCTTTCAATTGAAAGAAACTTTTTTATGTTGAAACCAGCTTGTTTAAGTTAAAGGTAAACATTTTTAATATGAAATCCAATTATTTTAATGTGAAAGTAAACTTTTTAAATTTAAAGTTCAATTCCTTTAATAGGAAAGTCAACTTTTATAATTTGAAGTTCATTTTTTGAATTTGAGTGTGAAAAGGTGAAGAGGAAAAGGTATCACGAGAGAGTGCCACAGGAGGAGTGCCAATAATTAATAAAATTAGAGTAAATAAAAAATGAATGGATATATATTTTGGGGTTGATTCGCTTTTTTCTCTCCCGTCTTTCCCTTGTCTACCGAATACCCACGCCACCCTTTGGATTACACTTGGGCGACTAACCGGCAGATGGAATCGATGGTTGAGCGGATGCAGGACGAAGAGTGCGGTGTCCCGGTCAAGACCGTCAAGAGCTTCATGTCCAAAATCCCGTCTGTGTTCACCGGGGCCGACCTCGTCCTCTGGATGCTCAAGAACCTCAGCATCGAGGATCAAAGTGAGTCATTCCCCTCGAAGCCTACCTTTCCCTTGCACCCCTGGAGGAAAGTTGGTGAGGAGGACTTCCTTCCTAAATAGTAGAGGGGGTAATTGTACTTCTTATCTTCCTCGGTCTAAGTTTTTTTTGTGTATTTTCTGTTCTAAGTCTCGTTCTACCTGACGGAAGCGTGGTCAGGAGAGTTGCGTGAGCTTGAATTCCTTTGTACTTTAATTACTATCGTTTGTTACTTTCTAAACCTTTTATTTCCCTAACTTACCACTTTGCCGTTGGATTACATACCTTTTATATTTGATACTCCCAAGATCATAAATAATGGTTTGACACGTTCCCGTAAATCATCGTCCAATTCCATTTAGAATTCGCTCGCCACTTCTACCGCTATATGAAGTCTGCTTAATCAAACTCATCGCCATTAACATTTTTGCTCGCTACCCCACCTGACCCCTTACTTCTCATCCCCCAGCCCCATATTTGAACAAAATGGTCAATGATGTTTATGTTGACCCATTTCTTCCCATTGTTTAGTCTTTGTCACTCCCTCTCATTTTGAGTTCTTCATTTTTTTAGTCTTTGTCACTCTCCTTCTCATTGTTTGCTTCTTATTTGTATTTTTTGTCACTCCCTCTAATTTTGTGTCTCTTACTTTTGCGGCTTTGTCACTCATTTTTTAGATATTTTTTTTCTCTCTCTCATGGGAGACTTCAACATCCAAGTTGACTGGGAAACAAGAGAACCCAGGGGCGAGAACGCACTGCTCCTGGAGTTCACGAACAAAGTGTTCCTGACTCAATGGGTGAGATAGGCGACGAGAGGCCATAATGCTCTCGACTTGGTTTTCACCTCTGAGGACGACATCGTTGAGGATCTCTCTGGATGCGAGGAGCTCGGTGGCAGTGATCACCGGCTAGTCAAATTTATTGTCAAAGTCCTTAAGGTAGAGTCGGCGACTCGTGAATCAAGGAAACTTGATTTGAGAAGAGCAGACTTCGCATGTCTCCATGCAAGTTTGGCTGATGCGAGGATGGGAGGGTATGATAAGTGTAAGACCTGTGAAATAGTTTCAAATCTACGCTCATGAGCCTTCAATCACAATTTATCCCTGTAAAAATCCTGCGTCGGTCTTCCGTTCAACCAAGGTGGTTTAATCGAAAAATTAGTCAACTGCTGAGGGAGAAAAGATTTGTGTACCGGCAGTCAAAGACTTCGGGGGATTTTGAGGAGTACCGTAGGCTAGCTAGGAGAGTGAATTCCAGCATAGGGGCGGCAAATCTTGCCGAGGAACTCTGAGTGGCGAGACTTTGCAAAGAGGAGCCCGAGGAGTTCTTTGGATATGTAAACATCCGTAAACCAATCCGTCGAACGATTGGCTCTTTGAAGAATAAGGAGGGGGGCATTAAAGCACTCAGATGCAGAAAATGCTAACCTCTTAAACGACTACTTCTCTTTAGTGTTTGCGAGAGAATCCCCGCGTGGAAGATATTTAGCAGAAAGGAACTCCCATGTGCAGCAGAAGGCCCGGCTAGGCCTAAAGTGGTAAGCCTAACCCCCCCCCCAGCCTTCCACAAGCGGTAGCCTCGAATCGAGTCCCCCACGATTCACCTTTATGCGGGCTAAAATAGCTCTGCAAGAAGATTCGATGCCCTTCGAGAGTAGAGCTGTTTCCCGCTAACCCCCAACTCCGGGGAGAGCCTCGGACATAAATAACGCTCGACTCCCCGGAAGAGAGAAAGAGTTGAGAAGTCTCCCCAGACCCCAGAAAATTTTCCATGGTTCCAAGTCAAGTGCTAGCAACAAAGCAAAGTGACAGCTGGACTATTTTATGTATTTGGAATTAGCCCCAGCCAGGAGGTAATTCCAATGAACGATCGCCCCGAAGTGATTTTTCCGACTTCTCCCATCAACTTCCATTGTGGGGGACTTTGATTTTGTCTTCCCCTGGCGATGGTGCTTTTTGTGGGTGGGTTTTGACGGATGCGGATGACCTTTGATAGGCCCTTGTGGCTTTTGTCATCCGTGAAATTATGTTATGTTATGTTGACTCCTGTCGAAGCCCTCCTTATTTCGGGTAGCCGAAATACTCTCCCCTGGACTGGAAGTAACCCCCCCCCCCCTTGTTGTTGGAGAACCGTCATCACTCCAATCTCCTGCTCAGAAGTTCTGAACGGCCACACCTCACGTCCAGAAGACATCCGTAAGCCAACCCCTCCCCCTCCCTTCAGTAACCCAATTGAGTTAATTCCCCCTTTCATTTACTGATGTGATTTTGCCCGTGAATTCTCTGAGGTAATTTTACCCATCAATTCTCTCATTATTTTGTGTAAATAAAATTCTATTTTTATACATGCCTCTTTAAATAACCTTGAGCTTTGCCATTGTCCATAATTTACCTGACCTCGTTGCACTCTCTCGCTACTCAGCCCGTCTGAACTCGTGGTTTTCCGTCCCTTTTGTCGGTTCGCTTTCAAGTTATTGGCCCCTCCCTGATAGATATAATATGGTATTGATATGATGTAATGTCATACCACGACAGTGTTCACTGAAGGGTGTGGTCCCTCCCTCAGCCCACGGATTGTTACTTCCGTGAAAAGCTGAAGGAAATGGACTTCACCCAATTCGAATTAGAGAAGAAAATCAACGACCTAAAGACGAATAAGTCCCCTGGACCGCACGGGTTTCTACCCAAAGTGTTGAAAGAAGTGCGCGATGAAGTATCACAACATCTGGGTACAGTCTTCAACATGTAAATTCGGACCCGATGCGTTCCTGGAGACTGGCGTGAGGCGGGGGTGACTTCCATCCTTAAGAAAGAAGATTAGTCAACCGTTGATCTACCGACCTATTAGTTTTTCTTCGATAGTTGGTAAACTCATAGAAAGCATGCTGATGGACAAAATTGCGTCATATTTAGAGTCGAACCTGCTACTGAAGACTCCCAGCACGGTTTCCGAATGCACCGGTCATGCGTACTAACCTTGTGGAATTCTTCCACTTCGTTTTTATTGAGCACGACCGGGATAAGTCGGTGGATGTTATCTACTTAGACTTTAAAAAAGCCTTTGATAAGGTACCACATCGCCGCCTTCTCCGGAAAGTGAGTGCACTGGGTATAGACGGAAAGGTAGCAGGTTGGATAAAGAACTGGCTAAGCGACAGACAGCAATGGGTGGTGCTGAATGGAAAAGCTTCTAATTGGGTGCCTGTTACCAGCGGTTTACGCAAAGGTTCTGTCCTGGGACCACTACTTTTCATCATCTATGTTAACGACATGGTTGCGAAGGTTTCTAAATTTGTCGACGATACCAAGCTTGGTAAGAACGTTGCAAAGGAAGGAAACACTGCCCGCCTACAAGAAGATCTCTGGAAGATTGGGGAGTGGTCGGATACGTGGCAAATGCCTTTTAACCTGAACAAATACAAAGTAATGCATATCGGCCACCGAAACCCTCAATCACGGTATATTCTTAAGGGCACTGCTCTCTAACGCACTGATACCGAGAAGGATTTGGGTGTAACAATCACTAGTGACCTCAAGTTCTCGAAACAGTGCATAGAGGCATAGAAAAGGGCCCAAAGGATATTAGGCTATATAAAGCGACAGTTTGGATATCGAAACATGGAAATAGTACTCTGTTTGTATAATTCACTTCGCCGTCCGCACCTGGAATATGCCGTACAATTTTGGAGTCCTTCGTTTCGAAAGGATATCAAGAGATTGGAACGTGTGCAAGCCAGGGCAACCAAACTGATTCCTTCAAAAAGCCACAAAAGTTACGACGATAGATTAAGGGAATTAGATCTGTTCTCGTTGGAGACCCGAAGACTGCATGGTCAGCTTATCGAAGTGTTTAAAATACTTCGAGGTGTCGACAATATAGACTACACTGAGGGCAGAACTAGAAATCTCGGCTAACTACTGGAACTGTAGCGTTACAACCGCGATCTCTGTGGGAAATTTTTCCTTTACAGCATCTGTGGTAGCTGGAACGCACTTTCAGTGGAAGTTGTCAACAGCAATTATGTTGATCAGTTCAAGTCAAGACTGGACAAAGCCTTGAAAAGTGGCCGTTTGGGCACGTAAGCCGTTGAACAGAATTTTGCCTGCTCGACTGCAAGTCCAAAGGTACCTTCTCTGAATGAACCGTGAGGTCTTCTAGGGTACTTCTTATCCTTGTAGCTATATATATCTCTCTCTAGAAGCCCCCTTGTCGTGGGTAGAGAGCTTGCGTGGATCATAGATTTTTCGAGCTATTTCGTCGGGGGTCCCTTTATGGTACTCCTGGTTGGGTTACCCTTGTCGAATTGGTCGGGAATGAGGTTCCAGACAAAGTGCGTCCATCTTCTACTCTTCTATACTATATTCTGTTACTGTTTTCTTTATCCCTTCGACTGATCTTAAAAAAAAACTACTACTATCCTTTCAGTTTGATCCTTCATCTATCTAAATTTAAGTACCTGACCGCTACCTCATGCGTCAGAAGAGAGGCTTTGGAGCCTCTAAAACTAACGCCAATCGGCGCTCACTGATGCGAGAGACTAGGAGTAGGGGAGTCTTAGCGCTAGGGCGCGATGAATGGGATAAAGGTAAGTGCCCCGTTAACTCCTGCCCTAGCGCGGAATTACTGACCATTCCCAGTGACCGTTGAGGGGTGCCTCTGGTAGCAACTGTCCGAGGTGACGGGCCTTGATGCATATCGGCCACCGAAACCCCCAATCTTAGTATATCCTTAAGGCCACTGCTCTTGAATCAACCGACACTGAGAAGGACTTGGCTGTAACTATAACTAGTGATCTCAAGTTCTCAAGGCAGTGTATTGAGGCGGAGAAGAAAGCACAAATGATGCTAGGTTATATAAAGCGCCAGTTTGGATATCGGAACAAGGAGATAGTACTATGTTTGTATAACTCCATTGTCCGACCACACCTGGAGTATGCCGTACAACTTTGGAGTCCTTCACTTCGAAAGGATATCGCTAGATTAGAACGTGTGCAAGCCAGAGCAACCAAACTGATTCCCTCTATCAGACTCAAGAGTTATGAAGATAGATTACCGAAATTAGACTTGTTGTCGCTGGAGACCTGGAGACTGCGTGGTCAGTTTATCGAAGTGTTCAAAATACTTCGAGGCTTTGACATTGTAGACTACAAGGATATTTTCCAGCTTAGCCAGAGCAGAACAAGAAATCACGGCTACAAACTTGAACTGAATCGTTACCAGCGTTATCTGTGTGGGAAATCTTTCACATATAGCATCTGCGGCCATTGGAACGAACTTCTAGTGGAAGTTGTCAACAGCAACTCTGTTGAACAGTTCAAGTCGAGACTAGACAAAGTCTTGAAAAATAGCCGTTTGGAGACTTGAAGAGCGGCGTGAGTGCTCTTCTCGAGCGTCAATCTGACCCTTTAAAGGACTGCGCCTGTTCAAGTGTTCACTTAAAGGTACCTTTTCTCTCTCTCTCTCTCTCTCTCTCTCTCTCTCTCTCTCTTTCTATCGGACTGGGTATCTGTTACCAGCGGTATTCCTCAGGGATCAGTCCTGGGGCCTATTTTATTCACTATATACATCAATGACATAGACTTTGGAATAAATAATGTCATATCTAAATTTGTAGATGACACGAAAATAGGTAACTCAGTATTATGCGAAGAGGACAGGGCTAGCCTGCAAGCTGATATAAATAAAATTACCGATTGGTAAAAAAAATGGCAAATGCCATTTAATATCGATAAATGCCACATCCTTCAGTGCGGAACAAAAAACAAAAAATAAAACTATACAATGCAAGGCAGCCTAATAAACACAACCCCGCAGGTAAAAGATTTAGGAGTAATAATTACAGAAAACTTAAAAACATCAAACCAATGCGCAGCTGCTGCAAACAAAGCTAACACAGCACTAGGATTTATAAAAAGAAACTTTACTTATAAAAGCGAGGAGATAATTATGCCACTATATAAAAGTATTGTCAGGCCCCATCTCGAATACGCTGTGCAGTTCTGGGCCCCTTATTTAATAAAAGACATATAAATTAGAAGCTGTACCACACAGAGCGACAAAACTTATCCCGTCAGTACGTAACAAACCTTATCACGAGAGGTTAAAAAAATTCAATCTATTTTCCGTCAGAAAACGAAGACTAAGGGGCAGCTTATCGAGTGCTTCAAAATACTTAAAGGATGTAACAACGTTAATGCCAATAACTTGTTCACACTGACAGGGGTGTGTCCCACCTGTGGACATGATTCAAAGCTTCAGGGTAAAAGAGCCACTATGGATGTAAAAACTTCTTCATTTACTCGATTATTAATGATTGGAATAATTTGCAAAACGAGGTAGTGGACAGCAGAACTATAGACTTATTTAGAATGAGATTAGACAAACACTTAGCAAATATTGGAATTGTTTAGCATAAGCTACAAAATAAAATAATATTACAAAAAATATAACTCTTTCAGATGTATGTAAGTGGTTTTCATATTCATTATATTTAATTACTATTCAATGCAAATTTCCTTCAGGTACTCTCTTCTTACACCTGCAAGGTACTTTTCCCAAATTATTTCATGTACAGCTTTTGCCGGAGGGAGTGGAGGGTGGGGAGAGCCTAAAACTTTTCTATCCTTTACTTCTACTATTCTATGTGTAAGTGGCAGTAGATTTAAGGCCAGATCACCTTAGTCTGGGCCGTAAGGCCCGTGTGATCTGTGTAACTCCATGTAACTCTGTCTCTCTCTGTCTCTCTGTCTCTCTCTCTCTCTCTCTCTCTTTCTATCTATCTATCTTGTAGGTTCCCTATTTTAGTCTCTTACTATCACTCTCATTTTGTGTTTCCCATTATTTAGTCTGTCACTCTCCCACTCATTTTGTTTCCCATTGGTAAGTTTTTGTCACTCTCTCTCTCTATAAATTGATTTTCCCATGTTTTAGTATTTTTACTATCGTTCTCACGTGTTTTATATTTTTAGTTTGTTACTTTCCTTCTCATTCTGTGTTTCTCATTTCTAGTCTTTGTCAACCTTCCTGTCATTTTTAGTCTCTGTCACATTTCCGCTCAATTTTAATCTTTGTCACTCTCCCTCTCATTTTGTTTCATAATTTAGTCTCTATCATTATCCCTCTCATTTTATGCTTCCTATTTTTAGCCTTTGTCATTCTCTCATTTTGTTTCTCTTTTGGGGGATTTTGTCACTCTCCTAATTTTTTGCTTCCAATTTTTAAGTCTTTGTCCTTTCCCCCTCGTTCTGTGTTATATATTGTTGAGTCTTTGTCACATTCTCTCTCTCTTATTTTGTGTTTCCAATTTTGTAGTCTTTTTCACTCATTCACATATTGTGGTTTCCATTTTAGTCTTAATCATCCCTCTCATTTTCTGCTTCCATTTTTTTAAAGTCTTTATCAGTCTCCCTCTTTTTTTTGTGTTTCTCAATTTTTTTCACTATCATCATATTGTGTTCGCATTTGTTTAGTTTCCCATTTTAGTTTTTGTCACTGTTCTATCATATTGAGTTTCACATTATTGAGTCTATGTTACTCTCCCTCTCATTTTGTGCTACCCATTTTTGAGTCTTTGTCAGCAGCTTTCATTTTCAGTTTTTTAGTTATGTCTATGTCATTCCTTATTTTGTGTTTCCCCATTATTGAGTGTTTGTTACTCTACCTCTCATTTTTCTGTTTCTCATTTTTTAGTCTTTGCCACTCCCTCTTATTTTGTGTCCCATTTTAGGTCCCTTTCACTCTTCTCTAATTTTTGTTTCCCTTTTTTATTATTATATGTCAATCTTCCTCATTTATATTTCCCATTTCTTACTCTTTTCACTCTACCTCTCATTTCTTATTTCTCATTGTTGAGGCTGTCACTCTCCCTCTCGTGTTCATTTTGTTTTTTATTTTTTTTGTCTTTGTCACTCTCCCTCTCGTGTTCATTTTGTTTTTTATTTTTTTTTTGTCTTTGTCACTCTCCCTTTGTGTTTTTTTAAATCTTTTTTAATCTCTCCCGCAATTTGTATTTCTCTATATTTTAATCATTGTCACTCTTCTCTTTTTTAGTGTTTGTCACACAATCATGTTGTTTGTCTCATTATTGAGTCTATGTCACTTTCCTCCTTTTGAGTGTTCGATTTCTAGTATTTGTCACTAACCCTCTCATTTTTTGCTTCCAATTTTTAGTCTTTATCACTGTCCATATCATTTTTTGTTTTCATTTTTAATCTTTCCCACTGTCCCTCTCATTTTATGTTTTCGTTTTTAATCTTTGTCAGTCTCCCTCTTTTGTGTTACCCATTTTAGTCCTGTCACTATTCCTTTCATTCTGTGCTTCCGATTTTCTTAGTCTTTGTCTCTCTCCCTCTCATTTTGTTTTCCTATTATTGAGTCCATGTCACTCTCCCTCTCATTTTGCCTATCCCATTCTTTAGCCTTTGTCCTTTTCCCTCTCAGCTTCTCTGTCCCATTTTTTAGTCTTTCTCACTCTTCCTCTCATTTTATGTTTTCCATTATTTTATTTAGTCTTTATCACTTTCACTCTCGTTTTTTGTTTCCCATTTTCTTGTATTTGCTTCATTTTTTGCTTCCCATTTTTTCCTCTTTATGACTCTTCCTCTCATTTTGTTTTTCTCAAAACATTTTGTGTTTCGCCGTCTTTCATTTTTTATGACTCACTCTTATTTTGGCTTCCCCTTTTGGAGTCTTTGTCAGTCTCCTTTTCACTTTGTTTTTCTCAGTTTTTACTCCTTGCCACCCTCCCCCTCATTTTGTGTTTCCCAATTTTAGTTGTTGTCAGTCTCCCTCATTTTGTGTGTTCCAACTTTTAGTCTGTCATTCTCTCACTCATTTTGTGTTTCTCTCTTTTGAATCTTTGTATCTCTCCTTTATTTTGTGTTATCCATTTTGAGTCTTTGTCACTCTCCTCATTTTCTTTCAAATTTTTAGTCTCTGGAACTCTCCTTCTCATTTTGTGCTTCCAACTTTTAAGTCTTTGTCCTTCCCCACTCCTTCTCAATTTGTTTTTCTCATTTTATTTAGTTTGTCCCATTTTTTAATCTTGTCACTGCCTTTTATTTTGTCTGTCCCATTTTATAGTCTTTCTCACTCCCTATAATTTTGTGTTTCATATTCTTTAGTCTTTGGCACTCCCCACATATCTTGTTAGACATTTTTCAATCCTTGTCACTCTCCCTCATATTTTATAACTCTTTTTAGTCATTGCCAATCTCCGTGTCATTATATGTTTCTCATTTTTCATTATTTGCTAATCCCTATCTTTTTGTGTTTCCTCAATTTTTACTCTTTGCCACTCTCTCATATTGTTTTTCTCATTTTGAGTCTTTGTCTCTCTGCCTCTCATTTTGTGCCTCCCATTCTTATTCTTTGTCTCTCCCGCTCCTTTTGTGTTTCTCATATTTTTAGTCTTCGTCACTCCTTCTGATTTTTGCTTCCCATTTTTTAGTCACTTTAATTCTCCCTCTCATTTTCAGTGTTTCCAAGTTTAGCCTTTGTCAATCTCCCTCTCATTCTGCTTTTTTTATTCATTAATCTTTGTCACATTCTTTATCACCCTTCCCTCTCATTTGTTTTTCCCATTATTGATTCTTTGTCACTTTCCTCAGTGTTTCCCATTTTTTTAAGTCTTTGTCACTCTTCCTATTTTCTGCTACCCATTTTTAGTCTTTGTCACTGTCCCTCTCATTCTTTGCTTCCGATTTTTAAGTCTTTGCCGCTCTGCATCTCATTATGTGCTTTTAGTCTCGTCATTCTCCCTCTCATTTTGTGTTTCGTATTTGCTTTTATTTGTCACTCTCCCACTCATTTTGTTTCCCTCTTTTGATTCTTTTATCTCTCCTTCATTTTATGTTACCCATTTTGAGTCTATGTCGCTCTCTCGCCCATTTAGTGTACCTAATTTATTAGTCTTTCTCACACTCCTTCTTATTTTATGCTTTCCAGGTTGGTGTCTTAGTCACTGTCCCTCATTTTCTACTTCTTATTTTGGAGTCTTTGTTACTCTCCATTTCATTTTATTTTTCTCATTTTTACTCCTTATCACTCTCCCTCTCATTTTGTGTTTCCGAATCTTTAGTCTTCGTCATACTCTCTCTCATTTCATTTCTTATTTTTAATCTTTGTCACTCTCCCTCTCATTTTGTGCTTCAAAATTTTTAAGTCCCTGCCCTCTCCGAATTATTCTGTGTTTCCCATTGTTTAGTCTTTGTCACTCCTTCCAATTTTGTTGTTTTCTATTTTCTCTCTCGCTTGAGAGAGAGAGAAAGTAGAGGGGGAGGTGACACCCCCTCGTCGCGGGAAGAGAGCTTGTGTGTACCTTTGACTTTTAGAGCTATGTCTTCTGCGTACCCCTGCTAGGGCTTCCCTTGTCGATTTGGTGGGAAACGAGGTTCCAAAATAAGTGTGTCCTTCCTTTTTCTACTCTATCCTTCCCCTTTTTTTACTTATACCCTATCTCTTCCACTTATTATGTCAGCGGGGGTACCTCTCTTCTTGGTGCCCCTGATAGAGCTTCCCTTGTCAATTTGATCGGAAACGAGGTTCCAGACTAAGTGCGTCCTTCCTTTTTCTACTCTATCCTTCCCCTTTTTCACTTTTATCCTATCTCTTCCACTTACTATAAAAAAGAAATAAACCAAAAAAAACCTACTCCTATCATGTCACTCTTACCCCCTTTTCCCTCTATCTACATATAAGGATCTGGCAGCTACCTACCTCATTAGTCAGAAGAGAGGCTATGGAACCTCTATAAACAACGCCAATCGACGCTCACTGGTTGCGAGAGACTAGGACTAGAGGTGTCCTAGGCGTTGGGGTACGATGAATGGGATGAGGGTAGTGCCCCGTTAACCCCTTCCCTAGCGCGTAATTATTGACCATTCCCAGTGACCGTTGATGGTTGCCTCTGGTAGCATCGGTCCGAGGTGAACGCCCTTTGTTGGCAGGTTGTTTGCCAGGCCAATAAAAAGCCTTGGGTTGAGTCTCTTGGTGTGGCGGGATATCCATTGAACGCTACTCCGAGATCCTGGCCGTCGCGAAGGGAACTAGTAGGAGTTTAGTACTGGGCGTGCTCCGTTATTCACCTGGTGAGAAATCGATGGCGCCTTCGGGGACCGTCAGTGCTGCTTGGTTGGGAGCCACGGCACGCCCAGGTTTGACGACTCGGTCAGACGCACAACAACACATGGAGCGTACCTTCTGAAAGACTTCGAAACGTCTCCGATCGATAGGCGGGAGCGACTCACGCATGAAAACTAAACAAACCCCCCTTTTTTTTACTATTGATTAGGCGCAAAGTTTTGAGAGAGAGAAAGTGTTCAAAATGACAGGGAAAATAGGACGAGCTGCACTCAAATACATATGTGCGATCTGCCAGAAGGACAAGAACCTCTGAGGAAATATCTAGGGCACTGGAAATGAAACTACAGACCATAGAAACGGAGCACGCGCTTCAGATTAGGCGTCTCGAGGAGAGAATCCAAGAGCTTACTTCTAAACTAGAGGCCCAGTCAGATCAAGCTTAAGACGAAACTCCCACTGACTTGGGTGGTTCCGCCGATGAGACTCCAACTCAAGGAGCTGAAACTGCATTGGCAGTGCCACTTCAGCCAAGCGGAGAAATTAAGAAGAGACAGAAAAAAAGAAGAAAAACAACGACTTTAATGCAGCTCACCCCAGTGTAGAGGAATCCAGCGTTACTGGTGGGCAAGGGAAAGTGGAAATAGAAGAAGAGAAAAGAGAAACAGAAGAAAAGACAAATGAAGATCGAAAAAAGGGAAGAAGAAGAAAAGAAAGAAAAACAAGGGAAGTGCGGAGACGAAAAAGAAAGGGGATAAGTCTCGCGAAAGAAAAGAGTGCAGACAAATGTGCGAGGGTCAACCTTATTAGGGACTCTCAAGCACGGGCCCTACAACACCTGCTAGCAGGACGCCTTCGCACGAGTTTTAAGGTAAGTTGCCTACTAGGAAGAAGAAACCAGCAGATTAGAGTAGAGGCGGAGAAATCTCAGATTTCTGAGAACTCAGTCGTTGCCCTAATAGTAAGTGGCAACGACGTCTACCTCAGAGGAGGAAGGATAGGCCTCACAGTCACAGTAAAGATTCTGAACACAGTCATGGGTGCTGTGGACGATTGTGGTCTGAAAACACGCAGACATGTAGTGGTCGGAATGCTCCCAAGAAGAGGTGCAACCCGAACGTCTCCCTTAATTGACGCCTGGGAGATTTGTGTACGGCGGAGGGGGTCTTTTTTTGTGAACTCTTACCGCACCTTCTATGGTAGAAACGATCTATACCAAAGGCATGGAGTACATCTTTCCTTTAAAGGAAAGGCTGTACTTTGTAACATGATACAGGATGTCATGGAACGGACCCTAAGGAGTGTCAGGCCCAGAGTGAAGACGGACGTACGCCAGTACGCCCGTGTCATTCCTGGAACGACCTTCTCGGAGGTCGCAAAGAAGGGAGCCACTAAACCAATAAATAAGCCGGAGGACGGAAGAGAGTAGGGAGTCCTACATTCGGGGACTCCCTGAAAGTTCTTCTGTTTAATGCGAGGTCAATAAGAAACAAGTTTCTTGAACTTTGTGGCCTCGTAGCAAGCGAAGAACCTGAAATGGTGGCCAAAACAGAGTCGTGGGTAAAAATCTCAAATCGAGATTTTGAAGGTGAATTAACGATCCTCGGTTACCAACTCTTCCAGAAAGATAGGCCAGGCAGAGAGGGTGACGGTGTGATGTAGTATGTCAAGGATGGGCTCAAATCGACGAACTGCAAAATTGTATCCGACCACGAGCTACTAGGTAGTGACCTAGATATAGGTCCTGTCAAATACAGGACCCTGCTGCTTTACAGATCCCCTACCCAACTCGTTGAAAAGGGAAGGGATTTGTACCGACTGCTGGGTGAACTGTACAAGACAGAGTGTGTATCGCCATGGGTGATTTCAACACCCAAGTTGACTGGGAAACCTAAGAAATGTGTGGCGAGAACGCACTACTCCTGGAGTTCGCTAACAACGAGCTCCTGACTAAATGTGCGAGAGAGCCGACGAGAGGTAATAATACCCTCGACTTGGTTTTCACCTCTGAGGATGACGTCGTTGGGGATCTCTCTGTAGGCGAAGAGCTCGGTGACAGTGATCACCGACTAGTCAAGGTCCCCAAGGTAGAGTCTACGACTAGTGAATTGAGGAAACTTGATTTAAGAAGAGCAGACTTTTCAGGTCTTCGTGCTGGATTGACTGATGTGAGGCTATAAGCGTGCGAGGATGTTGAAGATTCGTGGAATAGATTCAAAACTACGTTCATGAGTCTTCAATTACGATTCATCCCTTTGAAAAGCCTCCGTCGGTCTTCTGTTCAACCAAAATGGTTTAATCGAGAAATTGGTCAACTACTGAGGGAGAAAAGAACGGTGTACCGGCAGTCAAAGATTTCTGGAGACTTTCACGACTAGCGTAGACTACCTAGTAGAGTGAAATCCAGCATAAGGGCGGCAAAGCGTGCCGAGGAGCTACGAGTGGCGAGACTTTGCAAGGAGAATCCCAAGGAGTTCTTTGGTTATGTAAAGAGTCGGAAGACAATCCATCGCCAATTGGCCCTTTAAAGAATGAGGAGGGGGCACTGAAGAGAGTGGTCCCATCCCCCAGCCCACAGATTTCTACTTGGGTGAAAAGCAGGAGGAAATGGACTTCACTTAAGGAAAAATAGAAAAAAAGAAATCACTGATCTAAAGACGAATAAGTCCCCTGGCCCGGACAGGTTTCTACCTAAAGTGTTCAAAGAAGTGCACGATGAAGTGTCACCACATTTGAGCACAATCCTTAACATGTCAATCCGGACCTGATGTGTTCCTAGAGACTGGCGTGAAGCGGAGGTAACTCCTATATTCAAAAAGGGAGACTCTAGGCAGCCGTCGAACTACCGACCTATTAGTTTACCCTCAATAGTCGGTAAAATCATTGCAAGAATCTTAGTGGACAAAATGACGTCATATTTAGAGTCCAAATTGCGATTGAGAAGTTCCCAGCATGGGTTGCGATGGCACCGGTCATGCCTAACGAATCTTGTGGAATTCTTCCACTTCGTTTTTAGCAAGTTGGATAGAAAACTGGCTAAACGGCAGACGGCAATGGTAGTGTTGAATGGACAGGCTTCTAAGTGGGTGCCGTTACTAGCGGTGTTCGTCAAGGTTCTGTCCTGGGACCACTACTATTCATCATCTACGTCAGCGATATGGACGGTGACATGGTTGCGAAGATTTTTAAATTTATCGATTATACCAAGCCTGGTATGAAAGTCACAAAGGAAACAGATACTGCACGCCTTCAAGATGATCTTCGGAAGATTGGGGAGTGGTCGAACACGTGGCAAATGCCATTTAATGTGAAAAAATGCAAAGGGATGCATATCGGCCACCGAAACCCCCAATCTCAGTATATCCTTAAGGGCACTGCTATTGAATCCAGTGACACTGAAAAGGACTTGGGTGTAACAATCTCTAGTGACCTCAAGTTCTTGAAACACTGCATTGAGGCAGAGGCAAAGGCCCAAAGGATGCTAGTCTACATAAAGCGCCAGTTTGGATATCGGAACAAGGAGATAGTAATGTGTTTGTACAACTCCCTTGTCCGACCACACCTGTAGTTTGCCGTACAATTTTGGAGTCCTTCGTTTCGGAAGGATATTGCGAGATTGGAACGTGTGCAAGCCAGGGCAACCAAACTAATTCCCTCTATCAGACCCAAAAGTTACGAAGATAGATTAAGGGAATTAGATCTATTCTCGTTGGAAACCCGGAGAATGGGTGGTCAGCTTATCGAAGTGTTTAAAATACTTTGAGGCTTCGATAATGTACACTACACGGATATTTTCCAACTTAGTGAGGGCAGAACTAAAAATCATGGCTACAAACTTGAACTGAAGCGTTACAACCGTGATCTGTGTGGTAAATTTTTCACATACAGCATCTGCGGTAGCTGGAACGCACTTTCAGTGGAAGTTGTCAACAGCAATTCTGTCGATCAGTTCAAGTCAAGACTGGACAAAGTCTTGAAAAGTGGCCGTTTGGGCACTTAAGTCGTTTTGCAGAACTGTGCCTGCTCAACTGTTAGCCCAAAGGTACCCTCTTTAAATGGACCGTAAGGTCTCCTAGGGTATTTCTTGTCCTTCTAGCTCCTTGTCGCTTATTTTTTGTTTACTATTTTTTAGTCATCCTCACGCCTTTAGTTTGTGCTTTAAATTTTAAGTCTTTCTCACCATCCCTCATTTTGTACTTCCCATTTTCAGCGTTTATCACTCTCGCTCTCATTTTGTTCGTATGTATTAGTCTTCGTTACTCCCTCTCATTTGTGTGTCCCATTTTTAGTCTTTGGCATTCTCCCTCTAATTTCATGGTATCCATCATTGACTCTTTGTCATTCTCTCTATCTCTCATTTTGTGCTTTTCATTTTTTTGTGTTTATTTTGTCTCTGTCACTCCTTACTCTTTTTGTGTTTCCCTAAATTTTAGTCTTGTCAATCTCCCTCTCATTAGGTTTCTCATTTCAAGTCTCTGTCACTCCCTCTCATTTTGTGTTTCCCATTTTAGACTTTGTTACTCCCTCTCATTCGAGATGTCCCATTTTTGTTTTTGTCACTTTCCCCCATTTTGTGTTTCTCATTTTTTAGTCTTCATCACTATCCTGTTCATTTTTTGCTTCGTATTTTTCAGGCTGTCATCTCTCTCTCATTTTCTCTTTCTCATTCCGATTCTCTGTTACTCTTCCTCTCATTTACTTTTTCCATTGTTGAGTCTTTATCACTCTCCCTCTCATTTTGTGCTTCCAATATTTGCCCCCTTGTCACTATCCCACTCATCTTGTGTTTTCCATTGTTGAGACTTTGTCATTCTCCCTTTCATTTTCCTATTTTTATTCTTTACCACTCCCTTCTTTTTCCGTTTCCCATTTTTTACTCTTTCTCTCTCTCCTCATTTTATGCTTCCCATTTTTATTCTTTGTTTCTTTCTCTATTATTTTGTATATCTTATTTTAGTTTTTCTCAACTCCCTCTCATTTTTTGTTTTTCATTTTGGAATCTTAATCACTCTCACTAATGCTGTGCTTCCCAATTTTTTAGCCTTTCTCACTCTCTCTTATTTTGTGTATCCCATTTTTTAATTTAGGCACTTTCTTCATTTCCCCCTAATTTATTATTCATTGTCCCTCCCTTTCATTTTATGTCCCATTTTAGTCTCACTCTCCCTCTAATTTCCTGTTTCTCATTTTTTTAGTTCTTGTCACTCACTAATTTTGTATTCCAATTTTAGTCTTTTTCACTCCCTCTCAATTTGTATTTTCCCTTTTTTATCCTCTGTCACTCTCCTTCTCATTTTGTGGTTACGATTTTTAAGTCTTTGTCTCTCCTTTCATTTTGTTCCTATTTTTTTATTCTTTGTCACTTCTCATTTTCTGTTTTGCACTTTTAGTCTTTGTCACACTCCCTCTCATTTTGTCCTTCCCATTTCTAGTCTTTTTATTCTTCCTCTCATAATTCTTTTTCTCGACTCGTTTTCAAACTAAAATAAGTGAATTGTCGCCAAGGTTTCCCTTCCTCCTTTGTAGCACGATCCCATGTTTAGAAGAAATACTCAGTTGTAGAGTCCCATCTCTTGTTTTTTATCAACTCTTTAATCCTCCCCCCTCCTCCCGTGTCCTTAAGTTCCATCCCTTGTTCTGTGATTTTACAGCGTTGATCCTTGGTGGATGCGTGAATGTTAGTTCAAGTGCGGGCATGTGTTTCTTTGTGTCACTAAATTGGGTTTGGTTTGTGTTGCAGACGAGGCGCTGCACCTGGCCTGTCTTATGTCCGCTCATGGCTACTTTTTCCCAATCGACGATCACGTCTTGCTCGTCAAAAATGACTCTACTCTCTACAGGTTCCAAGTAAGTAAATTAAATAATAATTATGCTCGTACTAACAATAACTCATACTACTCACTACCTTTAATATTACTAACGCCACTACTTCGTTTGTATTTTATTTGAGTTGTTTTATCTCAACTTTCCTAATCTGATCTGCTTACCTATACTTTTTTACATTTTATGTCCCCTAACTTAACCACTTTCCTTATGAACACCTATGTAAAAACTGAGAAAGATTCCTACGTTGGTTATCAATTTTAAGTTTTAAGAAATAATAACAAGTCAATGTTATGCATCGCTCAAGAAAATGATTAGGAAGAGAATGTTTGTCTGCGTGAAAAAGAAGATAAAAGGGATTGAGCAGAAAAATTGGTGGATACTCGGAAGAAAAGCCATATACAAGCAAGTACACATGCATATATATATATATATATATATATATATATATATATATATATATATATATATATAGAAAGAAAGAACAAATACAAGTTCTGCGGATGGTAACAATCACCACAGGGCTTTCGCCATATTTATTTTCTGCCTTTCAAAACCATTTTGAAGAAAGAAAGAAAGATGCAGAAACATTGTATTGCAGACTATATAACAATATACTACTAGAGAAAGAGAAATAGGACGCGAATGAACAACGAGACAAGAAACAGGAGTTTTTAAAGGTTTTTAAAGGAAGAACACTAAGATCAAAGAGAGCAAAGGACAGCACAGTGTAGGCAATCCTTACTGAGAAGACAGAAATAACGCCAAGGAAAAAAAA
Organism: Ceratothoa steindachneri; assembly: GCA_963969495.1. Classification (NCBI taxonomy): domain Eukaryota; kingdom Metazoa; phylum Arthropoda; class Malacostraca; order Isopoda; family Cymothoidae; genus Ceratothoa; species Ceratothoa steindachneri. The sequence continues at coordinate 216,609,040 of OZ018322.1, forward strand.
GTTTGAAATTCCTGGCTGGGACTCGAACCCGGGTCTGCTGATTGTCGGTCATATGCTCTACCGTCAAACTACTAGTTACAGTGACTAAAGTACACACAAAGCGTTACTCTATCAAACCGAGTATCAATACGATTTATTTATTTATTTTACTCTGTCTATCGAAAACCTACCAAATCAAATGGATACATACATTTCTTCTCATTGCATGACAAATATGTTAAGATATCACATTTATTTCATAAACAAATGCTATTATAAAGCCATAAAATCTTATATTCTATTTTCACACTCCAAAAGTAGAACTTTAAAAAATTTATAATCTTCCCATATGCACCAGCTATAGCCCCCTTAAAATCGTATGCTAACAAAAGTAACATAAATATAATATTCAAATACATACATACATACCATCCAAAGATTGTGACAAATCCTACATTGGTGACTCGGATCACTTTAGTCAGAGGATTAAAGAACACGGTGCAGATATCTGGAGAGGCCCACTTTACTACAGCCTCTTCATTCATATGCAAAATTATGACCATAAAATCGAATTTAACCTAGCCAAGATTATTAATATATCCAACAATTTTATAGAAAGAAGGATTGCTGAATCAATCATTAGTAGCAAAGTTGATAACTTTAATATTTCTGAAGGACAATATAAATTTAACAAATATATCTCGAACATGGTCGCCCAATCGATTTATAAACCGCCATAATCGCTCAATCCCCAAGATTAAAAGATACCACCCCAACCATAAACATATTTATATCTTTCATTATTCAGGGTGCGGCAGAACCGATTGAGCAGTTTTGTGCAGTTAATGCTCGAGGGGAGGAGAGGGAGGGAGGTGTCCCCTTGCCGGCTATCGAGGAATGGCTCGCTCCCCTGGGCAAAGCCCCCCCCCCCATGGCTCCCCTCGGGAATGTACCCCCCAAATATGGCGTACAGTCTCTATATAGCCCCCTTACTTTTTTATAACTCCTTAAAACTGCTCAATAGTTTCTGCCGCACCTTGTATTTCTATTGTTTTCATTTTCCTTAGTCTGATTTTTCGCCTTTATATACTGGAATCGCAAACCATACCTTTTATTATAGAGTTGATAATGGCGAAAGGCCGAAACTATCTCTATTCGCAATTGAATCGGATTCAAATATTGTGGTTTATTATTTCTTGCACTGATATCTTCTAATATATATATATATATATATATATATATATATATATATATATATATATATATATATATATATATATATATATATATATATATATTTATATATATATTTACAAAGAAAGCAACTACAGGATCTGCGGGTGATAATACAACCACCACAGGGCTATGCCATTTTTATTTTCTGTCTTTCAAATAAAATTTGAAGACAGAAAGAAAGATGCAGAAAACTGGTGTAGCTGACTATAAATACATATAGTACAAGAGAAAATAAGAATTGGACGCGAATGAGCAAATGAGACAAGAAACCGAAGTTTTTTAAAGGCAAGAGAGAGGGACATTAGAAGAATCCAGAATCAAAGGGAGCAGAGGGCGGCACAGTGAAGGCGATCCTTTACCGAGAAGACAGAAACAACGCCAGGGGAAAAAAAAGTTTTGAATTCCTGGCGTTGTTTCTGTCTTCTCGGTAAAGGATCGGCTTCACTGTGCCGCCCTCTGCTCCCTTCGATTCTGGATTCTTCTAATTAATGTCCCTCTCTCTTGCCTTTAAAAAACTCCGGTTTCTTGTCTCATTTGCTCATTTGCGTCCAATTCTTATTTTCTTTTATATATATATATATATATATATATATATATATATATATATATATATATATATATATATATATATATATATATATATAGGGAGAGAGAGAGATGAAGCCAATGACGAAAAATAATCCAAGCATTTTTTCGTTCAAATCCATTTATTCAAAACAACGTTTCGAGCTTGTGCGCTCATCTTCTGGTTCCCAGGAATATATGACAATTCTTTAGCAATTTAACACTAATGAAAAATATAGCTTTAGATTACTTACATGAATTGATTGTAATAACTGTGGAAATTAGGGTAAATGCTTAATTCACTCTATACTGCAAAGTTATGATATAGAAAATGTTTTTGGTAACTATAGTGAAGAACACCCTTAACACTAAGCGGTGAAATATTTCAACTGACGAATATTTGAACAATATTATTGACTATTATTTGGTAGGTTGGGTTTTTTTTACAGAACATGAAGAGGAACTGACGAATTATTTGAATTAAGAGTAGGTTTTAAAGATTTAATATATATTGATTCTGCGATCCTGAGTGTGGTCTGACATTTATTGCTGGCTATGATTTTAAAGTTATTTATTGTTATTGACGTTTTACAATTTATTATCTGGTCCCTTACAGGTGAATGTTCTTTCGTCGAAAGAACAGACCCTGTTCGATGGGTAATTCCCATATGCGAAGAATAACGAGCCCCCAATAATCGCACAGTGCTCAACCTGGAATATTAAATATGTAGACAAGACCACTGCGCAAACAATCAGGTGTTCGATCCTTGACAGGGAAAAGATTTTGTATTGATTTATCATTTACAAATACGAATCTACATTCAATTTGAGAGAAATATTGTGTCGTGGGTGAGCCGAGATTATATATATATTTATTTTGTTTTATTATAGTTAATAAACCAAATAAAATCTTACTTGAGGCGTAGGTTCGTGCCGCGGTGATTGTTTGAGGATTTAAGAGTGCTATACTTTATTTTATTCTAGGGAATGAATAAAACGGGAGTTCTTTCTGGAATTTACCAAATACTGCCAACGCAATTCGCTCAAGGATAATTTAAAAACTTCAACCAAAATAGACTTTTACTGAACACTAATCAAAGCAAACAAAGTTACTATATACACATATAATATAAAGATAAAAAAAATGGGTTTTACTGTCCAGCTCTCGAGGCTCGATTCTAGGTAGATTTTACGGGCGAACAATTTACTCTAATACACTTTGTCATTAACCATTCACAAAATAAACTCCTTTCTTTGCACGGGGACATAAACAACAGGATTATTTACTTACATAAGGTAATGGAGATTACCCCAAAGAGTCCACTCGAAATACCTTCGTTTAATCTGGTCCCGAGACGCCTAGCGCGAGTAGTTTGTTGGTTGCTCACAAGATGGCGTTACTCCGACATAAAGGTGGACCAGTGACGTCACGCGGAAATTCGAATGAGCGAATGAAGGTCCAAAACAAAACGGATGGTTCCTTTGATTTCGGCGGTCATGGTGACCTTGAAATAGTTTTCTTCCGAACGAGGTGAAAATGTTGAGTTTTCTTCTATCTAGTTTGGAGTTTGTCAAACTCAGATAGCGTAAGATTTTGGGTACTCAAGCTGGGTCGAGAGTATTTGTATTTTTGATCCTTGATGATCTTGGGGCTTGAACTGTGCCGAGAATCCTTGGAACAATCTGGTATTATCCAAAAAACTGCAAGTCTTTCTTAACTTGCCGAAAAACTTTCTACCGGTGACTTTTCTGTTTCTTCTCGAACGCGAAAATACCTTCTCTCCACCGGTGACTTCTATCTCTGCTTGAAAACGAAAGAGCCTTGTTTTCTCGTGTCGACCTGTTTTATACCTCAATTAACCCCTCGGGGTAAATGGAGGTGTAGGGGACTCCCAGATGGGCCGCAAATGAAGTCTCCCTTTTTGGTGTCTGTTGTTTGTCTACTCGGCATTTTGAACTTAGGGGAGCACGTAATACGATGTCGACAGTTTGTACTTTTAACTTTCGTATTTATAAATTTTGCCCGTTCTCCTATGTTACCGGAGAACATCGGAGGGGCAAAGCTAAACCCAGATGTCTTTTGTTATTATTACATTAGTTCTCGTCGCCAAGAGGAAGGCCTCGATACATATATACAATCGCTATTTCACAACAGTTTTTGTTAAACTCTTATATCTCTACATATTGTTGAAAAAGTAATGAGAACTTTCGTCTGCACAATTTATTTATAGTTCCCATTACTGAAAACTTAAAATAGAGGATCAGCTTAGGGACTGTAGGTATATTTATTTTAGGGGAATAAATATTGTTTATAAATATTCGAATCATTTTATCAATGTATAACGACGGATAGCTATTATTAGTAAAGTACGTTTTTAATTTTAGGAATTCATGATGCATAGAGTCATAAATGGAGGAGAGATGGTAACCATGGTATAACAAGGTTTTTATGGTTGAAATTTTGTACTTAAAATCACACGAACTGAAAAAGTTTATTTATAACCCAGTGAACGGAAGCTTTCAGAAAACTGTTGTGACAATGGAATCTTGCGTCTTACAAATAGTAAGGTTAAGTTTGTTTCCGTTTCCATTGTATAAGTGATATTTCGATTATTTGTATTTAGGTATTGGAAGAATGCTTCAGCTTGAATCAATATATATAAAATCTTTAAGACCTTCTCTTAATTCAAATAATTCGTCAATTCCTCTTCATGTTCTGTAAAAAACAAAACCTACCAAACCATAGTCAATAATATTGTTCAAATATTCGTCCGTTGAAATATTTCACCGCTTAGTGTTAAAGTGTGTTTTTCACTAGTTACCAAAAACCTTTTCTATACGAGTAACATAACTAAAGCATATTTCTCATTATTGTTAAATTGCTAATGAATTGCCATATATTCTTTTGGAAGCAGAAGATGAGCACACAAGCTTGGAACGTTGTAAATTCGAAGAAATGGATTTAGAAAAATGCTTGGATTATTTTTCGTCATTAGCTTCATCTTGAAAATTATGTTGCCCCTCCCGGCAAATCTCCCCATCGCCTAATATATAATAAATGTACATATGCAAGTAAGGTGGTCTATATCATAATTGTATGATTATTTGCTGCATTTCCAGATTAAGGTTTTCTTCGTTTTTTATTCCCTTCTAACCATCCTCGAATGGGTCTAGAGCGAAAAATTCTGGAACAATATATGGCTTTAGGCAGGACAGATTATTAGACATTCTTAAAATGGCCGATCTCAAAGACAACCTGGCAAGGAATCTTGTAATAACCCTTTCATTGTCACCGGAATGATAGTTGAGAAAATCCATTAAGAGAAAGGCTAGAAATGTCAATTAAATGTCGACTTAGTTGACTGAGCCCTCCCGACAAACGATTCGACTATTCGAAGACGTACTATAAACAAGCTTCGTTTGAAGTGCCAAATAAACTCAAAATTAGCTATAAAACAGCACTAAACCACCTCCAAAATTTTGGGTTTTATAAAGATTCAGCTTAGATGTCGCCCGTTTTTGTACCGCTGATATTAAAATGAGTTAACGGGACGAAGAGCTGCTACAGCATAATTTTCTAATATATCTAATGATTTGCTTAAATTTTAAACTTGGCTCAATTGGACCTGAAGAAGACCTAGGCCAATATACTCTGATATAATCAGGATCGAATCACCCAACAATCAATCATGTGGTGCATCTCTTTGGAACCTTAGACGGACTTTAAAAGAGGATGAATGTGTTGGTGACATTAATCCAGACAAATAAATTTCCCTCCTTAAATTTGGAAGTATAGCCATATTCTTGAGTATTTGAATTGCATAAAACTGCTGCTTATTCAAGGAAGATGGGGCTCCCGCCACGCTGCAAAAGGAGGAAGAATGAGCGAAGCGAAATAGTATTAAACAATTACCATAGCAAAGAAAATCCTTCGCATGAACCACATAGGGCACTAAACATGAATTCATGCAATATGCTAACAAAGCGATAAAGATAATTGCGTGTTTTTTCTCTACTCAGTCATAAAAACCTCAAACGGCAATTTCAAAACTAATTAAAACCATGCATGAGGTGAGTTACTCCTAAATCGATTAAATTAAACTCCCTAAGTTATTATGGGTTAAGACTTAATTGTTATAAAAGTCATTTCGTTCTCTAAATAAGGATTTTCAACAAAGTCGAATAATTTCTTCTTGCATATCTATTTATGTGTCGACATATTTGCCGCCCTCCTCCCATGATCATTTGTTGTCATTGATTCTGATGTGAAACATAGGAAAGTCAGTAGCGAAACTGTTGCGTTGCTGTCTAATAGCATCCAGGGCATACTAGGCCCAAAACAGCAATTATTAGAACCATAAACCGTAATTCCTTTAATGGTGACTCTGGATATAAGTTGCTAAGCGCAATGGTCAAAGTACCAACGCTAATTTATGCGAGTGTCTGCCCTATCAGCCAGATGGTAAGCTATGTGCTAACAATGGCTTTAACGGGTGACGGGGAATCTGGGTTTGATTCCGGAGAGGGAGCCTGATAAACGGCTACCACATCCAAGGAAGGCAGCAGGCGCGGAATTTAACCTAATACTAGCTCTGTGAGTTAGTGACGAAAAATCTTGATGTGAGGTTCTTAACGGAGCCTTACAATTGAAATGAGTTTATTGTAAAAACTTATTACAAAAAACTACCGGAGGGCAAGCCTGGTGCCAGCAGCCGCGGTAATTCCAGCTCCATTAGCGTAATCTAATATTGCTGCGGTTAAAGTGCTCGTAGTTGGCTTTAAAGTTTCAACTACGTTAACTCCGTAAGCTTTAGATAAGCAATGGCTTACATTCTATGTAACTTACTATTACACTCGTGATGTCAAAGAGACAATTGTTGTTTTCTTCAAAACATAGTACAAAAATAAGAAAAAAATTTCTACCAATTATTTTAAATCTACATTAGACCTATGTTAACAATTTACATACATAGTATAACCAGCAAAGGATCACAAATGCGATATGCTCTCAGGACCATGGAAGAAACTACAGACCTTTTAATGGATACATCGTGACACGAGAAATAATGAATATAGGCATTAGAATTAGTTGGTTTGCGGTAGACAGAACAATAGGTTTTATCGTTTATTTTAGATATTTTTACATCCAGAAAAGGCAATGAGTTGTTCAGTTCCCATTCTACTTTAAATATAATAGTTGGGTGGATCTTATTCAATTTTCAAAAAAAGAATCAAAGCTGTTATCATTGATAGGCGATGTGGCACATATATCGTCTACATAGCGGAACCACGTTATGGGATTGTGTAAAATGGGGGAAGGAGGTGCTTTTCAAAATCCTCCATAAACAGATTGCATACTATCAGGGAAAGGGGATTACCCATACTCATGCCATGTATTCCAATTAACTAAGTGGTTATTTTCGGACATATGCACAAAAAACGCACTATTATTTACAGCTCTAATAACATTGTATTGATGCTGATTAATACAGACAGATAATTTCTTTCCTGTCTGTCCAAAAGATTTACTTAGACAAACATAATATTCGACCGAATAGACTCCCCCAATATTATTACAATTATTGTGAACTAGAATGTTTTTTATAGTTGACTCGTATTTGAAAGCGACTGTAAAAACACCTGTCTTGGAATGTAATTCCAAGTCCGACTGTTACCGTGAAAATACAGTGGTCACCATCATACTAAACTAAGGCTTATTGACATTGTACACACATGCACGCACGTACATAGGCAGGTGAACGGCGGACTTTAATCTTGCCTCGTAAGGCCAGCAGTCCGGATCACACACTTCAATTTAACCAAAAAAGAAAAACATCGATTACAACAAAGAACAAGAAAAAGAAACTGACTATTAAGATGTACCTAGGGAGTTAATTCCTTACACAAATAACCAATTAACACCTTAAATGTGTGCACAAAATAATGGTTTTAAGACTAACAGGAGTTTAATTAAACCTCGGTGGGGTTTCGGCTCAAGTTATCGGCTATACAATTATCGGAACCTTTTATATAGTTTATGGTAAATTGGTATTCCATTAACAATAGACTCCATCGCATGAGTATGTCGTTCTGTCTTTTACTGTAACGTAAATAGGACAGAAGCCGGTGGTCGAATTCCACGCTAAACTCACACCCTATTAAATAGAACTGAAATTTTTGATTCCCCAAATTATGGCTAGAGCCTCCTGTTCTATAGTTGCATACGCCCTTTCTCGAATCGATAGTTTTCGACTTGCATAAGCTATGGAAACGGGATCCCATCGTCCATATTGCAGCAATACACAACCGATTCCTTCGCCACAGGCATCGGTGCAGATCCCAAACTTATTTTGGGAATTGGGTAGTCGAAGGATGGGGGCTGAAATTAATTTTTCCTTCAGCAAGCTAAACTGGGAGAGCGCGTTTGGATTCCATCTAACGGGGTCGGGGAAAGCTTCTTTAAGAGATCATTAATGGGCGCGGCTATAACGGAAAATTGGGGGACAAATCTTCTGTAGAATGACGCAGCACTCAGGAAAAAAAGAACGCAACTGCTTCTTTGTCCGTGGTAGGGGCATCTTAGCAATGGCCTCGACCTCTTCCTGTTGAGTGGTTAACCGATTTTTACCTATTTTGAACCCCAGATACGAGATTGCCTCATAGGGGAAGTGGCATTTAGAGAGTCCGACAGTTAATCCGTGCTCGCGGAGACGATCTACTAAAGCTCAAGGTGAGTGTACGTGTCACTCCCGTGTACGTGTCGCTCCCATGTACGTGTATCCATGTACACATTGTCAAAATAGAACAACACGTCGCTCAAACCACCCACAATTCGACGCATCATTCGATTATAGTTGCTCCCTGCCATGATCAAACCAAATGGCAATCGGGTGAATTGCATCAAGCCCTTATCCGTTGCAAAAGCGGTTAGTTTCTTAGACGAGTCGTCTAACGGGATTTGGTGGTAGGCCTTGCACAAATCCATTTCGGAGATGTATTTGGCGTCTTCGAACAGGTGTAGGCTTTGATCAATTAGGGGAATAGCCTCGGCGGCAAATACGGTAACTGAGTTAAGTTTCCTGAAATCCACACACATTCGAAAAGTATGGTCAGGTTTTCGGACCATCACTATCGGCGAGCAATAATCCGAGGACGATGGCTCGACAATCCCCCGCTGTAGCAGATTCTTTACTTCTGCGTTAAAGACGGATCGAAGATGAATTTGGAGGGGATAAAGTTTGGAACTAATAGTTTCTTGTGTCTTCAATTTGATCTCATGAACAAACTGTTTAGAGCACCCTGGTTTCTTAGAAATTACATCGGGGAATTCCTTCAATAAGGCGGACAATTGGGAATTCATGAGCGGGCCAAGTTGAGGGATCAAATCTAACTCAGTAGACGGGTCTTCCTAGAGGAAGGATAATGAAGGGAGAGGATACTCGTTATCTGACTCTACGCACACTGTGTTAACCACCTGAAGCGGTTCACATGGGTATAAGGCTTCCATGGTTCCTTCTTCATCCAGCGTCACAATATTATTAATACACGCTCGGCGGCAATACTTCTTGAGCATGTTTATGTGATACATTTTATAGCCTGAGGGAGTTTCAATCACTTAGTCAATGGGACCACGAGCTTTTATGACCGGGAAGGGACCCTTCCATTGAGAGAGTAACCTATTCGTCTCTGTAGGCAGTAGTAACAATACTTCGTCGCCAGGCTTTAATTTTCGAGCTTTTGCTTTTAAGTCGAAATAACTTCGCGTTTGAGAAGGCCAACTTTGCACATTTCTCCAAGCGTTATCGCAGCTCGATCACATATGCGTAAGAGGATTTAACTTCATCTAATTAGGGATTAATGAAGAGCTCCTTAAGGATGCTCATAGGTCTCGGACGTTACGTCCGTACAAGAATTCGAAGGGGGCAAAACCCAGAGTTCGGCGAGGTATCTCACGTTACGCGAAGGGGGCGTCTGGTAGGTACCAAGGTCATTCTCGAGGCTGAGACTGACAGAGCTTTCTTAACACTGCCTTTAGGGTACCATTTAAATTTTCACACATCCCCTTTTGCGGAGGGGTGAAAAGGGGTCGTAAAGAGGGGTTTGATGAGTAGTAACTTGCCCACGTATTTCATCAGTTCCGACGTGAACTGACGGCCTCGATCTGAGAGGATTTCTTTAGGGATACCGACCCGGGAAAAAATGGAGATGAGAGCTTCTGCACAGGAAATACTGTCAATTTTCCTAAAGGCAACTGCGTCGGGGAAACGAGAGGCGCAGTCTACTAAAGTGAGGATATAAGAGTGTCCTTCCCTAGACGGAGGATGGAGGGGCTCCACCAAGTATATAGCCACTCTGAAAAAGGGTTCGGAAATGACGGGGGTTTTCTGTAGCGGAACCGGCGGTACCCGGCCTTTAGCGGTGACCTTCTGGCACAGTTCGCATGACTGGTAGTATACGGCGATCTTTTTAGCAGCGCCGGGCCAAAAAATTACTTAAAAATAGGTAGAGTTTTTTTGTGACTGAAATGTCCAGCAATAATCAATCATGTGCGATTTTTAATACCCGAAATAGTAGTGAATTCTCCACCACGTATCTTATTCGTTTGTTTGCGCAAACAGATTCTATATAATTTTTCGCTGCCTTCTCCCACAGGGGTTGGAGAGTCGGACAGTCCTTCTAGGCAGTAGCGAAGGCTTGGAAATTAAGCTCTTCGTATTCAGGGTTCTCAAGAGGTGATAAAGGGGTCGGGGCCGCGGACCTCTTAGTTGCTTGAATCCGTGTGAGTACAGGCTGAGCGACTGGATTTGGGGAGAGCTGCGTGCTCTGGCCTATTAAGACAGAACAGAATTTAATAGGCGCTGCAATTACCTCGATACAGCCAGTGAAATACTGACACTGGATGTGGCATCTGAAGAAGGGAAACTGGTTTGATCTATCCAGGAAATCTTGGACGACCGCGTACCTCTGGTGCTGGAGGCTGACTAGGGGAAGCAATTTACAGGTGCACCCCGGATTGCGTACCAATGTTAAAACTCGGCAACCATTTATAGATCCAGTCTCGAACTTTAGTCCTCCGAGAGAACTCTTATTAAACAAAGAGTTCACCTGTTGGTTAGGAGAACTCGATGTGGACGAAGGAGACGCTCTTGCATCTCTCGGGGAAGAGATGCGGTGATGTTGTGCATTTGTTGACTCGAGGATGACCTAAGCCTCGAACCTTGGGGGCAATGGAAGCTAACGTGACCTGGATTGCCACAATTAAAACACGTAACGGGGTTTCTGGGGGTATGACGAGGACTAGGGGTTTAGATTAATTAGTGGCTTAATTTCTCTCTGATCCTTGGATGAAAAGCATTGGGTTTGTGGGATCCGGAGGTCTTGAGAAATTTAGGAAGTTTTTTTGGGGGGGTTTCTGGAGATACCTACCTTTCTTTGGCAACAAGGGCTGGTTCTTTTTAAACTCTCGCGGATATAGTTTATGGTTCGAAGCATGCATATCCGCTTCTTCCACATAGTCATTGAACGTAGCGGCTCGCCTGTCCTTGACGAATTCTCGTATCTCTGGGGGCAGGGTACACAACAATTGGTCCTTAAGAATGAAGTCGACGAGAGAGTCGAACTTATTTTCCACTTGTGCTGAATTTAGCCAGAATTGAAGATGTCTTCGCAGAATAAAGCCAAATTGACGGTATGTTTGACCTGGCTGAATTCTAGCATGTCTAAACTTCATCCTATAGTCCTCGGGATTTAGATTAACGACGGTCAGTAGCTCGTGCGTAAGGGTAGAATAATTCACAGAAGCTTCGGATGGTAACCAGATGAATATATCATGGAGACATGTATTAAGGAGAGGAAGTAATCTGGCGATTCCCTCTGTTTCTATGTACCAATGATTCACCTCAAAGATTTTCTCGAAGTGTATCAGGTACGAACACAGGTCTTCGTTGTCTTTATATGCTGGGAGTTTCATAGTAGGTATCTGCGTAGCTCCAGGCCGGGATCCAACGGAATTGACTTCCACCTGATCCTTGCTCATTGCCCTTTCATGTGCGCGTATTCGTTTTCTCTCTTCTGCTTCCCTCTGTATTCTTCTTTCTTCGGTTTCTATTTCCACTTGCACCTGTTCTCTTTTCATCTGTATTCTTCTTTCTTATGCTTCTTTTTCATTCCGTATTCTTCTTTGTTCTCTTTCCACTTGTCTCTCTTTTTGTTTCTGGGCGTGGACGTAGGCAACTAGTTCTTGGCCTGTTAGTCCAAGGGTTTTACCCTTGTTGGTGGGGATCTTTCAAACGACGACATTTTACCTATTTCCGTCAAAAACTCACCGATGTACGCTAAAGGTACTTATACAACCACGAAACAAGTAGCGCTCTGCCTAACCCAACCTTACACCAACACTTTCTGTTTATTGGAATACTACACAAAAAACAAATTAATACCATTGACGAGCTAAGCACAGACAATTAACAAAAAAATATAGGCCGACTTGATCCTCTTATTTTGTTTAATTTTCCTCGAACGCTTAGGCCCCATTTTGCTACTAATTAAGGGGATGCAATACAATCAACTATTATTGAGTTTTTCAAAATACCCATAAAACCTGACAGCAATTTTAAAGTCGTGGTGTCGTGCTGGGTATGTATATACGTTTGTTCCGTACATGAATAACTCTGTTCCTATTTTCTCTAAGAGTGCTATACTTTTTGTTACTTTTGATTCTTTAACCAGGGAGGATTCGTAATATTATATATCTATTGCCATATGCAGCGTTTCGAGTATTTAATTAAACAACTAGGGCAAAAATATACTTTTAATTACATAATAAAATTGAAATATTAAAACTTTAAATAAAAATTAATACAACCAATGAACACTAAGCGATGGATGTCACAAAAATTCACTTTAGTACGGAATGGTAACTAAGGAACATAAGCAAGTTGGAATCCTTTTACCTTTAACTAAGAGGAAGTTTGGCGTTGGATGATCTTTGTAAAGGGATACCTTAGAATTATATTATTTCCCCACCTCATAAGATATTATTTCGGGAGAGAAAGTGTGCCGTTACTTCGCCTTCATCCCCTCCGACTTCACCCTTTTCGGACTTGCCGCCAGGTCACTGCAAAAATTCCCAACGAGGCATGAGGCAGAAATTAAAGGCTACCTCCCCGCCGTCTCAATCTTTCCTCCCCACCCCCTCTGGTCCGGACATTTCTCATCTATTTTGTAGGTTCGCCGCGAACCGCTTTTATGGCTCCAGCCGCTGGTCGTCCATCTAGCCCCTGATCTCTGCCTCTTACACCCTCCCGCAAGGAGACGCTCGGTTGTCACGGCCGATAACGAGGGTTCGAGAAGGTATCAATCTCTCTCCCTGTTTTGGAGAACTCCGAGTATATATGCACCCTCACAAGGAGTACAGACAGATTTGGTTAGACTACACTTCCCCAAAAGGAGTTGGGTTCAACGAAGCGCTCTCCCGAGAAGTGTGAGTGACGGTCGCAAGCCAGGGAAGAGCTGGACATCACACCCGTATCTTCGGGTCGTGGAAGAGTCTCGTGAGGCAACGTCAGCCTTTCTCAAATGCCTTCGGATCAAGTATTGAGAAGCCGTCCTCCGAAGTTCTTCTGGTGACCTTTTGAGGACAAGATGCTCGATAGCTCGCTTAAGCCGAGTGTAGAGAAGTCATTCCGCCTCCTTTGAAGTTCAAACGGTGACCTCTTGAGAACAAGAGGCCCGATAGCTTGTTCGACCCGAGTTTGGAGAAGTCATGTTCTCCCTTTCGAAGTTCGTCCGGTGACCTCATGAGGACAAGAGGCCCGCATCTCGCAAAACACAAGTTCGAGAAAGTAGCCCCACCCGCTGCTGGTTTTCGGCTGTCTCCGTGAGTAATCAAGGTCACCAAGACCTCGCCCAAAGTTTGCTTAACTTTACTCGCGAGTTTCAAAGGAACTAAATTACTCACTACCCTAAATCTTCCATTATAACCATTCAATAACCCTGGTTATCTAATTAGTATTCGGAACCTAATTCCGTCTTATTTATGTACCTATATTGTTGTGCCTTTTATTTAGTGTGTATTAAAATCTATTTTTGTCTTCGTGTTTAGAATATTCCTTGGTCACGCAGCTGCAGCTACTTATTCAAATCGCACTCTTAGAACAATAACAGTTGTCGCCTTGCTTGGCCTACCTTAGAGCCTGTGTGCGCATATTCCCGTACACTTGGCCATACTTCAACAACCTTGAATGAGAATCTCTTTGATACGATGATTTGAGACGAGTTGTCGCGGATGTGAGGCTGACTTGTAAACACAGCTGTTGGTCTCTCTGAGCGAAAGATACGTTGGTGGAGGTTATTCGGGAATAACAGCTGATCCTGACAAAAGTTGTGGAGAGTGTGGCGATACTTCTTGATTCGACAATATAAGCGAGGGGATTGTGGATGTACAATTATCCAATCCTTGGGTTATACTTGCGGGTTTCTCGATGATGAGACTTGACCAAGAGGTGAATCTTTTTTCGAGTAGAACATCACATTGGTATTCCTCAATGATGAGGGATATCTCTGTTTTTATTCGGAAAACTGAGATAGGGGGTTTCTTTGAACGAGATTTGTATGAGAGTGATTCTCTATACCGCTGGTCTACTCTTCGGTGTGACCAAATGAAGAGCCTCTGGAACAAAAATCCCGCTCGCTTCCACTTCTTCTTGATTCCTTGTTTTATTCAAGGACTGCTCTTCTCTCGATTGCTACCTCGATTCTCCTGATCATTTCTCCAGATCGAACTATATTTACGTCGATTATCTCCTGGGGGAAGGGGAGGGGAAGGCAGATGAGGGCCCACCCTTAAGCATCTCTCCTAGGGCATCACTTTTCAATGTTGTGACCATTCGCCCTTCTGGTTTACGTCGGAGAAAGTGAAATCTCGTCTTTTGAGTGAAAATAGACCTTAACAATAGGAGGGGACAGTGAGCCTGTTCATAGATTTTTATTCTAAAGGCTTCCCTACCCTCCTTTGTTTATATTAACGGACTACGAAATCTGCTGATGGTACTCCTTCTTTGCGAGCGATCTCGAGGATTGTTGGGACAGCAGGGCAAAGGGGATGACGGGGGGGTGGGGGAGTAAAGTATCGGACCATATGGAACGTAACTGTTGGCGCTGTGTAACCAAACTAAAGTCTGTTTGTCCTCGCGATATTGATTTCCCCACAGTATAGTTATTCGAGTCTATAATTTTTGTTACTTATATTCATTCAATCATTATGATAAGTATTTAAGTGATCATCCCAAGTTGGTGCATGTAACTCGGAAATTATGGTTACTTGAGAGGCAGATATATTCAACACGTTAAATTAATGGGTTTGGCTTCAAAGGTGGGGAGAGGATAGATCTGATTAACAGTTATTTTGTGAGGGTTATGGATTTTGACAAATTCAGAGCGAATGGAACAACTACTAGGGATTAGATAAGGTGATTCAATTTTAAACACAAAATGATTTCCAAAACAGGTTTATGTGATTTGCGGTTTTCCTTCAAATGAAACTAAAATCTTGTTGCCAATGTTAAGTTGAATAATCTGATCTGATTTTACAAGGGAGTATGGATATGTTGGTGTGGGTTGATGTATGATTTCTTGAGTGAACAGAGACGAGGGTATATTTAGAGAAGGGTCGCAATTGTTTCTGAAATTTTAGCATATTTTCTTGGGGTGTGATAGGGGCAGAAATATCTAAAGTATGTCTACATGTACTCTTAGTAGTTTTCCTCTACCTAAATTTTCTATTAATACTCCAGAGAAGATAGATTTAATTTCTTTAACTAGAGTATGAATGTTCTCAATAAAATGCCCAAGCTGGTTCTCTATAATTTAGGGAGATGCTAAAGTCTACAAAAACATTCGCAAGGCTTTTAATCTATATACAAACCAAATAAGATAATTGCGACAAAACTTTGCAAGATCTAGAAGAGGGAAGGTTGTGTAATCCAATCGAGGAAGAGAAGTTGCATAATTCTTCCGAGAAAAGAAAGAAATGAAATAGCCATACATAAAAAATTAGTTAGTGAAGCCAGACAACAAAACTAAAGTTTAATTGCTAATGTAGGAGACATATTTTCGCCAAATGAATTAAATTCTTTGGAGGCATAAAATAAAGATATAAAAACCGCGATGAAAGAATTAGACAAACGCGTATTTGTTACGTAATGAGGGTGGAAAATGTCATAATAAGCAAACAAGTAAAGGTGGTTAGAAGTCAACGAACGCTTTGAACCGAGAAATTCAATAACATAAATATTAAAACGAAACGAAACGATTTATTAAGAAAAGAGTTACAATAAGTATTTTCCAAATAAGTAAAAAAAATAATGCATATAAGTAGAAATAATTTAGGATGACAGTAGTGAATATACACAAAAACAGGAGAGCAGAGAAGAGAAAGTATCTAGAAGTAGGAATAACGAAGCTCCATGATCTGTGCAGAACAATCATTATTTTTTAAAGTTTGCAGATTAGATTATATATATATATATATATATATATATATATATATATATATATATATATATATATATATATATATATATATGAGTTTTATTATTCATTTACAGTTTACAAATTTGATTTTAGGTATATTTGAGTTTATAATTGAAATTATTCATTATCACTTCATTACTCTTACATTATTTTAATTATTCAATTTTTTACTGCCCTAACTCTTGACTTGTGTTGTTCTGTTTATATTATTATATTTAGTTTTAACTTGGTTATTCTATCACATAAATCTTATTTATTCACTCTATTGTCGTTACACCTTTAGTTATTTTTATGTATTTGGGTTTTTTGGACATCTATATTATTTCTAATTATTATTTATTTAATCATTAGTCACTTTATTTCGTAATTTTTGGGGGCGTTGTCGAAGAATGGCCAAGTGTACGGAAATATACGCACACGGCTCTAAGGTAGGTAGGCTAAGCAAGGCTACAACTGTTATTATTCTAAGAGTGCGATTTGAATAGAGAGCTGCAGCTGCGTGACCAAGGAATATTCCAAACACAACGACAAAATTACATTTTAATACAAACTAAATAAACAGCACAACAATATAGGTACATAAATAAGATGGAATGAGGTTCCGAATACTAATTAGATAACCAGGGTTATTGAATGGATATAATGGGAGATTTAAGGTAGTGAGTGATTTAGTTCCTTTGAACCTCGAAAGTAAAGCGGGGCAAACTTGGGCGGGGGGTTAGGTCTTGGTGACCTAGATTACTCACGGGGGTAGCCGAAAACCAGCGGCAGGTGGGGCTACCTTCTCGAACTTGTGTTTTGCGAGATGCGGGCCTCTTGTCCCCAAGAGGTCACCGGACGAACTTCGAAGGGGAGAACATGACTTCTCCAAACTCGGGTCGAACGAGCTAACGGGCCTCTTGTTCTCAAGAGGTCACCGTTCGAACTTCAAAGGAGGCGGAATGGCTTCTCTACACTCGGCTTAAGCGAGCTATCGGGCATCTTGTCCTCAAGAGGTCACCAGAAGAACCTCGGAGGACGGCTTCTCCAATCCTTGATCCGAAGGCGTTTGAGAAAGGCTGACGTTGCCTCACGAGACTCTTCTCCCCGACCCGAAAATAGGGGTGTGATGTCCAGCTCTTCCCTGGCTTGCGACCGTCACTCACACTTCTCGGGAGAGAGCTTCGTTGAACCCAACTCTTTTTGGGGAAGTGTAGTCTAACCAAATCTGTCTGTACTCCTTGTGAGGGTGCATATATACTCGGAGTTCTCCAAAACAGGGAGAGAGATTGATACCTTCTTGAACCCTCGTTATCGGCCGTGACAACCGAGCGTCTCCTTGCGGGAGGGTGTAAGAGGCAGGGATCAGCGGGCCAGACGGACGACCAGCGACTGGTTCTATAAAAGCTGTTCGCGGCGAACCTATAAATTAGATAAGTAATCTCCCGACTCGAGGGCGGGAAGGAAAGATTGAGACGGCGGGGAGGTAGCCTTCAAATTCAGCGTCATGCCTCGGTATGAATTTTCGCAATGACCAGGCGGCATGTTTAAAAAAGGTGAAGTCGTAAGGGGGCGGGGGCGAGTAACGGCTTGCTTTCTCTCCCGAAGTAATATCTTAGGAGGTGAGGCAATAATATTATTCTAAAGGGATCCTTCTACACTCTTCCCTATCCAAAGACATTTTTACAGCACAGAACACTTTGGACCGAAAAAAATGTCTACAATAATTTCATCAAGAGGGGAACTTATAAAGCTATAATTTTAACGTTTACTAACAGGAATAAAAACATAACACTACACAGGATTTACTTATGTGTAACCACATATAAATTAATTTATACATACGCACACACAACATCAACAAGGCAAAAAAAGAAGGAAAATAGTATTTACAAGAATTAATCAAACACGAAATTTACTATAAACTCAGGTTGTTGGAGGGGTACTGATGATTAATATGCCAGTGCAATGCTGCTCAGTCTGTAAAGACTATCTTGAAGCCAGGTACATTAAGGAGTTAAGAGTTTTATTCATACTCCGCGCTCAGTCCAGCTGGGTCATGGTTCATATGAAATCAATGCCATTGGCAGGCATGTCAAAATATCTAAAATTAAAAGATTAAAAGAGGTGCGGATGGTAAAAAAATAAACTATTAAAAATTAGTGGTACTTAATACCACATTTGCGCCTTTTGCTAAACATTAAAAACGGTAAAAGGTGAAACAGGTGCTCATTAAAATTCTTTGATTTTGTGTCGTTACGCTAGATTTCTTTAAAGACATTAATGTCTTTTCATGGCTGAGTTTGCTGGATTATTGTTCAGGGAAGGGTATGCTCTTGTCCTCTGGTTAATGAGGGAGGGGCATTCTATAAGGATGTGAAGGATGGACACCAGCACATTGCAAGAGGCACAGATGGGTGGTGGGGCGCCACACATGAGGTCCCCATGCGTGAGCCTTGTGTGCCCAATCCTCAACCTGCTCAATATTCTCTCATCTTTCCTGCTCAATGGCTGTTCTCTATTTGGTCATGGAAGCACAAATGGTTTTACGCCATGAAGCTTAGTTAGGGGATCTATCGCTTAACACTCCTGCTGCCAAAGTCAGTAGGCATATGCGCTCACCAGTGGGTACTGGTCATAGCGGGGACTGGTGTTCCAATGGGAGCAGGCCCTCTCCCAGCTGATTCCTTTGCGGCTTCATCCGCTTTTTCGTTTGAGTTTATCCCTATATGGCCAGGGACCTAGCAGAAGGTAATCTTGTGCTTAGCACTCATCCATTACAGCCAGTCCTGAATTTTGAGGTCAAGTGGGTGCTTGTTGTGTAGGGAACATAGAATAGAGTACACTTCTTGAGTCGGAATAGATTACATAAGAATCAGATGGTGAGCTGGAGATCTCGTAAAGCGCCACAAGTATCGCTGTCACTTTCGCTGTGAAAATGGATGCATAGGGTGGGAGTGTGACTAGGGTAATCCCCGTGGGTGACATCACACCTATCCCAACACCAGCCGGGCCTTTGGAACGATCAGTAAACACAGGTTTTCATGGGATGGTTTTCATTTATATGTTGCAAGAACATATTTTTTAGTGTGAGGAGGTGGAAGTCTGATTTATTGGGAATGTGGAAGTTTTCGCACACTTCAGCGGTACCTCTGATCCACGGTGGTACTTGTAGTTGGTAGCTCGACATCCCGATAGCACTTCCAATATGCACTGCATGCTCACCCATCCTTAACCCAAATGGTCGTGCGATGGATGGAACTCTATCATAAATTGCATTTGAACGTCTCCCTAGGATGTTTTGGTAGACAGGGGTATTAGGTATATGTTGGATACAGAGGAAATATTTCAGGTTCTGAATCAGGCAGTGGTATTTTAATGGGAGAAGGCCGTTTTAGGCATATAGGCTTAACACTGGGGAAGATTTGAAGGCCCCCTGGGCCAGCCTTAACCACCAGGTTGCGGATTGGTTCCAAGACCTTGAAGTTTTTATTATTTGCTGAGCTGTATATCTGAGAACCATAATCCATCTTGCTCTGTACTAGGCCAGAGTAGAGAATCCAGAGTGTTTGGCGGTCTGCACTTCAGCTTGTATGAGAGAGGATTTTCATTAAGTCCAACCTCTTTGCGCATGACTTCTTTAGCTTTGTTATGTGATGTTTCCATGTTAGTTTTCTGTCAAATCTAATACCGAGGAATTTTTTATCTTCTTCAAACTTAATAGGGCTCCTGTTCAAGAAAAGCTCTTAGGTGTCCCAGAGAGCATTCCTGAGTTTGAGAAGTGCACAGCGCAATTCTTTGTTGTTTATAGGCGAAGTCCTTTGCTTGCTGTATTTGAGGTTATTATATTTATTGCTTGCTGGATCTTACGAGTCACTAATGGCAAGTTTGATGAGGAGCATGCAATGGCAAGATCATCAACATAGAGTGCTGTGAATATGTCAGGTTGTACCCCTTTCAAAATGTTGTTGATTGCTATGGTAAAGCAAGTGACACTTAGTACTCCTCCCTGGAGTATGCCCTCTATTGTTTCATAAGGGTGGGAGAGTGCATTGTTTACCTTGACTTGGAATGTGCGTCTTAGAAGGTAATTTTGGATAAATCTGGGGAGGTAAACCCTAAGTCTCCAGTCGTGGAGCTGTTGAAGAATGCCCCTCCTCCAGGTCGTTTCATACGCTTTTTCTATGTCAAAGAAGACCCCGATGACAATTTGTCTCGTAGCGAAGTTGTCTCTGAGGAAGGTCTCCATTCGAACTAGTTGGTCAGTAGTAGATTGGCCCTTTCTGAAACCTGACTGCACTGGAGTAATCAATTGATCTTTTTCCAGGAGCCAGACAAGTCTGGCATTTACCATCCATTCCATCAGCTTGCATAGATATGATGCTAATAAGATGAGGCGGTAATCGGCTGCCTCGGTGCCACTCTTTCCTTCTTTTTTTAAATGGGAGCACAATAGACTTTAGCCAGATGGATGGGAACGTTCCCTCTATCTATATTTTGTTAAATATCTTAGGGAGGTGGTCTTGGGATGCAGGAGCTATGTTCGCGATCATATAATAGTTGATCCCATCTTTTCCTGGTGCGGTGATATAGGATTGTTTCAGAGCTGCTTTGAATTCAGTCATGTTGAGGATATTGTTGTATGGTTTGTCAGCTGCATGTTCACTCATGATCTCCAGGGGTATTGATTCCAGTGTCTTTCTTAGTTTTTGGAATAGTTTGGGGTAACTTACTAGATCTGAGTAATTTGCGAATGTTTGGGCAAATACTTCTGCAGCTTCTGAGGGGTTCCCAATTAGGTCACCTGCTCTAGTCAGATTTGGGAGACAGGGACCAGGGTCCTTATCCATGAATTTCTTTACTTTCTTCAAAATTTTCCTCATCAGTGTTCTATAATAAAGCGAGGAGATGTAACTTCTCATGGGGGTTCTCCTTGCTTGTCGGAGTGTTCTTTGCCGTATGGCTCGTGCTTTATTGCGCTCAAATTTGTTGGTGATGGTGGGGTTCCTCTGGTACCGTCGACAGGCTTCCCTGCAAAGGGTGACAGCCTTGGTGCACTCGTCCGTCCACCATGGCAGTGCTTTCTTTGTAATGGGCTTCCCTTTAATTGGCATTGATGAGTTGGCCGCCATATTGAGTAAATTATAAAAGGCTTCAAGCAGTTAGAGATGTGAATTTTGGCCAGTCTGCCTTCCTTTTGTTCCATCTCATCATACTTTTAGGAGGAATGTAAGGGGGTGATGTCTCCAGGACCACAGAGAAATGGTCACTGCCCCTAAGGCCATCATCCACATTCCACCTAAAATCGACTTTGCAGATGGGTGAGCCAATGGATAAGTCGATACACGTATAAGTATTAGTTTGTGCATGGAATGAAGTTGGGCTACCATTATTGAGGACACTTAGTTTTGTGGTGCTAACAATTTTTTAGAACATAGTTCCCCTTGTATTATTAGCTGTATCACCTCACAAGGGATGTATGTGTACATTCATGTGACCAAGGGCAAGGAATGGGGTTGGAAGCTGAGAGAAGAGGCTGAGCACATCACCCTCTGTTACACAATCATCTGGAGGTAAGTATAGAGAGTATATTGTGTAGTTTTTGATGGTATGTACCCTAACGGCCACTGCCTGTAGTGGTGTATTGAGTGGTACTACCATCTGTGGGAAGGAGTTTTGGATGAAAAGAGCCACTCCTCCTGTGGGCCCCGTAGATTTATAATATACTGAATAGTTTGGGAGTTGAGGGGCGGGGCCTACGTCCTAATATTAACTCCTGTAGTGCTATGCATTTGGGATTGGTTTCACTCAACATTTTATTGATTTTCTCCCACTTTGCATAAATTCCTTGACAGTTCCAATGAACGAAATATAATTTGCTCATTGTCTTCTCAAAGTAATTAGTTTACTTTTATCTTTTGAGGTTTCTATGGTTGGGGGTACTCGTATGATGAGCTTTATTTTTGTTTTTTGCATGTCTTCCATGGTGACGGTTTTCTTTATTTCTTTCAGTTTTATTCCTGATGGTTTAGTGATAGTAGTTAATTTTGAGTACGGTAGTATTCTTTTTAAGGTTGATGGTTGGTTTGTGGCAGTGCTTGTTTTGCTTAGGAGCTTCGATTTCCTTGGTGGTGGTAGAGGAGGTGACAGTTTTGGCAGACTCTCTTGATGAGCCTCGGGGATGCTTTGATTCTTTACTACGTCCATTGCTAGGTGTTCAGAGGTGTTATGGGTGGTTCTCGCTCCTTGATTGGTTTTAGGAATTGTACCAATGCTAGGGAAGATTGTATTTCCCATAAGGTTGTCTAATTCCTTGCTGATGTCTATGGTGGCTTCTCCATCCACCGGTTCAGAGATCAGCTTCTGAGCAGTTTTTATTTCGTGTGGACTTGGTGAGCTTGTGACTATTTCCATCATACATGTGTTTGGTGCCCCACTTTTAATATGCACTGGTGTAGGTGGTAAATCCTCTGAAATCAGATGTATATCTATGAGCGGGACTGTGTACTCGACTTCAATGCTATCTTTTTCATCAGGCTTCCTCCTCTCTAAAACTGGTACTTGGTATATTCTCTCTCGGTCAGATTTTCTTGGGGTTCTTTGGGCCTTGCTAAGTGACTTTTTAGCCCAAGGTGCTTGAAATGAAGGAGAGGGCAGGAAGGGTCTCTTATTTTGCCTTGGCGATGATCTGGATGTCGAAGATTGGCTGGTTGGTGTTCCAGGTGGGGTGCAATATTCTGCTCCTCTAGGTTGGCTGGTGGGTGTATTATTGGGACTATACCTGTGTGTTGGTGGCTGGTTATTGGTACTAATAGCTGAGGCAGTTGGTTGTGCAATCTCTTGGGTAGTTAGGGTTGATGAACTGATGAATCAGATGGCGGGTGGGGTCTAAACTGAGGCCTACTGGGTTGTATGCTTTTCAATGCATCAGCGAAGCTGCGTCCAGGTGCAATATACAATGATTTGGCCTGTTGGTGGGCTTCCTTAAAGCTTACTTTCTTTTGATTTCGGATTGCCAGGACTTCTTTCTCGTATATGAAGATGGTGCATTCTTTACCAGATGCTCTGTGGTTCCCACTGCAGTTTGCACAGCAAGTTGGTAGATTGCATGATGGGCCATGGTATTCTTTGCTGCAGTTAACACATATACGCATTTGGGTACATACTTTACTTGAACGACCGAATATTTGAGAGTGGAAGCACCTTCTGGGGTATTCCACATAGGGTACAGTGGGGTTGTTGAGGTACCTCACTTTTATTCTTGATGGAGCTTCAGTTCTGTTGAAGGTGAGGATTATAGTTGATGAAGGTACCTTGACCCCGTTAATTGTACGGGGTAGACCGACTGCATCTATCACTTTTTGTTGTTCTAGTTTTGAGATCAATCTTTGCAGGTTGTAGTCAATCGGTTCCCCGGACCTCAAGACACCTTTGCAGGTGCTGAAGGTCGGGTGAAAGTTAAGAGAATGTTTGACATCTGCCAGTGTTTTTAGCGAGAGGATATATTTTTGTTGTTCGGGAGATGCTGCTTCTACCACCAAGCAGCCATCATTACAAGGCCACATTTGTTTTGGCTCACTACACCTTGTTACAAAGTCGCCATAGACATCAAACACATCTACTTTGCAGAGAGGTAAGTTGGAGTTTGATTTAAGGACAAGAAAGCGCTCGTAATCCAGATCGGGGTCCGCTTCAGACCCAAAAGGGTCATACCTTTTCCATTCACGGAGACCAGGAGTCTTCGACTTCTGGGAAAAAGAGGTTTTATTATATCCCATATAAAGATTTTCAAAGGTCACCTTGACCCTGGAGTCATGAGCCTCACCTAGTCGCCAGAGGGGCCTGGGTGGGCCCCTGCAGCCTGGATGGTTAACTCGTGCCGAGGTGCAGCTGCCGGTTTAATAGCAGTGAGCCACCCCCCTGACGTTTACCAGGACAGCAGAGGGGGGGCCTGCCCAAAGCTCCGACGGTCCAGGCGCCCTACCATCCCCATTACATGTCCTAGCCGCGAGACCATGTACCCGATGGGTGAGGTTCAGCGGGCCCGTACAGGAATCGGTACGCTTTGGGGGGGGGGCGGTGTGATGCCAGAGTTTGGTCATCAAACCGCCTCATGGGGTCCCCCTCACCCATCTTTGTACTAAGTGTGGGATCACCTAGTCCTTGAGAATCCAATCAAAAAACCACAGGACGGTGGTGTAGAACCCCTGTATAGGGGGAACCAGATGGGCCAGAAGTGTACTGGAGTTCGGACACACAGCTGCCCCACAAGGTTTGGGTACGCTTGGTCTGGCTCCTCGCCCAACACCTGTCCAGTACGGTCAGACCCTTGTAGGAATTTAGTCTTACCCTGGTGCGGCTCCTGGGGTCATCAGTGCTCGTAAGCCCCTCCGCCACGGCAAGGCGGTACCTCTAGAGGGGTTGTTGGAGGGGTGTTTTCTATTCGATTACTACTCAAGATCACGGCTAGGCAGTTGTCGGTGCCTTTAACAGACAGGGTCTGAAATTGGTATTCCATGAGTAGTAGGTTCCAACGCATTAAACGGCCATTTTGGCTCTTACAGTTTTTTAGGTACGCCAGGGGTTTTTGATCACTTTTGACAATAAATTCTTTACCTATGAGATACATCTTAAACTTTCGAATTGACCACACTATGGCTAACGCTTCAAACTTTATGGTGGCATACTCCTTTTCGCTATGGGACAGCTTCCTGCTAGCATATCCTACAGGATATCCCCCTCCCTCGTCATCATATTGGACGAGAGAACAACTTAGGCCACCCTGGGAGGCATCGGTACGAACAACGAATGTTTTATTAGGATTCGGTAATCTCAAAATAGGAGCAGAGATTAGCTTTTCCTTTAAATGGTGGAAGCGATCTTCCGCGGAATGGGTCCAATTGACTGGATAGGGGGCCGTTCTCTTAACCATGTCGTTAAGGGGCAAGGCTATGGCAGCGAAATTTGGCACAAAACGACGATAGAATGACACAGGAAAGCCTTCCAATAAGGCAAGCAATTAAGCCCTCTCATTAGGGGCGAGATTGGGGTTTACGTTCAAGTCGGAGTTAGGCTCCGCTTGGGGGAAGGAAGAGACGGCAGGGGATACTCATCGTCTACTTGTACGCACACCGTTTTGACCAGACACACGGGTTCAACGGGATAGGAGTGTCCCTCGCTTGACGGGGGATGAATGAGGCATATTAGGTTAAATGAGCCCCGGGCGAAGGCCTTGGCCACTTTAAGGGTCCTTTGAAGGTGGGCGGGGGCTACACGCCCTTTGGAGGTGACCTTCTGGCAAAGGTCAAAGGACTTGCAGGAGTCGATAATTTCTTTGGCCGCTCCGGGCCAAAAGAAATATTTAAAAACTCGCTCTGCTGGTTTGTTATGGCCGAAATGTCCAACCATTAGGCCATCATGAGCCATCTTTGGAATGGGTTGGATATTCGTTTTCGGCATACACAACGCGTTGGTCGGGGGGATCTCCGGTTCAACAGAAGAACGGTATAATAACGCGTCTTTCACGATGTATTCGATCTTCCGATTGCCTCGCACCGTTTCAGTCTCCTTTCACATTTTTTTCTCACAGGGGTTGTAATGGGGGGCAATTCTTCTGCGCCTCATTAAATTGAACATTGGTGGCAAGGTCGACGTCTGGGGACGATATGGCTACCGGAAGCGATTCTTCCTTCTCAGCCTGGACCTTGGTAACGACCTGCTGAGAAATTGGGTTTCAGGAGAGCTGTGCGCTCTGTCCAATGAGGACGGAGCAGAATTTCATCGGGGCCGCGACTATGTTGGCCCATCCAGTGAAGTACTGGCACTGAATATGGCACCGTACCACTGTGAACCTGGTGTCACGACCTAAGATGTCATGCACCAACGCGAACCTGTTATGTTGGGGACTTACGGGGGGTAGTAGTTTGTTAGAAACTACTATACAGGTAGAAGCTGTATCTCTAACCAAGGTTGACACTTGGCAACAATTTACTGCGCCATTTTCAAACTGAAGCCCACCGGGGGAACTCGTATTAAAAAGGAAATTTACCTGTTGATCTGAGGGAGATGGAGCATGGGCCGCTGGCGATGCCGCTGGCGGATTAGGCGATAGGGCAGCAGAGATTTGGTGGACCTGGTGACTCAAGAGGTCCTCAGTTGAGAATTTTGAAGCCAATTGTAACTTAAGTGCCCAGGGGTGCCACACGTAAAGCATACAATTGGTCTACGGGGGTAGTTGCTAGGCGTGGGGGGGAGTAACGGGGGCTTCACGTCCTTTTGCTCTCGAGGCGAGTAAAGCCTGTACTTGCTCTGCGCCTGCACTTTTACGAAGCCGTTGTTGCCCTTGGGTGGGCTTCGGTTAAACCCAAATTTGTGTTTGGCGGAGGGGGGATGGTTCTTCTTGACCTCCTTGGGGTAGAGGTCGTGACTGGAGGCGTGAAGGTCGTCTTCTTCAACACACGCCTTGAAAGTGGACGCTCTTCTGTCCGCTATGAAGGCCCTTAGTTCGCGAAGTTGTGTCGATATCAGTTGATCCCTAAGAATGAAGTCAATTAGCGACTCATAACTATTTGCTACTTGGGCGGAATCCAGGCAGAATTGGAATTTACGCCAAAGCGTGAATCCAAATTGTCTGTAGGTTTGGCCTGGCTGTATTCGCGCGGAGCGGAATCTAACCCTATAAAATTATGGATTCATTTTAATAGCAGAAAGAAGTTCTGCCTTTGGGGTTGAATAATCAAAGGTGGCCTCTGAAGGAAGCGAAATGAATATGTCGCGAAGACGAGGATCCAAGAGTAGAAGTAACCGGGCGAAACCATCTGAGTCTAAGTCACAATTTTTAAATTCAAAAATCTTCTCAAAGTGCGTTAAATAAGAGCAAAAATCTTCTCCATCCTTGTATTCGGGGAGTTTTAATGAAGGCACTTGAGCCTGTTCATTTCGAGATCCTACAGAGTTTATCTCGACTTGGTCACGGCTTATCTCTCTCTTATGCTGCCTAATTATTTCATTCTCTTCTGCTTCTCTCTGCGCTTTTCTTTCTCTCTCTTCTGCTTCTCTCTGCGCTTTTCTTTCTCTCTCCTCTGCCTCTCTCTGCGCTTTTGTTTCTCTCTCTTCCGCTTCTCTCTGCGCTTTTCTTTCTTTCTCTTCTCTCTGTGCTTTTCTTTCTTCCTCTTCTCTGTGGGCTTTTCTTTCTTCCTCTTCTCTGTGTGCTTTTCTTTCTTCGTTTTTTGTCTCTCTCTGTGCTATTCTTTCCGCACGTTCGTTACGTTCCTCTTCCTGGGCGTAAGTGATTAAATCTTTCCCAGATAAGCCTAGGATCGAATGAAGACATCCAGGATCTGCTACTTCCGGCCTTTGCACACGAAAAAACTACCAGAGATATTAAACTTTATCCAAAAACAAATATAAATTCTATTAAGGACATAATTATTAAAATTCCTAGTAAAAATTGGGCAAACTCACACACGAAAAAAACTAACTAACGGTGGAATCTAACTCAGGACACCAAAAAAGGGCGGATAGTATTACCGCTTAACTAGTATCCTCTTTTAAAGAACTAGAAAACTGTGAACACACCACAGAAGAATGGGCTCCAAAATTGTCTGTTACCCGTTAATCCAAAAGAAAATTGTCCTAATATATTGGTGTTCAGATATTCTTGGTAATGCAGCTGCTATCAATTGAACTTGGTGCTTAAAAATCAGGTGCGGAAGACCCAAAGTCTGACGCCAAATTATCTATATATATATATATATATATATATATGATGAAAATTAATGCAATATTGCAAGAAAAGATGAGGAATTAAACCACATTCTCCGAAGACAATTTAATTCAGAACAGTTTCAGTGTATCTCACACCCTTTTTCAACTGACACTGGATAGAAAATATAAGAAAAGTGCATACAAGCATAACACAAGGTCAGGTCGTGAAAGATCCCCTCTTTTTTCCCCAATGCCCTACTTGTGGCTAATCTGGGGGGAGGGGGGTAGGACTAAACATATTGAAGGGCTGACATTTTACTATTTTGTTTATTTGCTTTCTTATTACAGGATTAAAGGAAAATTGACCCTCAGATAGATTTAAATTAGGAACTGACGATATCAAGCTCGATATCGGCTAACTATGTTAAGAGAGGAATCGTAGAATCGAGCTTGATATCGTCAGTTTATTCACTTTTGTTTAAAAATTTCTAAAAGATTTGTTTTTCCATGTTTATTCACGGATTATTTATTCACTTTTTATCACCTACTATTTATTTACTTTTCACTTTGTTTGACTATTTGTTCACTATTCACTTTTGCATTATAGTAGATTTTCGAAGTCTTCATTCCGTTGTTGATTTGATTAAAGGTCTGCATATTCACCATGTGAACGCAGCACGCTGGGATGTAGACCGCACCGTCCGATAGGAGACCTTTTATTTCTTTCTCCCAGTAAAAGGTCCTTCGAGCGTCTGATGAAATTTCCCTCAATTTATGCCTTGCATCATTTTTCTTGGGTTTTCCTTCGGTGGCTTGTTTACTGTTGAACTCAAGATTTTGATGTTTACATCCGCTCCGTCGAATAAGTATCCTTTATCCTTTATTCAGTATTTCTTTTTTTTAAGGAGACCGGAGCTCATTCGTATTTACTTCTCTCTTCCTCTTCTTCGGTTGTTGATAATTCCCTTTCTTGACTCCCTTGTGTTTTTTCCTTCTTCTCTTTCTTTCTTTCTTCCCAATTTTCCTCGGATTTCTTGGCGGAATCGTGATTTTTGGTTCTTCTTCCTCGGCTGATTCTTCTTGTTTCTTTTCTACTTCCTCCTTGTTCTCGACGAATTGTTTTTTTTTGTAGCTCTCCCGATGGAGGATTCGCGGGGTGACACAGCTTCTTCTTACACCTGTTCTTTTTCAGAAGAAAGTTCATGTCCTTTGCAAAATATCCTGGGTTGGCCAAGTTAGAGAAATGGGCAATTTTTTATCATCGCTATTATTTCTCTGCTTTCGCTTGGCATGAGCCGATCAAGGGTGTTAACTCTTTCGGTTTGTTGAATTCTCGGAGCCTCCGCTTTTACGCCTGACTTTGTCTTTGCCTCCTCTGCTTTCTTTATTTCTTCGTTCTTGGTACGTACTTTCTCCTTAAGGATCGGACACCTCATGGTCATGGCCTTGTGGTCTCCGCCGCAGTTCACACATTTGGGCTTCTGTGTCATGCACTCCTTCCACCCGTGACTGGGTTGGGAGCAGTTTGATTACGTGATGTTCTCTGCCTGACAGTCCTTCGTCTGATGTTTTTCGACAGCAAAACATTTATAGCAGCATTCGAGTGGGATGTATTCCTCAGTCTCGATCTGCTCTGGTGACACTCGCAGATATAAACCCAGAAGACCCACATTCTTTGCCCTCTGGGCCATCTCGATGTTAGCAAAGACGACTTACGATGCCATGACCTTTTTCGAATTTTCCCACTTTGATAACATCGGCCCATTTTTGTTTCTTGGATAAATCCTCCTTTATTTCCTCACACGAGTTCTACATGAAGAAGGGATCGAGCCTTCTTAGGAGGATAGTGCGACGTGCAAGAATCTCCTGCAGGATGGAGGCTTCCAGCCCGATCTTCTGGATAACTTTTTGGCCTCTTCAGAGACTAGCTTTTCGACGTCCTCCATCGTGTCGCAGATGGTCGCGTATCCGTTGGGGATATCTATAATCTTTAGTAGTGAAATGGTGAGTACAACGTACATCGTTTCCATCACGGTTAGCCTGACTATTATTGCCCCCCTTACCTGATACTGCGGAGGGGGATCCGTTTGTTGTCCTGCGGAACCGGCACCATGGGGCCCCTTCCGTCAGCGGTCTCCTCTCTTCGTGGGTTTCGTTCTCTTCTTCTTTGACAAGGAATTCCCGTTTAACCAGCGGAAAAACTGACTGGTGGAAGCGCCCTCAAATCTTTCCTAAACCTTTATCTCCTTTTCCGCGTCCAGTCATTATGCAGGTATTCTTAATTAAAACAAGGTTCTTAAGGTGTATGAAGGTAAAATTTAGTAATAGTTTTGACAGTATAGTATTGAAATTAAAAATAGGCATGTGTATGTGTTAGTGTTGAGGTGTGTGTATAATCTCCAGGTGAGTGGGTGGTCCTTTCCTTTCGTCTCATTTCCTTTCACCTTCCGACGACTCTTTTCCTCTCACCTAAATAGTCGATATTAAATTGGTAATCACTCTCACTGTCTTATTTCCATTTTTGTTAATAAACAGTTTCAATCTCTTATCATTTTCTGGTTTACACGAACCTTGGAACTGGGTTTGTTCTTATCAACTTCCCACTACTGGCGAATTGAAGTTTCATTTCGATTCCATCTCTTAGTCTCAGTCTGTCCTCCCAACCATTTCTCAGCTATTCCTCGTTCTTTTTCCAGATTTCCGCAGCCCTCTCTATATTCACCAGTTTCATTCTAACTTCCCTATGTAATTCTTCTTGTCCCATCATGTCCAACCACCCTGTGCTTGTAATTCATCTGGTATCCTGGTTTTGTACCCTCTGAATTTTAATCATGGCACTCTTCGTAGAGCTATGTAGCAGAACAGCTGGGTAGAGCAAGGTGGCCTTGACTATTGCGATGTATAATTTCTTTTTGTGGCTTGGCGACAAAATGAAAACCTCCTTAGTTCCGCTAACTTCATCTTTGATACTCTTATCCTATCCGCTGCATGTGCACTGTACCCGCTTTAATTTATTTTCAGACCCAATACTTTAACTTCGTCCTAATATTCATATCTTTTGCCTTCATCTCTAATGCTCTCTACCTTTCTCCTGTTGATGGGTATCACTAAGAATTTATCACTATTGGTCTTTATCTTCTATTTCTTCTCGTATCTATTTAGGTTCAGGATCTCTTTGGTTATGTTCTTGGCCGCCTTCTTTGCTATTCTAGGAGGGGTCGCAATAATCTGCGTGACGTCATCCGCGAACTGTACATAAGCTGTTTCTCGGCTAATGGGAAACGGCAGATCATTGTTATAAATAGCATAGAGGACTTGGGAAAGTCAGCTCCCCTGTGGAAGCCCCTTCTTTGTCTTAAAGACGGGGCCTTCATCGAAAACCAAACATCATATAAGCCCTTCTGTCCTTAATGAAGCTGCATACAGCCTGGTTATTTTCTCCTAAAGTTCCATCTTTACCACTTTGTATTTGAGACCATCCCTTCATACCTTGTCAAACACCTGCTGCACGTCGCGCGCCACTAGATCAACCATCTTGCCCTCACTTTTAGCTTTGGCCAGCTTCTCTGTAATCAGTGCTAGGGCCATCTCCGTACCTTTCTTACCTCTGAATCCATACTGCTGGGGGTTGTATTTACGATTGGTCTCTAGGTGATTAGTGAATCTGCTGCACACAATTCTTTTCCAATACTTTGGCTGTAAAATTGACCAGTGAGATGGGTCTGTATCCGTTAACTACCGTTGTTGACTTTCCCGATTTTGGCACAAAATCCATTTTGGCCACTTTTAGTCTGTCCGGGAAGTAACCGATATTCCAGCATGCATTAAAGATTGCAAACATCCTCTCCAGTACGATCCCCGGAAGCTGACTTATGCTCGCTTTCGTCAGCCCCGATGGCCCTGATGCTTTCTGTTTGAAGGCCTGAAATACCGATCTGATTCCTCCATCTTTATCTTACCATCGTCTCTGATGTCATCCTCCTCCCTATTATTATGAGTGAACCTGTCGAGCAAATAGGTCTTGCCCAGATGAATGTTCAGTTCTTCCTTAATCCTTGTTTCATGATTTCGTCAAAATTTTCTTTATCTTCACTCGTGATGTTGAATACCTCACTCCAGTGGTCCCTGAACAGCTCCTCTATTTCCACTACTTTCGTTATATATCCATTGCCCCTCTTAACCCTTAGTTTTCTCGGTAGCCGGATGGTAATTGATTTATTCTTACTTACTTGCGAAGAGAAGTGATCAACCCCAGAAAGCCTTAACCAATTGTTCACGAAGAAGGTCAAGATCATTCATCGAGAAAAGACTCTACAGGACTTAACTGAGCCTAGACTTGACTAGAGACGAATACCTCTGCTTCTCTATCCGCCTATAATTAATAGGGCATGTCGGTTAGGGAAGCGGAGCCTCCATATATACTCATACAGGACAGGATCCATATCTGAACCGGGCGGCTTACTCGGCGCAGGCCGAAGTTTAGCCCGGCGACCCCTTTTGAGTAGAGCAAACTCTGATAGAGTTAGGCGACAGGCAGGAAGGCAGGGATTTACCATTACGTCAGCGGAATAAGCCAGAGCAATAACTGGATCAGAGCCGCACTTTATATCTATCTATTCCCCTCCCCACTTTTTCTCTCTTCTTTCATTTTCTCAGCTTAGGAGCTGTCAATGAAGAAAAGAAAGAGAGAGCAGAACTAAATGGAATAAACGAAAAGGGTCCCTTTGCGCACCCTTAAAGGTGCGCAAAAACCAGATATAACATCTGTGTTCAAAATAATATATGGACAACTGGGAATAGTTCTAATTAAATTATTTGACCCTACCTCAAATTACGTTGCGAGTTGTCAAACAGAAAAGGACGTCAATAAACTCCTTAGCGAAAGAACACCAACACTCTTAAAGACCATAGGGCTAGAGACCAAAGTCTCGGCTAAAATAGAATCTCAAAAAGCTATTTACTGCAGGCAAATGGACCCCTGGATAGGAGAGCATACGGCCTTAGAAATTCAAAAGGAAATTGAACAACGCCAAGAATGGGCACGAATAAAAGAAGTGATGATATTCAGAGAGACAGGTATGGCTCGCAAAGCCATACCTCAGGGTACACTCGGAACTTCAATAATGCAGGCAAAAATCTGGATTTACTGATGGAAAGTGGAATAATAGAAAGAATAGGTACGGACTTTCCGACATATATTGGAAGAACAAGAGCAACAAAACCGGACATTGTACTCGCGTCCCCTAAGTTCCGCTATAACTATCTAATAGTAAGAGGGCCACCATCAACAAGCGACCATGAAATGGTGGTTGCAAAAATTTCAGCCGATCCTATACAAGTGAAGTGCCCTATCAGGAAAAATTACCAAAATGCAAACTGGCGCGGATACGCCGAAGATCTAAGCGAAGCTACTCTCGAAGAAATAGTTGAAGCTATCTATAAATTAATGAAGGCACTAATCGAAGCAGATGCATTACATATCCCGAGAACAATATTCAGAACCTTACCACACCATGCCCGTACTCCATTAATTACAGAACTAGAAAACAACTATAAAAACTTAAGAGATAGAATAGAACAAATTGTTCTACTTAGAGGCGATAGGAAACGTCTCCTTAACTTTAAAAACGAACTAACAGTGGTATTTTTTGCAGAGAGGGCGCCAGATGGGACCAGCTAGTGGAGACGATAGACGTGGAATTAAGCCCAACGAAGCTTTGAAAAATAAATCAACATGCTAAGAGGAAATAAAAAACAGAAAACAAAGATATCCATTAATCATAACGGAGAAGATATACAAGAACCGCAAGAAATAGAGATAGCATTCAAGGAACATTGAAGTGAGAATTTTAACATATCCTCTGAAGAAAATATGGATTTCGACCACGAAAATGAGAACACTATAGTGGAAGAGTTAAAAAGTAACAGAGAAGAAATAATGCCCAACCACACTGCCTCTCCTACAATATTAAAAGAGCAAGAGTGGAACCAATAACCCTAGAAGAACTTAAGGCTACTATAATCGTTCCTAAACAAAAAGCCCCAGACGATTTTCAACGCGTCAATCAGCGCAGGATACTTCTCCGATGCCTTAAAAAGAGGAAAAATAATATTCCTACCCAAACTAGGCAAACCCCGAATCAACCCGGAAACTTCCGACCCATAACTTTACTCGAATCCATAGCTAAATTCTTAGATAAAATGATTGAAAAGAAACTCAGCCAACATCTCGAGGATAACAATTTAATCCCACAACACCAACACGGGTTTAGAAAAAGAAGAGGAGCCGAAACAGCGCTGGCAATACTTGTCAAAGTGATCGCAAAGGCTAAATACGAAAAGAGATACATAGACCTTGTCCTGAGAGACGTACAGAAAGCATTTGACAAGGTATGGTGAATTGGACTTTAAATATAAGATTAGAAGGCTAGGCCTTCCCAGAATTATAACCAAATGTTTGTGCGGTTAGGTAACGGATCACAAAGCACATATCGAAATAGAAGACCACCGTGGACCCGAATTTGAGATATATCTGAGAGTCTCCCAAAGGGGATGCCTTAGTCCATTACTAAATATCATATACACAGGGGATTTACCAGAGACTATTTTTGAAAGTACTATATACATATATTTCGCTGATGATACGAGTATCTCGATAAGCACCAAAAGTCCTTATAGGCATCCACCCACGATGGCTAGAATAACTGCAGCATAAATCGCAAATATTAATAACTATGAAAAGAAATGGAAAATCAGAACTAATCCAGACAAATTTATAATCATACCAGTGGGAAGACGCAAAACACTGCGAATACTTACGGAGTTTGCACACACAAAAAAATTAAAATTTATAATGCATTATGTCTAATTAATATTTATGAGACTTAATCAATACCTCTCAATGCTCTACATACTCGTAAGTCCAACACCGTCGAGCTTCAAAGGGTACAAAACAAAGGAGTATTATTAATTAAAAATAGGAGACGAAGAGAACACCGTAGAAACAAGATCTACACCAAAAAATTAACTTAGAACCAATTTACACAATTAATTCTTCACAGAAGGGCTACGAAAATATAGGAAAAACTGGAAGAACTTCTAAACGGAGAAAAAAATAGAAAATTGGAGATCCCCATTAATCATCAGAGGAAAAATAGTGGAAATTTTACAAGGTGAAAACCGATAGCCAGAGTCAATCCCGCACCAATGTTTACGTAGAATATTGATCACGAAAAAAACAAAGAAACAACAACAACGCTGCACACTAACTATCCCCCCCCCCAAAAAAAAAAATCAAAAAACAACAAAGAGGCGTGAGAGCCTTGAAAAAATTGTAAAAAATAAAATAAATAAATATAAATAAAATAAATTTATTATAAAACGATAATAAAGAACGAACAAGGGATGGCTGGTCACCCAGCAAACAGCAATATCTCATACTCATTCCCTTTCACCACTTTACCTTAGCACCTACTATCCACTCTACTCTAACTATATACTTTTAACTTTATTTTTTTCAAGACGTAAGACCTTAGCCTTCTCGGTGGTGGAGTTCCCTGCAATCCTTTGACAGATTGACAGAATTGTCTCGGGTTTCGCTCATTATCTAGTCTTATCTATAAAGCTCTCCCATACCCTCTCTTTCTATATTCTCATCAGATTTCTTACTTCTCTTTGGAGGTCACGTTTCCTCCTGTATAGTTCAATGGTTGGCCCTGTGCCTCTCATCGTTTGGTTGATTGCTTCCAGTTCTTGCATGTTTGCTCTTATTTTAGGTGTCCACATTGGAGCCGGGAGTGTTCTCATCGCTAAATTCCTTTGCTGACTTTATTTTAGACTAACTTTTCTATTTCCCTGTCAATATCCTTCACACCTTTACCTTCCAACACTGGCGGCCGGTAGTCTTCCAGCACCTCCCTGAATTTGCCTCAATCCGCCTTAGCATATTTTGTCCTGACCGGGCATGGAATTTGAATTGAACTTAGTGCCATCAATACTATGATTGAGTTATGATCCGTATGTAACACAGGACCTGGTTTGACAAACAGATTCCAGTGAAAATTTATGCTAGTTAATACTATAACCCACTTTGTAGCTGTTCTATCTGTGACGTACGTCAAAAACTCCGGCCCAGCTCGTACCCCTATGCCTGTGGCAAATTTCCTGTTTAATTTTTAATTATGAACTTGGTGGCTGGGACAATTTGAACAAGAAACTGCGAGAAAAATAGTTGAAGTAAATTTTAAGTGAAAAATAATGGCTGTAATATAAACTTAGTACAAGAATAATAATCTCCCTTACTTTCTTTAATATAAGGTGGTTATCAAATATCCCATTCACAGTGTCTAAGTATAATATGCCTAAAGGATCCTAATAGGTAGGTAGCTATCGTTAATAAATGTTAGCTAAATATATACTTAGCCTGTGAAATGGTGATTATTCTTGGTCTTGGAGTGAGATAATGTCTAATTAATATTTATGAGACTTAAACCAAATTAGCTACTTTATTATCATACGACTTTGCAAGGCGTATGAACAAAATCTTGACAACTTGCGGAATTTTTAGTGGAT
Source organism: Ceratothoa steindachneri (assembly GCA_963969495.1). NCBI lineage: Eukaryota > Metazoa > Arthropoda > Malacostraca > Isopoda > Cymothoidae > Ceratothoa > Ceratothoa steindachneri. Next base: position 216,645,607 of record OZ018322.1, read on the forward strand.
AATTAACGGGGTCTATATTTACGTCTTGACACTGAGTTGTAGTAGCAGAAGAAAGAGCTCCTTCTCGGTACACCCGGATCTGTGCTATGTGGCAACTCGAAACAATACACTTTCGCAAAACGCACTGACTACCACTTATTAAAAGTTAATTAACCCAAATCATTATTACTACTACTCCCAACTTACTTTAATATAACAAGGAAACTAAATTATAAGGAATGTCTGTTTACAATTCCCACTTTCGTTTCTCGGAGTAAAAAATTACGACAATGCGCCTATTTATTAACCCATTTATGCCGGAAAAAATTGAAGTTCATCGTTGAGTTACGAGTCTTATTTATATATGTTGAAATAAAACCTATTGTATATGGTTATCCTATGTTTGATTACATGTTATATTAAAAAATCATTGTTGCAAAAACGCAACGAGTGACATCATATAGCACGATTTCTTTAAAAAAATGCAACGTCACGAACAGTAGGTTCAGAAGTTTACAGACATATTTCTAATAAAAACGTTTTGTAAAACCTCTTTATATTTCCATTAAGGGGCGTTTACACTAGGCATGTGTGACACGATGCTATTGGAAGCAATAGAGCGATTGAGAATTTGTAGCACAAAGAGTAATGCTTTATAGTTATTATGTAGCTCTGCTTTATACCTATTTCCGTCTATACTAGGCTACAAATTCTTAATCTTCCATCAGTTAGTCCAGACTAGCTGGACTTCTTAATTTTATTATAAATTTCCTTAGACTTCCGTTCTTTTGGATTCAGTTGTCTTTACTTTAAAACCCTTTGTCTAATCTTATTAAACCATTTATCCATACTCGTAAAATCTCTTGGAAGTTTCCACGGGCCAATAGGTTAAAAATATTTTGCGATGCCTTTCTCAGGGGCATCGGCATAAAGTTTGGTCTTTCCAAACTTTTTTGACCTCCTCCAACTTTCTGTCGCTTTCAAATATATATTTGCTAGAGTATCTGGCCACCCTGGTCTCCATTATCCTTTGTCTAGGGCTCATATTTATTCAGATAATATTGCAGTTCGTTATAATATTAGGCTAGGTAAACTTCCCAAAGAGATACTACTGTTATTATCCTCTACTTCTCTTATTGTACTTTATAAAACCTTTCACTATTCCTCCATTAATTTTTTATCTATTAAAACTAACAAAAATCCTGCTGACTGGGTTTCCCGGACGGTCCTCGGACCGAACCTTATATAGCCCTCTCCCTCTTAAGTCCTTTTGTGCCTATAAAAGGACCAAGGGAGCGGGAAACCCTACCAGTCTGTTCGTTGAACGCCGGTGCACGGTCAAAATCTTTTTGGCAATTTTTCAAAAGAGATTTCTTCAATAACTGTTGAATTTATATAACTTTTGAAATAAACATTTTTGCAAAACCTGTTTTATATTTTGAAAATAAAGGAGTACTCTAGTGGGGGTACACCCCCCACTGTGACTATAAAAGGACCGAGGGAGCGGGAAACCCTATCAGTCTGTTCTTTGACCGCCGGTTCACGGTCAAATCTTTTTCACTCCCCGGATCATCCTGACAGTGTTCCACTCCCATGCTGCTTTCCGTGCAGTGAAAAAGTAATTATTCTTCTACGACAGTGTCTTCTCCTTTCGTTAAATGGTTAATTTTGGGAACCCGTCAGGGTAACTCAAGCGCTGTCCGTCAATGCCAAAGAAAAAACTTATCACGACACCCAAGAAACTGGTACAGGAACACCATCTTCCGGAGGACTTCGAACAGGCTATTGAGAGTGGAGAAGTACCCATATCAACTTTGGTACAACGTCTCATGAGATCATTCGGAAGCAGCCAAGATCCTACTCCCAAAAAGTCCGCGTGGCCTTCGCTGCATCACCCCGTATCTCCAACAGCAGCGGCAGGGGCCTTGGTGGGCCCCTGACAACCTAGGCATAGTAGGTCGCAGGTCTCAGAAACACCCGAGTCCCAGAACCAGGAAGAGGACTCCGACCAGGATCGGATATCTCCTCAACAGACCTCCCACCCCGGTCCAGGCAGATAGAGGTAGGTAACCTCTTAACATTTGCCAGCTCAACCTGATTCACCTACCCGCTACGATAAGGTTGTTGCCCAACTGATGGAAAAATTGGGGATCCGTCAAGTTCAAACGCAGGGACCGTGAGGACAATGCCACCCTCGTCCCTCCCTACAAATACCGGAGTTACTTGAAGGACGAGGAATACGACTATCTCTTTCAACGAATATGTCTTTATTTTGCCGTCCTCAATTACGGCTGTGGTCCAGCACTGGTAGATGCCAGGAAGAGGGCAACGTTGGATACTAATCTTACATTAAGCGAAAACACGCTTAAGGCTAGAACTGGTTTTACGAATTACTAGTATGGGCAGCAACAACAATACTAGCAGAGAAGAAGTCAATCCGCCTGGTTGGCTGGCAGAGGCGGAACAGGCCGTAGGAGATGGACTCCTGCTAGCGGAACGCGTGCTAAGGGAGCTCACTCATAAGCATCAAACGACAACGGAATTAGAAGACCCTAATGCTTCTTCTCGGAAAACTTCAACTTTCCCCTCCAACGAGGTGCACTTCTCCGCTCTTCTTTCGGCCTAGTCCTATAATCTCCCCCCTAAAACACGACCTTCCAGTTCCCCTTCATGCCGATGATACCGCTGCTGATGAAGACACGCAGCTTCAAAATTTACAGCTTTTCTTCTAGGAAGCGGCCGCGCACCTAGGGGCCTACAACATTGAAAACCCAAACCAACATCATGTGTTTTCACGCCCGATAGGGGTCATACCTTCCCTGGTAGGTCTGTCCCCACAGTTCTCAATGTAAACAACCCTGAAGTCTCGCTGGCCCGCGAATTTCCTATGGCAAGTGGTCCTCCGGCTCCTCCAGAACCGGGGCACTTCTGGGAGGGCGATATTCTTCAAGACGTCCCTATCAACGAAGACCATCCGTTTAAGGACGACGACCGGCGGAAGACGTCGCAGAGGAACAGCAGCACCAGGAAAAGGACCAACGACAACAGGAGGAACAATGGGATCAACAACAAGACCAGGCTGAGGACGCTAACAAGGACAGAAAACTATCCGCAGAAAGGATGCGGACTTCTCACCTTGCATCGTCCCTTTGGAACCTTCAGTGAAAATGGAGCTGAAGCTTTTCTTTTAATTGGGAGAGAGCTGAAACATAGCACACCCACTTCCCCTGACCGTCTGCTTGTGACTAATTGCTTTCTTAAGGTTGCCTCATGCGCTTGTTTGCATAAATGTCCTGAACAGTATGGATAGGTTTTATGTTGCAAAAACGCATCGAGTGGTATAAATGGTTTAATAGATCTAGGTTCTTCCCCATTGTGTTCTTAGAGGTATATTCATGTCGCCAAGGAAAATCACCAGAATGTTTCTTCCGAATACCCAAAAGAAGTTATGTAGGGGCGAATAGTTTCTTCTTGGGGGTTGATACCTCCACATTTTAACCACTGATCCCGTCTGGGTGTCCAGTTCAATTGCCAAATAGCTTTCGTCTAACTCTTCCAACTCCCTATGTTCTATACCTTTCTTAACAGCAACTATTATACCATCGAATCTTTCATTCGAGTGATTTTCTGCAGCTTCAGCTTATACCTCCCTATTCTCAATCACCGCTCGCAAATCACTACTACATCGGGGAATTCTTTAGCCATCACATTCCAGAATTGGTTTTTCTTATCTTTTGATCTATTGATGTTCCCTTTAACTATTTTCAGTTTATTAATTCTCTTATCAATACTTCTTTACTTAATCACATCTAAACTTCTTCCTTTCTGTCCTTAGAAGGTGAAATCTGTCCTCTGTTACTTCTAGGTTCCCAATCAGTATAGATCTTTGGACTACATCCGACGGATAGTTTGATTGGTGAGTCCATTTAAATTTACCATCTACTATCCCATCTATGATATGTACCATGTGCAGATCTTTGGAGTATTCGTTACCCATAGTGGTGTAAATGTGGACGTCTGCCTCATCACACGATGGTAGTTCTGTGTTCGCTCTCTCTCTCTCAGTTTCCAGTTTCTTTGCTACTGTTCCTTTCTTAGAATCTCTTGAGTCCTCTTTCTTATTATTCTCAACTTCAATTGCCCGTACTTCCTCTATCCATTTTTCGCTTTCTGACTCTGAAGTGGAGGTTTCTGTGTTTGAGGCCTTCCTCTTTTCCTGTTTTTTCTTCATTTCTTATTCTTTTTCCTCTTCTGTTTCTTATTCACCTCAACCGATATACTTCCCTCTTCGTTCTCAGGCTCCTCTTTGGCCTCTTCCTTCTCGACTATTTTTATTTTATGTATGTCCCTTGATGGAGGGTGCTCCGGGAACCACACAAAGACTCCTTAACTAAAATTTAAGAAAATCGAACCAACTTAATGGAAATAAGAACGCGTCATACTCGCTAAAATGTTGAGTAGGGAGAATAATTGATTCGCCGTTAATAACAAACTTTCGCTTTTGTAGTGGATAAGACAGACGAAATGAAACAGTGCGAATATGAATATTTCGAATGTGATTAAGAGTTTCTATCTAAGCAATCTGGTAGAGATGATTATCTTTTTAAACGGGTGGAAAATGAATGAATGCTAGATGATATGTGAATGAGGCAGGTATGTACCATGTCTCCACAACTTTTTAATCTATTCATTGATGAGGAGGGTTGGGGATAGGTGATATAAATATCATCTGTCTAGGATTTGCAGATGATGGGATTATAACACAGGCCTGCGTTTAAAAAATATTTTATGTTCCTCAGGATTTCTTTGTTGTTTCTTAATGAATCAAACCTCCTGAGCTCAAAAATGAGTGTATTTTTGTTCAATCAGGTCAGATTTTCTCAGTACAGCATACACCATTTTCATTGAGATTACCTCATTTTTCCTGAAAAAAATTTAAAAAACCTTTCTCTATCTATATTGACCAGGGCAACTTTTTCTTGGCTTCTTTTATTGCCTAGAAAATTGTTAACTAGAGCTTTGAAAGCTTTCCAAGCATTTTTTTCTATGTCCGTCATTGATGCCGTAAACTGCTGATCTCTCATCAAGTTTCTGATCTGAGTTCCATCAATAATTCCCGCATGGAGCATAGCATCACTGATTAATGGAAATTTTTGAAGAAGAAATTTAAAAGTTTGGCCTTCTTTATTAAGGGTTTTGGCATATTTTTCATTATGCTAAGCTTTATATGGAGTGGAGGAAATAGTATTTTGTGAGGAGGCACTAAAGGTTCAGCTATCACATTGTTTGATCCAATTCTAAATGCTTCTCGTCGAGGCCAAACCTTCTTCCCATAATGCATGCTATCTGCACGACTGTCCCATAAACATAGGATACAGGGATGCTTCGTGTAGCCTGTTTGCATCCCAGGTATAAGAGACACTACCTGAAAAGAAATTTAGCAGGGTATGTAAATTCAAAGTGTAATTAATATATCTAAAAATAAATTTAAAGTAATATTTCTTAAAACAATAAGAATATGAATATGTACTGAAAAATCCTGTATGCCGATGCATTAAATCATTGTATTGGAACTGATAAGATATATGTACATCTTATTTTGAGTGTATTAAGTTATGTTGTATACCTTATCAATTAGGATAAGTTCCACATTAATCCAAAAGGATGCATTAACCTATAGGGACACACTTCAACAAAAAAATATAACTCAAAAATGACTTATGATTTCCAGATTTGCATTCTTGTAAAATGTAAGTTGACCAAAAGGGGTATACAACTAATAACAATTAAAAATGCAAATGTCAATATCAAAGAGCTTAGAAATGCCTAGTGTGACATGATCTTTCCATTAAGTCACCACATATCCTCCAATTGTGGGTAGAGTAATTTATTACATCCAGCAATTTTTTTATATTTTCATAACTTTCAGTAAGTTGGATTGAATGGCCTATAGCAACAGAAGCTATCTTGTTACCAATATGCAGTAACAACTTTTAAACTTCTACTGGAGGAATCTATGAAAAGTCCATATTTTAATGGGTTGTAGGGAATTCCAAGGGCCTCAACAAGTCCTTTAATATTGGCGCAGTATACTAAAGAGCTCGAAGAATGCTGTACAAAATAGCTACGAAACTCTTGTTCTCTATTTCTGTACCAAAGAAATAATTCTTTAGCGAGAAGATTACTTTCACGAAGTCGAGAGCCAAGAGGTTGTGCATTCTCCTTTGATAGCCCCAGATTCCTGGTCATGACATTTAACTGAACTTGAGTGAATGTTCTTGCGACCATATCATGTGCGGAAACCTGATAAGACTCAGATGTGTCATAATCTTGATCAACTTCCATATTAATCTCTTCACGGACCTCTATATGATCAGGGGGAGAAGGTATAGGAATTCCTGGACCATGGGGCAGGGGTTTGATAGCAGAAGGAACATCCGGATATGCCAGACTATGTTTATTATTCTTATTTATTTATACCAGTGGAAAATATAATTGCATATTACATAAAGGAATTAATTTGGAGTTGCAAATAGTACATAAATGTTTAGTAAAAGATATGTTCATGCTAAAGTGAACTATGTTAGTTTTTAATTTTATGCTAAGTCTATGCATAATAATGACATTTTTAGGACCCAGTATAATACAGAAAGCTTAAATACTTGATACAATGCTCTTTAAGTATGCTTTATATGCAAAATATGCCTTATCTCTACAACGGACAATAGGGAAGATATATGCACTGAGGAAGTACATGACCATGGCTGTCACAGTAAAAGTAAAGGCACGGTTGTTGACGTTTAGTCTGTTCTCTGGGTCGGGGTGTTTGGAAAGATGTTCGAAAAGTTTTCTAAGATTGCGGGTAACTTAGTGGCCGTAAGGATTGTGTAGTTAGTGTGTTGCTCGGAGGGTTATAGGATTGATTTCTTTTACTTGTGCTAGTAGAAGTATTGTTCTTGTGTTAAATCTTATTTATCGGAGTTTCTCGGACTTTCCTGGTGGTGTTATGTCATTGTATTGGGCTTTTATATTATTCAAAGTCTCACTTAAGCTTTGGTGTATGTCTAAAATCTCCTGAAATTTATTTCTTGCAAAAGTTGGTAGATTTTGGAAAACAGCGGTAGCCATAAGAAAATTATACTGCTCGGCGAAGAATGTAATGCTAAATTAATCATGTGCCCTAAGGGCTTCTCCTAACATTTTATGAGAAAAGTTTAAAAAGTCATTTAAGTCCTCATTTTCTTCTTTTTTCCATCTATCTTGGAAAAGAGCAGCCATCATAGTTAGTGGTTGGGCTTTTGCTGTGTCCTTGTATCGTATTATCAACTGTCTTAAAATCTAGCCAGTGTTGTTCTAATGAATTTAACCATATATTCTTCGTTCTGTGTTGTTCAGCGCTTGGGGCGCTGATAGGGTTACAACCTTACTTTTTATCGATTCGTTGTCCGTTCGAAGCTCGACTACGGATGCGAGTTTGATGCACCCACACCTTAGCGTGTATTGCGGAAGGTGGACTCGATCCACCACACCAGCCTACGCCTGGCGACCGCTGCCTTCCGCACTTCCCCAATCGAGAGCCTACTTGTACATTCTGGGGATATACCACTCGCTCTACGCCGTGCACAATGCATTATTCACCTGTACGCGCGAGCCTGGCGACTCCCTCAGTCGCCAACAGCTCTCAATGCATCCGCAGCTGATTTCCACGGTGCCTATGCCGCCGAGAGACTTCAGTCATACCTTAAGCCCTTTGAGTTTAGGGCTAGGAAACTCCTTCGAGAGCTAGGTATAGGTCTCGATCCGTTGGCGCCTCTGTTTGTGCCCAGGACGCAACCCTGGAGGGCACCACCTTTGACTTTTTGTCACCACGCCTCTGCTCCCAAAGCTTCTACAGCGCCGCGAGAATTGCGTTCGACCTTTTGAGATCACACCTCGTGTCACGCTGGAACCGTGCCAGTGTATAAGGATAACTCCAACTCTCAAGAGGGGCTCGGCTTCCACACCGTATCCCTCTGTTTGAAGTCAGTGGGCTTGTGCCATCCGCTGCGTATGTCTTCACGGCCGAGCTAGTTGCAATACACCATATTGTACCGTGGATTACGTGACGTGCCCGGTTCGGAGACCGGACCAGCGTTTCGCTCTTCCTCACACCGACTACATAGCAGGAATATGGGCAGCTCTCCGGGCTGCTTGGGAAAGAAGATGGGAGACGGTCGAAAGAAACTTAAAGTTCAGTGCCATTGCGCCGTAACTGTTCCTATGCACCTACCCCCCAATGCCGCGAATGCTTCAGGTTGCTTTCTGTCCTCTCCGAATTGGACACACTCGTGGGACGTACCACCATTTGATGGAGCTCTCGCCTGCGCCCTACTGTGAAACTGCGTTTTTCCCCAGGCTATTCGGCCCATTCTTGGTGAATGTCCCAGTCTGGGCGATCTCTGCGCACGTTACCTGTCCCGGTACCGGGAGGGGCGGGATCGCTACTGCCTGTCCCTTGTACTCGAGACGAGTTCGTACACATTTACTGGTGGACATATAGACTTTTGGGGGGAGCCGGCCTTCTTCCGTTTATTTAACTAGGTGAGGCTTTTGTTGTTGTTTTTTTTCTTTAGGTCGCACATCCCTCCGCCGGGGGAAAGCTGACCCCCCCCCCCCCCGACGCTGGAGCCTGCTTTCTACCGGTTGCTTTTTTTTATTGTTGTTGTGTTTTTTGGTTGTTCTAAAGTAGCCTAGTACTAGGCTGTCCTGGTGAGTACCGCGACTTATGCCCAAGTAGGCAGTCGCCAGATGGGCTCCTAAAAGAAAACCAATAAACGCGACCTGTTCGTGCACTCCTGATTGTTTTTTTGTTATTTTAGTTTTTGTATGAGGCAACCCGCCTCCATAGAGCGTTGGGTGCATGCTTAAGCCCCTGAGGGATTGGGACTCCCTCAGGCACATGAACATGCCTTTGTAGTTTTTTGTGAGTTTTTTTTCAATTTTAAATATCCTAAGCAAAGGCTGAAGAACTATAATTTCAGAGACAGAAAGCAGTTACTAAAAAATTTGATAAATTTCAGTATTAAAAATAGCCAATAATCCCCCATTATCAATTCTCATATCGTTTCCATCTATGTCTTAGTTTTAATCCCTTTGAGGTAATAATTCTCTGTAGGTATACATTGGTGTACGTCTGCTTGTTTGGCGATATTCATTGACCTTTGTGTGTTTCAGACGCCCTATTTCTGGCCTTCGAACTGCTGGGAACCTGAGAATACAGACTATGGTGAGTATTTTCTGCATTATACAACGTGAGGCTTAATTCCTTTTACAATCATTGCCTGCTTATTGAGTATATTATAATATTTTGCTAAAATAAATAACCAAAGGTGGGCACAGTTAATCCATTAATTTGTTAAAAATGTAACTTTAGTTAACGTTAATTATTATTTTATAAAACATACCTTTTTTTTCGAAAACCACCTCAAAACTGCTAAATGTAACTTCCGTTACATTTTTAACGGATTAACTGTGCCCACTTCTTTAAATGACAAATTTTTCCACAGGGAGTTTCTGCTTCACTTAAATACGAGTAATAGAGAAACCAGGCAATGGCTTCGCCACTTGGGCTTCGCTACTAAGATTAAAATTTAAAATCTAAAAAAAAGCAGCCATGGTTAAATTTTTATAAATTTTCTGAACTTCGTCAATTATAATAATTTTAAAAAAGGAACTCTAAACTAAATTTCTCCCCTTTCAAAATATCACGTTGCTAAAATATAGAGTTATAGAAGATATATAAAAATAAATTTTCTTACTTCACCATTTGCAATTCTTTGGGTTTTAAAAAATTCACAAAATTTCGATAATATTTATTTCTGAATTTCAGGATTTTGTTTTTTAATATTATAAAAGAATTATTAGAAATAACTTTGATAATCAAAAACATAAGTCATAACCAAACTAAGATGAAATTATTATTCAAATACTCCCCTTCTTAAATTATAGAGTTAGTGATGATGATAATTTAGAAAGAATATTGAAAAGCGATTCTTCATATTGGTAAGCTTATACACATTACATAACTCTATATATCGGGCTGCCATAAAAGTATTCGTTTTTCAACTTATGTCATAACTCGTCAACCTATGAAGACGATATTTTAACATAATATATGCCACGTCTCCGTATCACTATGGTTAAAAATTGGAAATTTATCTCATTTTTGCTTTTCTCACAATTTACAAAAATATATAATAGTGTAAACAAAAATATAGATAGTTGTGTATGTTTGCCAGTTTATGTATGCCACGCTAGTTTCAATTTCGAGTTCATAGACTACGTCGCTACATATGTCAGTTCTTCAGTTCCGTTATGATGTTGACAGAAGATTGTGCTCTCATTAAAGCTTGTTTCATTAAGAAAGGATGGAAAAGTCGTAGAAAAATAGGAGAGTTTGCACTACAGGGATGGACCCTTACCGCACCTTTTATGGTAGGAACGATCTCTACCAAAAGGATAGGGTGCACCTTTACTTTAAAGGAAAGGCTGTATTCTCTAACATGATACAAGATGTCCTGGAGCGGAACCAAAGGAGAGTCCAGCCCAAGTGAAGGCAGGCCTGCACTAATACGCCCGCGTCACTCCTGAAACGACATTCTCGGAGGTCGTTAGAAAGGGTGCCACCAACTGGGAATAGAGAGACAAATAAGACAAGAAACGGAAGAACGTAGGGAGTCCTACATTCGGGGACTCCCTGAAAGTTCTTTTGTTTAATGCGAGGTCAATCAGGAGCAGGTTTCTTGAACTTTGTGGCTTCGTAGCGACGGAAGAACTTGAGATAGTGGCCATAACAGAGTCGTGGGTAAAAACCTCGAACCGAGATTTTGATGGTGGATTCATGATTCCCGGCTAACAACACTTCCTAAAAGACAGGCTAGAGAGAGAGGGTGGCGGTGTGATGTTGTATGATAGGGATACATTCAAAATGACGAACTGCAACATTATATCCGACCACGAGCTACTAGGTGTAGACCAAGAGATAGGTCTTGCCAGATACAGGACCCTGCTTTATAGACCCCTTGCCCAACTCTTTGGGAAAGATAGGGATCTGTACCGGCTGCTGGGTGAACTTGTTGAAGATAGTGTGTATCTTCATGGGAGACTTCAACACCCAAAGTGACTGGGAAACCAGAGAACACTGTGGCGATAACGCACTGCTCCTGAAGTTCACGAACAACGAGTTCCTGACTCAATGGGTGAGAGAGCCGACAAGATGAAGATGACATCGTTGGTAGGCTCTCTGTAGGCGAGGAGCACGGTGGCAGTGACCACCGACTAGTAAATCGAGGAAACTTGATTTGAGAAGACCAGACTTTACAAGTCTTCGTGCTGGATTGACTGATGCAATGCTAGAAGTGTGCGAGGATATTTAAGATTCATTGAATAAATTCAAAACTAAGTTCATGAGTCTTTAATCACGATTCGTCCCTTTGAAAAGCCTTCGTCGGTTTTCTGTTCAACCTAAGTGGTTTAATCGAAAATTTGGTCAACTACTGGGGGAGAAGAGAACGGTGTACCGGCAGTCAAAGATTTCTGGTGATTTTGAGGAGTACCGTAGGCTAGATAGGAAAGTGAATTCCAGCATAAGGGCGTAAAGCGTGTCGAGGAGCTCCGAGTGGCTAGACTTTGCAAGGAGAATCCCAAGGAGTTCTTTGGTTATGTAAACAGCCGAAAACCAATCCATCGCTCGATTGGCCCTTTAGTGAATGAGGAGGGGGCATTTATGCACTCAGATGCAGAAAAAGCTAACCTCCTGAACGACTACTTCTCTTCAGTGTTTACTGAAGAGTGTGGTCCCATACCCCACCCTACGGATTCTTACTTGGGAGGAACAGCTGGAGGAAATGAACATCGCTCAAGGAGAAATAGAAAATAAAGACGAATATTTCCCTGGCCTGGCAGGGGTTTCTACCTGAAGTGTTAAAGGAAGTGCACGATGAAGAGTCACGACATCTGAGCATAATCTTCAACATATCAATCCGGACCGGATGCGTTCCTAGAGACTGGCGTGAAGCGGAAGTGGCTCCTATCTTCAAGAATGAGACCCTAGCCAGCCGTAGAACTACCCACCTATTAGCTTAACCTCAATATTGGTTAAACTCATGGAAAGCTTCATGGTAAACAAAATGACGTCATATTTAGAGCCCAACTTTCGATTGAGGAGTTCCCAGCACGGGTTGCGAAGGCAACGGTTATGCCTAACGAATCTTGCTGAATTCTTCCACTTCGTTTTCAATGAGCATGACCAGGATAAGGCGGTGGATGTTATCTACTTAGACTTTCAAAAAGTCTTTGATAAGGTACCACACTGCTGGCTCCTTCGGAAAGTACGTGAGCTAGGCATAGACGGAAATATAGCAAGTTGGATAGAGAACTGACTAAGTGGCAGACGAGAACGGGTGGTGTTGAATGGACAGACTTCTGAGTGGGTGCCCGTTACTAGCGGTGTTCTTCAAGGTTCTTTCTTGGGACGACTATTGCTCATCATCTACGTCGACGACATGGACGGTGACATGGTTGCCAAGATTTCCGAATTTGCCGATGATACCAAGCTTGGTATGAACGTCGCAAATGAAGGAAATACTGCCCGCCTTTAAGATGATCTTTGGAAGATTGGGGAGTGGGCGGACAAGTGACAAATGCATTTTAACGTGAACAAATGCAAAGTGATGCATATCGGCCACCGAAACTTTCAATCTCATTATATCCTTAAGAGCACTGCTCTTAAATCCACCGACACTGAGAAGGACCTAGATGTAACAATCACTAGTGACCTCAAGTTCTTGAAACAGTGCATAGAGGTGGAGTAAAAGGCCCAAAGGATGTTAGGCTATATAAAGCGCCAGTTTGGATATCGAATCAAGGAAATATACTCTGTTTATACAATTCACTTGTCCGACCACACCTGGAGTATGCCAACAATTTTGGAGTCATTCGTTTCGAAAGGATATCCCGAGATTGAACATATGCAAGCCAGGGCAACCAAACTTATTCCCTCTATCAGACACAAAAGTTACGATGATAGCTTAAGGGAATTAAATCGTGGTCAGCTTATCGAAGTGTTTAAAATACTTCGAGGCTTCGACAATGTAGACTACAAAGATGTTTTCTAACTTAGTGAGGGCAGAACTAGGACTCACGACTATAAACTTGAACTGAAGCGTGACCACCGTGATCTGTGTGGGAGATTTTTCACATAGAGCATATGTGGTAGCTTATAGCGACTCACAGAGCGCCTTGAGTGCTCTTCAGGCATTGGAATCTCCATATCCCTTGGTTTGCTGTATCGTTGACGCTACGGCTTCTCTAAGCCTAGTGGATGTCGGCTTGTGGGAATCGCGGAAAATGGGCGCGCCGATGAGGGGGCAAAAGAGTCCGCATGGACCAGGCGATCAGACCAGCATTTAAATTTTGCTCACACCGACTACATAGAAGGAATCAAGGCAGCCCTCCCGGCTATTTGGCAAAGATGTCCCTACGTTCTTTTCTGCCGCCTTTCATTTGGACTCACTCGCGGGACGCACCACCATTTGATGGAGCGCTCGCTCGCACTTTATTGCGACGACTGTGTTGTCCCCCAGACTGTTCGGCACATTCTTGTTTAAGGTCCCAGTTTGTGTGATCTTCGCGCCTGTTACTCGTCCCCGTATTGGGGCGAGCTCGGTCCCTTCCCATCGCCGCTTGTACTCGAACCTGGTTCGTGTCCACAGACTTGTTGACTATCTGACTCTTTACAAGAGGCTGGCCACCTCCATTTTATTTTACTCTTTTTTGTTGTAGGTCGCATGTTCCTGCACCGGGGCGGGGAAAGGCAGGCCTTCCCCTTACGGCAGAACGTGCTTCCTTCCTCTTTCTTTTTTGCTTATTTTGTTTGTTGATTTTTTGCTTGTGTATTTGCCCCTGTTTTTGTTTTTATCTTTGTTATTTAGTTTTGTATGTTTTTTGTTTTGTAATCTAGCCTAGTATTACACTGTAGCGTGATTACGACGACTTCTGCTCTAGTAGGCAGTCACCAGATAGGCTCCTAAAAAAGAAACCTGGTGGCGGAATCCGTAAAGGCACACTTCGAACGAGTCGAGATTATCTACTCTTGGATTCCTTGACATGTCTGACTCAAGGTATGAGGGCGCGAATCAATTCACGTGGTCCGTGCGACCAGATCATCACCACACTGACTTGATGCCAAGAATCAGGTAAGCCGTCCGCGCTGGCTGGCAAAGATGATCTGAAATGGCCGACGGAAACCTAAAGTTACCTGTTGTTTTTACCGCGACTCGCACGTGAACCTAGCACCTAATCAGTGGCTGCTCGTAGCCAAAATTAGTGGGGGTGCTGCATCAGAATTTGATAGCATTGTTTTAATATTGTGTAAAAGGAAATAAACATATAAAAAAAATTTATAGATAACTTGATAAAATCCTAAAGAGAACAAAATCAATTATTTTTTACTTATTTACTTACTAATAGACTAAATTGTTACAGTTCAAGCTTGATCACCTCACTAAAAACGAAATCCATTCTTCTTATTTTAATTTTCGCGAAAAGATTAATTATTTTCTCCTTGATCTCTGGATAACTACTGAGGAATCTTTTCTCCATTGAAAGCATTCCAAGTGCATTTAGTCTTTCAGAATTTATAGTGCTCATTAGAAAAGTTTTTATTCTTTTCAGTGTTAAAAAGCAGCGTTCTGCCTCTGACGTAGTCATGGGAATTGTCAAAATGATTTTTAGCAGTTTTGTAATTTCACTAATAACATCATCTCAAATAATCAATTAACTAATAAAAGAACTTAAAAAAATATAAATTAAATTCTACACTTTATCACATTTAAGCACAACACACGCGGAGTCAAAAATAAACACTACCTTCCACCAGCACCCCAGGGTCGGCAGCAGGTGAGCCACAGTGCTCTCTCTCCCTAGCGTGCAGCTTCCTATCTCGGACATGTGATCATGCGCACAATAGCCAAACACCGCCTCGCTAGAACTGTGAAGCGCACAGTTCTATACAAATATTTTTGTATTTTTTTCATAAATTAGGGAATGGCTACTGACATTTTTTTTTTTTTCAATTTTATAGAGCCCATCTGGCAACTACCCACTTTGGCATATGTCGCCGAAAAACACGACAGCCTAGAACTAGGCTACTTTAAAATAAAAATATGAAAACTTAACAATCGATATAAATTGGAAAAACTTAACAATCAGGAAGCAATCTTGGCTACTGACATTAAGCTTAAGGATTATATAATGTACAAGTATAAAGAAAGAATTAAATAAAAAAGGACTTATTATATTGAATGTTATTGATAATATTGTGTCGAAATAGGGGTGCTGTAGTTCCGCAGTGCGATATACACGAGCCGCCACTGCACCTAATGCCTCAGTGGATTCAGCAGAATTTGGCACCTTCGCGGGACGCACCGCTATTTGATGGGGGTTTCTTTGCACCTTACTGTGACAATTTAGTTCTCCAGACTGCCTGCCAGTTTCTTGTGGATGTCCAAGTTGAGGATTTTCGCGCACTTTACCTCTCACCGTACGGGGAATAGCGAGTTCGTTACCGCTTGCCCCTCCTACTCAGGACGGGTTCGTATACAACTAGCAGTGGACTACTTCAGTTTTTGGAAGAAATTGTCATCCTCCATTTTATTTAACCGTTTGGTGTTTGTTTTATGCTCACCTGAATATGCCTTTTCTTTTGTGGCTTCTTTTGTCTTAGTTAGTTAGTTTTTGGTGGTTTGAGTTTGTTGTTGTATTGTTTTTTTTCTTTTAATATTAGCGTATTTGTAGGATGGATTTTAAATGATAATATGAGTTTGGCCACCTATGGCTTTGATGGGAATCGACGGATGAGAGTTCTTAAATAATAAAATACCACGGACTCCGGCTTAATTAATAGGAACTGCTGAGGAAACTCACCCCAGGAAGTCTCTCTCGTGCCAACTCTCCTGGGGTATAATTGTTTTTTGACGCCTCACATCCGGATGTGTTCCGGACTGGCGGGGCGCATTGTAGACCCGATATGATGTCTCCGTTGATCTTTGTGGTACCTTCGTCGCCGCGGACCTGGCTTCATTCCCTACCATCTGGCCGTTTTGTACGTTGCCCGCTCCAAGAGAAGCGCTATGCAATGCTCTAACTAAGTGTAAGCGCTACAAGCGTCGTCCGTGCGCATTCACCTGATTCTTAATTCACGAGGGCCTGATTCCTAATTATTTTGAAACACGCTCGCGTAAAAATGATGTCGCTACTAAAGCCTGGAAATTTCCCAAAGAGATCAGTAGCTCCTTAGCCTCCTTTCTGAGAGAATGGAATCTGTTGGATAAAAGATGCACGGATAGCTGCAACATTCAGGAAATGTTTTGTCAGATCTGCAGCAATTCTAAATTTTACTCAATGGTAAAGAACTTTTGCCTTTGCAATGATATCAGAGGGCTCTTTGATGATCTTGAATTGAGCTACGATCCAAGCCACTGGAGGTGGTTTATTGATGCATCACGCTACAGCATTAAAGCTACCAAGCCACTGTGGGGGAGGCAAGCAAGTCAGCCCAACTCAGCGCCGGTCCCATGCCCAGATAAATAGGAAGGGTTGTAGTCAGGAAGGGCATCCGTCCGTAAAGTCTCTTCCAAAGCCTTAATGGATGAGTCTTTTACCGAAGTGGAAACGACACATCAAAAACGGCAACCTCGGGTAGGGAAAAGCATAGAAAAAGAAGAAGAATTATAATCCATAACACTATATTTATAATAGATTTTTTCTCTTATTTCGGGTATGACCTTGGTATATTTTAAGTTTTTATTCAACTTATTTCAAAGAGTTCCGTTAAGTTTGAAAAAAATAAAATGATGAAGTTCAGAATAAATAGATATGATTATACACTGGTCTGCGCTGTCTTTAAGGTCTAACACATAATACCTAATTTTAGGCCAGTTTTTCACGCTGAATCCGAAAACTATGCTCATTTTATCTAATCAGATCATGTTTTCGAGATATCAACACATTCCTGAAATTCCTATATTCCGATCTATTTGTAGGCCAATGTACACAGCCCGACTTTACCACAATCACATAAAGCATAGATACTTTGTGTACCCACCTTGAACGCCTAGGATGTGGCCAACAACTTTAAGATCTCCACAGATCAGCCATTTGTGTTCTTGGTAGTTGAGAGCGACAACAGTCTGTCCATGCTGTTGCAGGTTTCTTTCATTGCAGCCGAGTGTCCAACAGGAATCAATGAAAACTTATTGCTGTTATTAAGAACTTCCTTGAGACTTCTGTTAGATGAGTCAATGGAAAGTCTCCATTCCATAACATCATACTTCATACTTCTAGATTTATTTTTACTTTATTTTTTTCTCTATTTTTCCACTACATATCTTTTTTTAATGTTTATATTAGTTCATGTATACATATATATGGTCATATATATGCAGATATATATGTATATTTCTTCTTGATTGTCCTTTTTAAAAAAAATTTATCTACTTTTTCACTGAGTATATTTATCTATATATTGGTACGATATCCTCCTGCGTACGCCTTTGGCCGCTGTGAAATCCTCGTCGGTAAAAAAAAGTCTTATTAAGTATTTTGGCGAAGAGACGTGTTTACCCGTCGCTTCCCGCTCCTAAATATATTCAGGGGCCGGGCTGCAGGCTACCTGGTAGGTCCACGGGTAGCAGATTGTGGAACATCTATCATATATGATGGGTAGCTGTAAAATAAGCAAGCTTCAACTTGACGAATAGACAGTGGCGAAGCCGCTACTCTTGTGTAATCAAGAAAAAACTAATTAAAAGGAGGGAAGAATGTGGTTTTAAGAAGAATTAAAAGCCTATGAGTAACTGAAATCCCCTATGATATTGACTTATTGTTGGCTTAATACATATTCGCCAGAAAAACTTTAAATTTTTGAATACAAAAATTATTAATAAAGTGTCTGAAGTTACTTTTTCAAAACAAACAGCAACCAGGAACATCGCATCAAAACTAAGTCATTTCTTTCCCTTTTGCTTTGAATGACTCAACTGAGATTTGTACGTGCTCATTTGTGAAACTTTATAAGAGGCATTGACTGTAATTCCAATGTTTTTTGAAGAACTACTTTCGTTTGAAGCCCTACAAGGCAAAACCAAACGATCTTATATCTTTGAAAAGAAGAATATATTTAGAATTAGATATAAATCAAATAGATAGTATTTGTATTAACAGTGCTGCTTATTGGATAGGTTTTGATCAATATCAAACCCTCGGGTAGGTAGAGCTCGTTAGCCACGTCAGGCAGTCCACCTAAGAGAAGGAAAACTCTGATTCCAATACACTGGAGAAGGAAAAATGTGCATCCCACTCCAGTATCGGGCCCAGTCAACCATGGATGCTACAATATAAGGAAATCACAAAAAAATTCCTTGGACACTCAATCAGAAAGAGGGCATTCGAAGACCTTTGCCTCAGTGGGAAAGTCCCTGGAAAGAGGGCCAGAGGAGGTCAGCGGAAAACCCTCCTCGACATTTTTAACATCGTAACATAACATAACATAATTTCATGCATGACAAAAGCCACAAAGGCCTATCAAAGGTCATCCGCATCCGTCAAAACCCACCCACAAAAAGCACCATTGCCAGGGGAAGACAAAATCAAAGTCATCCACAACATAATACAACAGATGACAAAAGCCACAAGCGCCCATCATAGGTTATCCGAGTCAAACGGCCTCTTTTTTGAGGCACCCAAACTCCCAGGAAAACTACATCCAGAGGATTGCGTCCACAAACAAGGGTACCAACAATCAAGGCTTGTCAAGAACTAAATCATGCAGCTATAGATATATACAAACAATATTAATATATACAAAATTTAGGAACCGTCACAACCTTCCCTCCCCATAAACTCATCCAACCTACTCTTAAATACATTTAAATTTGCACTACCTACTACCCTCCGTGGCAATTTGTTCCAGAAGTCTACCACTCTATTGGTGGAAAAATATTTTCTTAAATCCAACCTACACCCTTGCTTTTTAATTTTTAAGCGGTGACCTCTAGTCCGATTTCCACCATCTAACTCAAAAAACTTGCTAACATCCAATTTATCGATCCCGGAAAAAAATTTAAACAGCTCAATCATATCCCCTCTCACTCACCTCCTTTCGAACGAGAACATATTTAATACCCTCAGTCTATCTATATATTCAAGGTGCCTCAGGGAAGAAATAATCTTTGTTGCCCTCCGTTGCACTGACTCGAGGAGGTTAATATTGTGTCTAAAATGTGGGAACCATGCCTGTATACAGTACTCTAGATGTGTTCTAACATAAGAGTTATTAGAGTTTAAGAATAAACTCCTTACTTTTGTAACTGACATTTCTCTTAATGAAAGCCAGCACTCTATTTGCCCTATTTCTTGCTTCAATACACTGCTTAGAAAACCTTAATGACTTATCTATTACTACTCCTTGAACTTTCTTATCCTCTACTGAGCTCAGCCAATGCCCATCCATTTCATAGTTAAATTCTCTATTATCTTTTCCGATGTTAATAACTTTGCACTTATCAAGGTTGAAAGTCATTTGCCACTTATGTGCCCATGATAAAAATTTATTTAAATCCCCCTGCACTTTAAAATTATCATCAATATCTTTAACTACAGCTGCTAATTTGGTATCATCCGCAAAAATTGACACTTTATTATTAACTGCCTCCCCAAGATCGTTTATATAGATGACAAATAATAATGGACCGAGAACTGATCCCTGAGGGACCCCACTGATAACATCCCTCCACTCTGACTTTACACCATTTAGCACTACCCTTTGCTTCCTGTCTTTCAGCCACTCAGCTATCCAATTTGAAACACCTCCACATATCCCAATCATTTTTAATTTATGAACTAGTCTCCTATGTGGTACCTTATCAATTGCCTTACTAAAATCCAAGTAAATTACATCTACATTCTCTCCCTTATCTACTTGATTTGTTACGAACTTCAGAAAGTCTAGTAAATTAGTCAAACATGATCTACCTGATCTAAACCCATGCTGAGCATCGCTGATTAACCCGTCCCTCTCTAGATGTTGGCAAATCCCTTTTTTAACTATTTTCTCAAGAATTTTACAGACTACAGGAGTTAGGCTAACCGGTATAAAGTTATTTGGATCCTCTTTACTACCCTTCTTGAAAATGGGGACTACATTCGCTCTCTTCCAATCATCGGGTATTTCTACATATTCCAGTGACTTAGTATATAACCTCTCCAGAGCTATTGAGATACTTTCTACCCCTACTTTAAGTATCCTAGAATCAATATTTTTAGGGCCGGAGGCCTTGGTAGTATCTAACTCACCTATTAGTCCTTTTATCGTCCTCCGATCCACACTAATGGTAGTAAACACCTCTTTCCCTGACCCATGAGTACTATACATAAAACTATTTAGTTTCTCCTTTATAAATACTGATGCAAAATGACCATTTAGTACCTCAACTATTTCCTCACCAGTTTCTCTCACACCCCCTTCATATTTGATAGGTCCTATTTTAACTCTGCCACACTTGTTATTAATTTTATAGTAACTAAAGAACTTTCTAGGATCTTTGTTGCTATCCTGAGCTAATTTAATTTCTGACACCCTTTTGTTCTTCTTTATAATCTTATTTAACTCATTCCTAGCCATTCTATAATCACTTAAATTTTGAATATTATTTTGTACCTGTAATTTTGTATATGCCCTTTTCTTCTCTGAAATTTTTCTAGCAATCTCCTGATTCCACCATAATGGTTTCCTACTTTTGTTCCTTTATAGCCTTCATTGGGATACATTGCTCTTGGACTACATTTATTATATGCTTGAAAGTATCCCACATCCCATAAGCATTTTTACCTCTGAATTCTACATCCCAGTCTACCAAATTTAGCAAGCTTCCCAAGTTGTACATAATCTCCCTTATGAAAATTTGGAACTTTTACAGCATTCTCGGTTATTTTACCCTTCTTAATTCCCAAGTTAAAACGAGCTATCTGATGGTCACTATTTCCCAATGCTTCCCCAACAGTCTTTTCTTGAACTAAATGGTCACTGTAAGAAAGTACTAAATCTAATATATTTTCCCCCTCGTTGGCTCATTAACAAATTGATTAAAAAAATTATCCTAAAAGCATTCTATGAACCTGCCACTTGTTCTATCCCTACCTATCATATTTTTTCAGTCCACAGAGTTTAAGTTGAAGTCCCCAATAATAACTGCATCTGTTTCACATCCCATACCTATTTCCCTTATCATTAGTTCATCTATATCATCAGTCTGCCCAGGTGGTCTGTAAAAAGCTCCCAAATGCACCATTCTATTTTTACTGAACCTAATATCTATCCAAAGTGACTCAACTCCATCCTGCTTTATTGAAGTATTTAAACTTGAAAGAATGTTGTTTTTTATATAGATAATTATTCCTCCACCAATCCTACCTGTCCTTTGACTAATGTACTTATTATAGCCCTGTAAATCAAATTCACTTATAGTGTCACTAAATTCTATTTCATTAATCCATAATTCAGTAACACATAATATATCTATATCCTCATCACTAATATAACTAAATAGCTCATCCTTCTTGTTTCTAAGACTATGAGCATTTGTATAGAAACAATTTAACCCCCCTATCCCTGAAGCACCTCTTGAAACCTGAATGACCTCACCTCTATTGCCTTGGAACCTATTTCTATTATCTGCCAAGTTCATTCTACTTTATGTGCTATAATGTCCTCTCATAATTCCCTGACCACTATTAGTATCTAGTTTCCCGCCCGCAAAGACCTAATAACACGATCATACTCCTCCCACAACACATCTACCCCCCTCCTACTCAAATGCAGTCCATCCATCGCATACATTTCTTACATTCCAACAAACCTATCCCACACATCCACAAACATGACACCTTTCCTTTTACACATCCTCCTCACATAATCATTCAGCCCAATCGCACGAGACATCCATTCTACCCCAACATCCATTCTTGGGAGCACACCTGTCACAACACCTTTCACTCTTCTTTCTTTCACTTTTTCAATCAACCTCTTGTACCTCTCACGTAACTCACATGCACCCACTTTCTTCACATCATTCACTCCTACATGTGTAATCACAACCGCATCCCTTGCACAGCTAGACTCCATCTCCTCATACCTATCAGACAGATCTCTCACTCCAGCACCCGGCAAACACACCCTCAAACAATTCAATCGTCACGAACACGCTTTGGAAACAAGCCGGGACAGAGAAGCATGGAAGCGCACCATAGTTTGTCAAACGCCGCATAAAAGAAGGCACCAAAGGAGAGATTTTTTTAAGTATTTGAATAATAAGTTCATCTTAGTTTGGTCATGACTTATGTTTTCTTATCTATGTTATTTATAATAATTCTTTTATAATATCATAAAACAAAATGGTGAAGTTTAGAAATAAATATAAATTTCGAAATCTTGTTATTTTTTTAAAACCCAAAGAATTGCAAATGGTTAAGTTCAGAAAATACATCTTTATATATCTTCTCCTATAACTATATTTTAGCAACGTGATATTTTGAAAGGGGGGAAATTTAGTTTAGAGTTCCATTTTAAAATTATTATATTTGGCGAAGTTCATAAAATTTATACAAATTTAACCATGGCTGCTTTTTTTTATTTTAAATTTTAACCTTAAAAGTGAAGCGCAAGCTCCCCCCGTAGGGGGAGGGGGAGTGGCGAAGCCACTGCCTGGTCGTAATATAAAGGAGGTTTGCTCAACATGAGAAGAGTCCGGTGTTTCATCCACCATAATTGAAAAGTATTTCAAGAAGCTTCTTTAAAGTAGAATTTGTTTTGCAACAAGCTCTGAGCAAAGAAAAATAAATTCGTGTTGAGTCTCTGCTGAGAGATAGTGTACCTGTAGTCTCCCTACTTTCTGCTGCAATTCCTTCACCTTTAGCACATGTTCTTTAAAAACAGGGTCCCACCAAGAAGCTTCTTTCAAGGATAATTTGTTTTGCAACAGGTTCTGAGCAAAGAGAAATAAATTCGTTTTGAGTCTTTGCTGAGAGATAGTGTACCTGTAGTCTCCCTCCTTTTTGCTGCAATTCCTTCACCTTTATAACATGTTTCTTCAGAACAGGACCACACCGAGACAACAATTCTACCACCGCCCAAATGTTTCTATTTTTTTCATCTCCAATTATTTGCGAAGATCCCCTAAATGCTATGCTTCTCTACAGCAAAAAAAGAACAATGTCTATTATCCACCTCAACAGTGTGTTCCATCTTACTGCTTCAGATTCAATGGAAGTTTCCATAAGATTTTCAATGCAGTTCTCTGATTTCAATCGTCTTTCAAAATCACGCCAGGCCAAATAACACTCCCTTATGGGCATTGCATCTTTCGTGTTTACGAATTCTGTTAGCTAGTTTTCTCCATTTTTCGCTTGCAGCGTATCCTTGTGATGTTGCTAGACGCAAATGCGATTTTTAAGGAGACGGTACGGAAAACAATACAAAGCCTGTTATGATGGACTCCATACCAACAAATCTCGTCAAGAAATTTCACCATTTTGATTTCGTACTGAGAATATACTCTCAGAGAATGCTTGTTGATTACTGTCACGTTAAAATGAAGTTGTGAAATTGAAATGGCACTTTCTGACATATTCTTCAACTCTCCCCGCGGTTAATTTCTCATTACCACCAATATCAACCTCCACATCTGGCATATAGACTGTCGTTGTACTTTGCAGCAGGAAGAGCAGCATTATTTGCCCCTTTTCTGAATACCGTACCAGCAGGTGCTACTTCTGTTCTTTGATCATCTTCATTTATCTGATCCTTTATATTTATCTAAACTTAAAAGCATTTCAGCCATCTGTTCCTCAGAAAATGAGACGGTATTAACAACTTGTTACAACTAACCACATGACAATTAACAACTTAATAACAACCAGTATACACTCACCCTTATTTTGTTCCGTAATTTCGGGTATTCTTGTTCCACTCCTCAGATTATACCTAGAGCAATGATATATCTAATACATAATTTATATATATGAGAGTTTAGTTTATTTTAATGCCCAAAAGAAAGAAAAAAATATCATTATAAAAAATATTTTGATTTCTCGAAAACTAATGGGAACACCCCTCCCCCCCAAAAAAAAATCACTAAAATTATGTCATTTAGACAGAACACTCACCGCAATGCCAATTTTCGCAGCGTCGATTACTCTTCTTCTTTTATATATTCACGAAATATTATTATTAACATTGCGAGATCAAAGGCGAGTTTTAGTTGCACTCTCGTTCGGAGGGAAACTAGAGAATATTATTTCCACTAGAAGTTACTCCCTACAATAAATATACGAAAAAGGTTTATCACTATAACATTTGATATGTGCTCTGTATACTTACGGAAACAAGGGTTCCGGTACGATGTATCCGGCTGTACCCCCCTCTCGGCGGGCCTGGATATAGGAAAAATTGGGGAAATTTGGCATTCTGTTTTGAAACGAAACAGTTTCAAAGTGTTTCCATAGTAATGCTTGAAATATCGCAATAACGTAGACAAATTCACTAAATTTATTTTTTTATTTTTTCGGTAAATGACCTATGTAGTTTATTTATAACTAAATATACCCTTAACACTATCTCTAATCAAATAATAATTATTAAGTTGTCACTCGACGTAATCTATGACGTTACTATTTGTGGCAATTGTACTTAGTTTAGGCAGCTATGATCCCGATCCAGTCCAAGGAAAAGAGATAAGTCAGATAGAGTAAAAAGGAAGATGAAGGCGCTAGTGTATTCACCTAAGTTCAGCCAGGACTTCCGCCCCTTCCGTCCTCCAGGAAGGTAAGACCACCATATCGGACCCTGTCTCCCTGGCGGGTTCCTTCGCGATTCTGCTACACCATCCATTCAAGTCACTGAAAGACGCCGACTGGACTTACCACGGCAGGGGCGGATAAACCTCCTACGATTTTTTTTTTTCTTAAGCGAGACTTGGTCTTTATTTTGGCCTTGTATAGCAGGATCTTAGTTAGGCTATCCCTGGGCATGTCATTTGTTTATTGCCCCTGTGCCCCGCTTTTAATCCTTTTATCGCTTTTATTTTGACCTTACCACTTTTCGTATTTAGGGCCTCGTACCCTTTTATGTCTTGCCGCTCCATAATCTTTTTAGATTTTAATGTCGTATACTCTGCTCCAAATAATAATAATATAAAAGGATCTGTTCAGATGGCATATTTGCAGATTCCTTGCGAATCGATACTGTGTTTGTTTTTCGCTAATTTGGCAAAAATATCTCCACAACTATTTTTTGCCCAAATTGATGCAGAAATTCGTAAATGTTAGCTTAGTTTATTTTCTGTATAGCACAGTTCATCTGTGTTTCGCACGGTGCGGCTTCCTTAAGTTCCACTCCACATCCGATGCTCTGATTTAGGGAAGTCATATTATAACGCGGGGTCATACGGTATTATGGAGAATCCATTACACTACCGAGCAAAATAAGAGAACGATTTTCCTTTATAAAAATATTTTCAAAATATGAATAGGTAAATGAAATTGTCATGGCACATATAGCATGCATTTAATATATTTTATAAAGATTCCATGATACAATCGTATTTTCAAGAAATGATCCCAAATAAACTAACAAAATAAAATATTGCCACTTGCAAAATAAGAGAACGATTTTTTCAGGAACAATCAAGAAGTTTCATGAAATCATCTAGCAATATTTTTTTTAGTAGGTAAAAACGGTACAACTGAAATTGTTGTCATACTCACTCTACAGAGATGCCACCACACGTGAAAGTGACGCCTGAAGTACGTCAGAGAATTGTTCGCTTGAAGATCTTGAGAATGACGCTTTCTACGATTTCAGAGAGGTAGAAAGATCTAAGAGTGTGATTTCGCGCTTTCTGAAGTTGTACAATAAAAAACCCCCTAGAAATCTCCTGCAAAATTTGTCGACCCCGCATAACCACCGTCCGAGAAGACAGAGATATTCGGCGGTTCTCTATGAAGGATCCCTTCGAGAATGTGGCAGGTATTTCTCAAAAAATAAGACCCATAGTGGCAAAAAAGGTGAGCCGTTTCACAGTGCGCTGTCGCCTAATGCATCTGTTTTAAAAGCTCCTTCTCCAGCAACCAAACTAAACATCAATAAGAAGAACCAGAAGGCAAGACTAGAATATCCTGAAGCTCATGTCATTTGCAGGGATGAAGGACGCAAATATATTTAATTTAATTGGATCTGATGACAGACTTTAGGTTAGACGCGCTGCAGGTGACAGACTCAACCTTAGATTTTAGTGGCGTATAAGCATGGCGGAGGAAGCATCATGTTATGAGGGATGATTTCATCTGAAGGATTTGTTCCGTAGTGCGAATAATTAGAACGATAAATGCGAATGTGTAGCCGACTCATTTAAATTGGTGAGAGATCACTTCCATGGCCGGTGCAAGTTGATGAAGAAATTGGTAAATGTTAATTTAAACTTTTTGGGAGGACAGCGGAGGTCACATGGCATCCACAAGTTCCACTCCACGTCAGATGCTTTGCTCCACATGGACAATGCTATCTGCGAGGTCTTACTTTCTAGTGAGCACAACGCCACGATGTTTTTCGATATATGATACAGTTTAAAGATGAAGTATCTTAGAGACCCTCTACACCATAGAGGTAAAAGGATGCCTCGTAAGCTTCATCTTTGAATTCCTACGATATCGTCGATTTCGCATGTGGGCGATGAGAACCCTCACTGGCCCAATATGGGGGACTGAAGAAGGCGTCCCTCTGTTGTATCATCAATGTCACTTTTTGTTTTGAGCATTAACGATATCTCCCCTCGCTGCTGCCGGAAGATATTCTTGCTACGCTCTACATAGACGACCTTTCATTCTATTTTAGTGCCACCCAGATTCCTAATCTGAATCGTCAAATAGGACAGGCATTGAACCGCATCTCTAGCTATACCGAATCGCACACGTTTTGGTTTTCGTTGTCCAAGAATATGTTAATGCACATCTGCTACCATCCTTTGTCCTATTACGACCGGGTGGTTCCTAAGTGGGGTTCGCTTGGAGGAGGTGGATTAGTACCGTTTCCTTGGTGTTGTTTTCTATTATCACCTAGGCTTCTGGGGAGGCCTATGTTCGCAACATTAGGGTCTCATGCACCTGCGCCATGGACATTGTTCGTTCCGTGACGTTGATCAATTGGGGCCGCCTATAGGACTACCATCCTGTTGTTTTATCATTCCTTTACTCGCTCAAAGCTTGAGGGACGATGCGTGAATTCTGGAAGTTGAATTCATTCCAAGACCGGTGCCTCCCGCATGTTCACCATTGAGAGCCGTTTTATCAATGCCGCGGAGATGACGGCGGCTCTTCGCCGTGCATTGTGCATTATTCACTTCGTATGCTCGGTGGCGGTCTCTTCCTTAGTCGCTTACCGCTCTCATTTTTTTTCGCGTGGCTTTTTGGATGAGGTTGGCCTCCCCTATTTTATTTTACTCTTTTTGGTAATGGTTGTATCTTCTTGCGCCGTAGGTAGGTGGGCCTCACCCAGACGCCGCAGTGTGCTTCCTTCTTGTTTTGTTTTTGTTTTTTGTTTGGTTTGCTTTGGGAGAAAGTCTAAAGCAGCCTCGCACTAGGCTATAATTTTAATTACGGCGCCTTATGACTTTGAAGGAAGTCACCAGATGAAAAAGAATCTCAATGGTTCCTAAGCCGCTGAGACACGCCAATCATACCCCGAGCCAGGGGTGGGCAGAAATATTTTGCGGGGAGCAGCAAAATATTTTCTTCGTTTTTTGTGAAAATATTACTTAGAAGAGGATACTAATGTTTTTCTGTACATTATTTTTAATTCCAAATATAAACTAAGATATTATAAGGAAAAACGGAAAGTAAAATGCATAACAACAAATAGTTTTAATAAACTGAATTAGCTTTAAAACTAAATTATGTTTTTACATAAATTGACACTAAATCAGAACTAATAGTAATTTGAAAATTTTAATTTAAACGAAAATAATTATGTATAACATATTGTTTAATCAGTAAATTACTTCAGATTCAATGATGTGGTGTTTCTTTATGATTTTTCAATTTGGAAGAATAATTAGGTATTTTATCAGTAGTTGTGATTCTTAATATGTCTGCAAGGTGGCCATCTGAAATCACGCTGAGATATTTTGACTTGTTGGACTTCATGATCGAAAAAGCTTGTTCACAAATGTATGTGAACTAAGACAATTTGGTAATACGTAGAATGGGCATGCGAGCTTCTTTCAGGGCTACAAATCGCTCTCGGAGCCACAATTGCCCACATCTGCCCTAAGCCCTTAGGATTAGGACTACGAAACTCGTTTGACAGCTCGCTGCCGCATAAGGGGCACTGCAATATGTTTCTCTAACCGTCGTGCTGACGGGACTCAGTGCCCCGTCCTGCCCCAGCTTAGCTTCTCTCTTTCCTTTGCTAACCCCTAAACTCCGTCTTCTGTACCAACTCTCCCTCGCCTTGCCCCTGCCCTTTCGTCGTCCTTTTACATACAATCACCTTTTCTCTACCCTTTCCTTGGCCCCTTCTTCTCCTGCCCATGAACCTTTTCTATCACGACCCGGCGCTCATTTGGATCACAGAACAGAAGACTCCGACGCAAAGATGTTTGGTGTGGTGCCCCCTAACCACACAGACGCCGGTTACCAAGCTGGATCGGTCATCCCGACCTTCCTACCACGCCGCATGTAGGATTTGGTCCGGGTTTTACCAAGGGGTGGGGGAAAAAGCGTATACCACCCCGTGATAGCGGCCGAGGCCAATCATGGCGCCCAGTAGTGCTATTCCCTTCTTGAGGTGAGTGTTGGCCTTCACAGTCAGGGGTGGTGAAATCTTGCTAACGGTCATGGATAAGGGCAAAACAAAACCCATTTTACCCCTATAACATCGTCGGGGCAGCTTTCGAGCAGCTCCACAACAGAAAAGGAGGTCCCCACGCCTTTTGCTTTATCAGGGGCCCCTTCAACCCACTTCTACCCAAGAGGCTTACTCCTCTCTTAGGCCTACAGGTATGGTGGACTCCCCCTCACCCTCTTCTCTGGATGCGCCCTTGGGCGATTCAATCTCATTTCCAGCGGCAGTCCCTCCTGTACTTTAAACGCGGACTGGCAAGAGAGCAGGCAGGCAGCCCAAAATTGACCGCTCCCGGTTGGAGTGGCTCAATAAAGCCAACCCTTTTAGGGGGTCAAGTGATAGCAGGGCCCATCGGTCCTTGCCACCTAACGTCTTGCATTCATGCATCTCCAGTTAACAGGGGGGCAGCGTACCTTTACTCTCTGTCTTACCCGACGGATGCTCGTTTGCCGGCTTTAGACAATACAAAAGAAACCTTGAGGGAATCCGTGATGTCTTTGGGAGGATGACCATATTGAGGCCCACCCTGAGATGGACATGGTCCTTGAGGTGGCCCAGCCCCGGACGGTAGGGTCTTCTATGGGGTCAAACAAGGATTAGGTGCACATAACCTGAGTCCGCCTCTGTGCAACCTTCTTCCCTGCCTGGCGCCCCTTTGACGGTCAAGACCTCAATTTCAGAGGAGGATCTAGCTGAGGCCGGTCCATCCTGCCCAAGGTCTCCTTTCAGCGGTGAAGAGAAGCGGGTTTATTCCCCAATCTCCTCTTCTAAAAAAAAAATAAGAAAAAAGACTAAGAAGACTAAAGTTTCTCTCCCTACGCGGAAGGATGCTACCCCGCGGGGGGGGGGGGGGGCAGACCAAAGTCGCGAGTGAGCAGAGCTGATTTATATCTAAATGGGGATCGTTGATAGGGCTACTGCCTTACATTTTATAGATCCTTTGTTCGTTCGAAGTTAGACTACGGATGCGAGTTTTATGCATCCGCAGGTGTATTGCAGAGAGTGGACTCAATCCCCGACAACTGCCTACCCTCGCGAGCGGGGCCTTCCAGACGTCTTCCAATGAGAGCCAACTTTTCGATGCTGGGGAGATGCCACTCGCTCTGGCCATGTACATTGCATTATTCGCCTGTATGAGCAAACCCGGCACCTCCCTCAATTGCTAAAACCACTCACTGCATCCGCAACCAATTTCGACGGTGCCTATGCCGCTGAGAGACGCCATTCATACCTTAAGCCCATTATGTTTAGTGCTAGGAAACTCCTTAGAGAGCTTTGTGTAGATTTCAGGCCTTAGGCGCTCCTGTTTTTCGCCCAGGATTCCACTGTAGTCTAACACCTTTAACTGTTTGTCGACACGCCCCTGCTCCCAAGGCTTCTACATCACCGGGAGTATTGCGTTCGAACTTTTTGTAGCACAGTTCGTGTCGCGCTGGAGCCGTGCCAGTGAATACAGATGGCTCCAATTCCCCAGAGGATGTCGGTTTCCACGCTGTATCCCCTTTGTTTGCCCCGTAAGAGGCACGGCGATTTGCCTTCCTGGCCGCGGTGCTGACGGGACTCAGCGCCACGTCCGGCCCTAGCTTAGCCTCTTCTCCTTCTTTCTGACACTCTGTCTTCTTACCCTGCTTCATTACTTTCCATAAAACTTCTCCCACAACTTTCTCTGGTTGGCCTCCAATTTCACAGAGTAGACGCCGACCAGCTTCCTCTCAGCCAACCATCTCAGATTGGGGCTGAGGGGAAAGGGGACAACGCCCCCTTACCCCTGAACTCCAGTTTGGGATGGTGCTTTTTTTACAACCTCGTTGACCCCCACCTTTAACTTCTTTACATCCCCTCTTTCTCCTTCACTATCTATCACTTTATACGCCGTGCCTAAGTTGGAGCCACCCTGCCGATAGGCTTCCAGGTCACTAGGCAGGAGGATTGGACTCAATGGCGGCAGCTGGTTTTGCCGGCCTCGTATTCACACCTCGCAGAGCGGCTACTGCGAGGGGTGCTAAGTGTGTGCATTCCCTGAATTACAAAGGGTCACCATGCCCAATGATAAGTCCATAAATAAATTCTTCTCTCCCTTTACCTTCCCCTTTACCATCCCCGGAGCTGCGTTCAGACAGCTTGACTGAAAAATGGAGGTCCCCCCTGTGTTCTCTAAGAGACCCTCGAAATATTTTCTACGTGAGAGGAGGCTTATTGCTCTCCTTTGCCTACGGGGACAGGGGAATCCCCCTCATCCCCTTCTCTCTCACTTTTCCTAACGGCAATCCCCCCCTTTTTCTTTTCAAGGGGACTGTCAAGAAAGCAGGCAGGCCGCCCATAATTGACTGCCCCCGGTTGGGGCGGCTCGATAGGGCCAACCACATTAGGGGAGCAAAGGACGCCAGAGCCGGTTCGCTCGGGCCCTTCAATGTCCTGCAGGCGTGCGTGACAAGTTTGAAGTGTGTCAGTATACCTGCCCTCCTCTCTTCCTCGACGGATGCCGGTTCTCCTGCATTAGAAGATTAAAATAATAACTTCGAATGGGATCTTTGATGTCTTAGTGGGTAATGGCCACATGGAGGCCCCCTCAAGATGAAGTTAGTCCCTAACGTAACCCAGCCTCAGATGATAAGGCCTTCCATGTGTTCGAACTTGGGATCGTTGCCAAGCATTGAACTTAAGTCGGCCCCTGTGCAAAGACCTCCTCGGATAGCTCGGGCCCCATAAGCCGTATAAGGAGAGGAGGGATCTCCTTCCCCGACTGGTGCCCCTATAACAGCCAAGACCTTCTCCATTTCAGAGAACGATCTGGCCTGGGTGATCCTACCAGGGGATGAGAGAAGCGTGTTCATTCCACGCCCTTCTTTCCTAAAAAGAAAAAGACTAGGAAGACTCGGGGCTCTTCTACCTCCACGGGAACCATGGGGACGGATGGGTCTGCTGCCGTTTCGGTAAGCGATCAAGCCAAGATTGACACGTCCGGCCCAGTTGCTCCCCCGAGTAAGGAGTCCCAGACAAAGAGCAGAACTGCGCAGAGCGGAGCCTCAATTACATTAGAGCCCCTCATTCAGAGAGGCTACCTGGCGTTTTCGAGCTTGCTAGGTTCAAACGCTTCCTTATTATTTGCTCCACTGATGGCACCATGTTGGCTAAGGGCAACATGATTCATCAGAGGAGAGCTCTAGCTAGTGTGATCGGTAGAGAGCCTAAGGTGAAACATTTCTCGAAAGGTAGCCTTCTGGCGAATGCATCGAATCCCTACGAGGCGGCCATGATTAGTGCCCTTCGGAAACTTGATGGCACGCCTGTGAGTGTGACACCGCACTCTACCATGAACTTAGTGAAATGAATAGTTTATGCGAAGAAACTTTAACTTCTCAATATATGACATCACATTACAGATGGCCGAACATGGGGCGATCAGGGTCGAACGTGTGATGAGAAAACAGAGAGGGGTGTCTAGACCCCCCCCTACACTCTTCGTCACGTTCGAATGTGACAATCTCCCTGAGTCGGTTGAATCGCTACCGCGTGAATGCATTCGTCCCACTGCCGCGGGGGTGCTACTAATGTCACGGCTTTGGCCATACTAATCGTTCCTGTAGACATGCACATTCTTGGTTTCCTGAATTATGTGTAAGTTGCTCCTAGGCCGCGCACAATAAGTCCAAATTGTGTGTCGCTGAGTGTGTCAATTGCGGAAAGCTACACTCCGCTTCCTCGAAGAAATGCGGTGCGTATCTTCTTGAGAAGGAAATCCTGGCCGAAGGAAATCCTATGCCTCAATTTTAAGCAAGGCACCTTCTGCTCGTGGCCCCTCCAGGCCAACGATCATGGTCGTTTCTGGGCCCATTCTGAACCCTTCTGTGAGTTCTACCCACCCCAGGAGTTCGACTGGTAAAGATGGCGGCACAAAGGGTTCACACCCAGTCCCGGCAAAAACCAGGGATCCCCTCTCTTACCCTGCGTGATCCTCTCCCGTAGGGTGAAATGGAGTAAAAGACTCGAATGGCGAGCCAAACCGCATCGCCACCAATAGGTCCTCGAAGGCGACAGCCCCTTCAGCGCATTGTCCAGCCAACAACGTGCCCGGAGTTCTGCCTGCGGTAAAAGTACAGCCATTCCTGTGAGGGTCTTCTCTTCTAAGAGGGCCCCCGCATCTCCTCCGAGCTAGGCCTAGAAGGCATATTCCTACAATGAAATTTCTGCACAGACTCCGAGGTAACTGGGAGGAGTTGCAGAGGCTCGTCTCGTCCCGTTATTCGTAACCTATCTTTTTGAAGGAGACCATGCTGGGCGCGTGTTCCATAACCACCCTCCTGGGTTATAAGGGTTTTGGGACTCCACCACCACGGGATGGGGGCACGCGGGAGGATGCGCGCTTTACACCTGGCATGTTGTATCCGTTTTTCTCTTCGTTTTAGATAACTCCATCCAGGTAGTAGCTGTGCAGCTGCACCTGGATAGGAGGTGTACTGTTATTTCAGCGTACATTCCACCGTCAGCCGACTTCGAGGTGGGGAATTTCCGCCGCGTCGTGGCACGGTTTCCGAGGAGCTTTCTTTTGCTCGAAGATCTGAACGGTAGAAACCCCCTCTATGGACACTACTGGAATAATCCCAGGGGTCAACTTCTTGCCGACCTGATCGACGAGCTAGAGATGGGTGTCCTAAATGTGGATGTGTTTAGGTATCACTGCCAGAGAACCGCTTCATTGACCTGCCTCGATCTATCTCTGTGCTCTCCGGATGCACATCCTGGCGGGTGGTCGATGATCTCCATGGTATTGATCACTTTCCCATTCAAATATAATTTTCTGAGCTGCTGCCGCCCGAGAGCAAGCCCTGGTGGTGCTTGCTGCGGGCGCGATTGGCAGCATTTCAGGAAATGACTGATTTCTCTGTCTCAGTCGAAGAGTTTAGGTCGGTAGATGAGGCCGTTGAGTTCTTCTCCAGCGACCTCCCCACTGTGGGCTTTACTACTATTCCTAGAACTTCTGGCCGTTTTGCACGCTGGCTCCTCCCGTGGTGGTCAGCCGAGTGTGTGGTGGCTCTCAAACAGAAAAATTATGCCTATAAGCTACACCCGAACGACTTCACTATCAGTAAAATTCGTCGAGGTATGGCTAGGTTCCGGTATATTTTGAAGCACGCCCGCCGCTCTTGGCGGTCATACGTGTCTACAACTAACGAGAATTTTACTCTAGCAGAGGTGTGGAAGCGAGTCAAAGGGATTTGGAGAAAGTTTTCGCAGACCCCCACTCCCGTTCTCCAAGAGAAAGGGACAGCAATCTCGGACCCGCGTCCGTGGCGGAATCCTTTGCGCCTACTTTCTCCGCATTTTCTAGCCGGGATGCTGCTCCGCCAGCATTCAATGAACGTCGTTATATCGCAGGAGGCTACAAATTGGAGTTTACCTCCAAACAGTTGCGTTCTGCTCTCGCTTCATGCACGGACACTGTCCCTGGTCCAGATGATGTCCCGTTTGCCATGCTTCTACTCCTGGGTAAGCGAGACATGGCCTTTTTGTTAGATTTGTTTAACAGGATCTGGGTTGAGGTTATCCTCCCTGATTTCGGGTAAATCCATTCTCTGCTTGCTTTTTGCAAAGCGGGTATAGATCACTCTACCCCGGCCGGTTTCCGTCTAATCTCTCTAACCACCTGTGAGTGCAAATTGATGGAGAAATTAATTTATGCTAGATTAACTTATTATGGACTTCAGAGGCCATCTTTCTTCTGCACAGTTTGACTTCCGTAAGTTACATTCCACGTCGGATGCTCTGCTCCTACTGGGAAATGCTGTCTATTAGGCCTTCCTCGTAGACAGCACTACGCTGTCTGGAGAAGGTGTTTGATACCGCATGGCGATACGGTATCATGGACACTCTCCACACAATGGGGAAGAGGGGACTCCTTCCAATCTTTATATCTGAATTTTTTGCGAGATCGTTGATTCCGCATACGGGTGGAGGGAGCACTCTCCGGCCCAATAGAGCAGAAATTGTTAGTTCCTCAGGAAAATGTCCTCAGTGTTACACTCTTTGCCCTGAGCATCAACGGCATTACCTCGCTGCTGCACGGACCAGATGCTAACTCTGGAGCGTCGACTCCAACAGGCATTGAACCGCGTTTCTCGCTATGCCTAAGCGCACAAGCTTTGGTTTTCTTTGGCCAATAATAAGGTCGTACAGTTCCCCCGCCATCCACGTCTCCACCTTGAGCCAGACTTTTTATCAATGGGGTGCGCCTGGAAGTGGTTAACTCGCACCGTTTTCCTGGTCTTTGATTTGACAGATGCCTCACCTGGGAGGCTCATATTTGCAGCCTTAGGGGTCTCTTGTACCTGCGCAAAGATATTCTTCTTTCCACGACGCACAGTGCCTGTGCCGCTGAGAGGGCTACTGCCTTACTTTTTATCTATCCTTTGTTCTTCGAACCTCGACTATAGATGCGAGTTTTATGCAGCCGCAACCGAGCATGTATTGAGGAAGGTGGACTCGATCCACCACACCAGCCCTCGTCTGGCGATCGGTGCCTTCCGCACTTCCCCCATTGAAAGAATACTTGCCGATGCTGGGGGGATGCATTATTCACCTATACGTGCGAGCCAGGCGCCTCCCTCAGTCGCCAACAGCTCTCACTGCATCCTCAGCTGATATTGACTGTGCCTATGCTGCCGAGAGACGCCATTTATACCCTAAGCCATTTGGATTTAGGGCTAGGAAACTTCTTCGAGAGCTAGGTATAGCTCCCGGGCCGGTGGTACCCTGGAGGGTACCACCTTTGAGTAGTGGCGCCACGCCTCTGCCCCAAAAGCTTTTACAGCGCCGGCAGTATTGCGTTCGGCCTATTTGGAGCACAGTTCGTGTCACGCTGGAACCGTACCAGTGTATACGGAAAGATCCAAGTCCCAAGAGGGGGTCAGTTTCCACGCCGTATCCCCTCTGTTTGAAGTCAGCGGGGCTCTGTTTTCATGGCTAAGCTGGTTGTAATACACCGCTCAGTACGGGAGATAATGCCATGTGCCCGTTTCGGAGACCAGATTATGATTTATATCGACTCACAAAACGCTCGGAGTGCTCTTGGGGCTTTGGAATCTCCGTATCCGTTGGTTCGCGATATCCGTGAGACCACGGTTTTGGCGAGCCGGGCGGATGTCGCGCTTATCTTTTTGAGTTCCTGGACATATAGAAATTGCAGGGAATGAGAGCGCCAAAGAGTCCGCAAGGACTGGGCGACCAGACCAGCTTTCGCTCCTTCTCACACCGATCACAAGGCAGGAATACGCGCAGCTCTTCGGGCTGATTGGCAAAGCAGATGGGAGACGGTTGATAGGAACTTAAAGTTGCGTGTCATTGCCCCGCGACTGTTCCCATGGACCTACCCTACAATGCTACGACGGCTTCAGGTTGCTTTCTGTCGTCTCCGAAACGGACACACTCGCTGGACGCAACGCCATTTGACGGAGCGCTTGCTTGCGCCCTACTGTTAATATTGCGTTGTCCCGCCAGACTGTTCGGCAGTCTGGGTGATCTTCGCGCTTGTTACATTTCCCGGTACCGGGAAAGGCGGAGTCGCTACCACTTGTCTCGTACTTGGGACGGGTTTGTGCACACTGACTTGTGGACTTTACGAGTTTTTGTAGGACGCTGGCCTCCTCCTCTTTATTTAACCTTTTTGTGTTTCTTTTTGTAGGTCGCATGTTCCTCCCGACGCCGGAGCACGCTTCCTTCTTGCCTTTTTGCCTTTTCTCGTTATTGTTATTTTTTTTAGCCTTTGTTCTTTTTTATCGTTTGTTCTCTTTCCAGCCGTGTACCTATGCAAGCGAACGATGCAGAACAAAGCCCGACTCGAACTGGCGGACTACGAGGCTGAGAACTTGGCCCGCCTTCAGAAGATGTTCAGTCGGAAGTGGGAATTCATCTTCATGCAGGTAACTCCGCTGCCACGGCAAGGATTTTGACGTCTGCACGTCCCTGGATGTTCGCGTGCGCGTTGTTGTTTTTAAATGCGACGTGTGTCGGTCAAATGGTGAAAATGAATAATGGCCAAGCGTTAGAATTTACCGCTGGGTTTATACTTGTGTTGCGACTGCATGCGCCTCACTATGAGTGTTCACGTGTGATGACTGAGTGCACATGTGTGTATGGTGGTCTCATACGTAAGTGCACGTTTATCGTGACTAAGTGTAAAGACGTATGTGAGGACTGCGTGTTGTGATTGCTTGAACGTGTGTGTGTGTGTGTGTGTATAATGGTTGAATGTACTTTCGTGTATCATTACTTCGTGCTGAATGTGTGTGTAACTTGACTGCGTGCGTTATGACGCGTGTGTTATTACTGTGTCAGTGACTGCACGTGATCATGACTGAGTGTACGTGCTTGTGTTATGTTTGCTTGCATATGGGCGCACATACTGTGAGTGCATGGGGTACTCTCTGCTAGCGTTGTTAAAAAGAGTGGCAAAATGTGCGTGTGTGTTAACGGCTGTGTCGTTGTTCACAGGCGGAAGCCCAGAGCAAAGTGGACAAGAAGCGGGACAAGTTGGAGAGGAAGGTTCTCGACTCGCAGGAGAGGGCCTTTTGGGACGTCCACAGACCCGTGGTGAGTACCCACCGACGTGAGGATGCCCCTCCCCCCGCCCACCTTTTTTTATGCAAAAGCTATGCATGTTCGTATTTATCAGTCCTTTAGGTTTTCGTACGTATGGGTCTCCGAGTTAGGGCTAGTGTGGAGGACATTTTAATCCCCCCCCCTCGATCTTAGCTCAGTTTGTGCGAGGCTCTATTTTGTAGTTTATTTGCTCGAACTCGTTCCCGGAGGATTAGTGCCTCCTCGCCGCAGAATATATGGATTGGTGTAACCAGTCTTTGTGATCAATCCTCGAATGGATTCCATCGCTTACCCTCAGGTTTGGGGGGTGGGGGGCTCGGTTGGTCGCGACAACCATTCAGATGACTCATCCTGTTTAGGTTAAAATCCTCTCGCGGAGAGAGTGAGTCACGCCTGGTCATTTGTCGGATTCGCGCGCGCGCGAGAAGTAAAAATGGGCTCTTCCTCTCTACCCCCATACTCTCTCAAGATCGATGGGGGTTTATTGCGGGTAACTCCAATATTACCCCAAGGAACGGATAGGGGATTATGAGAGGGGGCACTTCTACCTCCCCCCCTTTCCTGAGCCTTGCCCGCTCGCCCCTTCTCTTTTTTTTTGATGGACGAAATAATTCATTAACTTTTCACTCATTTTTACCCGAATTTCTTAACTCTATCGTGTTTTTGTTTTTTTTTGTGAGGAGCGAACGAAAGGCGTCCTTCAATGTTGGCATCCGAGAGAGAGAGAGAGAGAGAGTCGTTGCTTATTGATCCTTTTTCTCTCTATCCTCTTTCTATCATCTCTCTCACCTCTCTCTACCCCCCCTTCCTCTCCTTCTCATGCGGTCAACGATGGAAGGAGTCTCGTTTGTTAACTCGATAGCTCCTACCCTCTCTTCCCTTCCCCAATTCCTTCCCTCTCCTGTTTTTACTTATTTTTTTATTTTTTATTATTATCATTTAATCGCCTCTCTGGAATTTCTAATTCTGACTCGAGTGAGTATCAGTTTTCGGTCGAAATAATGAACTCAAGCACGCACACTAGTCCATATATATATATATATATATATATATATATATATATATATATATATATATATATATATATATATATATATATATATATATATATATATATATATATATATATATATATATATATATATATATATATATATATATATATATGTAATTAGGTAAACGGCCATGTTCTATGCATGTACTAATGAAGTCCACAGCTGTGGCAGCGTTATTAATTTTAACTTGTATTTTCTTAATATTTCTTAAGTTTTTTAACGGGGTCTTCGAGGCGAGAAAAAACATCCGCGAATGACATTCTTTATTCCTAGATGTATTTCGACCGTGTTAACTGATATATATATATATATATATATATATATATATATATATATATATATATATATATATATATATATATATATGTAATTAGGTAAAAGTCCATGTTCTATGCATGTACTAAGGAAGTCCACATCTGTGGCAGCGTTATTAATTTTAACTTGTATTTTCTTAATATTTCTTAAGTTTTTTAACGGGGTCTTCGAGGCGAGAAAAAACATCCGCGAATGACATTCTTTATTCCTAGATGTCTTTCGACCGTGTTAAGTGATCTTCAGTGAATGAACAGAGAAGGAATGTCGAGGAAAAGGCCTAGGGGTGGTTGGAGTTTTCCCCGACTCTTATATATATATATATATATATATATATATATATATATATATATATATATATATATATATATATATATATATATATATATATATATATATATATATATATATATATATATATCCTATTATCACGAATGCGGAGGGATCGTCGTACTACTCTTTATACTTCGTTCGGCGCGTGCCCTGAATGGGTTTATTGACTCAGAGTGCTTAGATGTTGGCTACGGATGGATTAGAATAAACTTTGCCAGCAAGCGACCCAAAGGAAGTTAGATAAACAACAATATGAAAATAAAGTTTTAATGAACGCTAAACAAGAAAAATATATATATACAAATAAGGTTCTTTGAGAGATAAATTAATAAGTGAAGCTCGTATATCTCACTTGGCATGTAAATAAATGTTCACTATGTAAATCTCTATACACTTTTAATGTTGGTAAGCTTCGCAGTGAAGTTGGGGAATGTGAAAGGGAAGGGTTACCTTGGAACCTGATGTTCGAGTGGCGCTGGTTAGTGAAGGTGGTGAGATACAGGGTGGAGACGATGAGGTAAGTTCTCCAGGGATCGACCTAATCCCACAATTCCGTCACGATCCCGCTGGAAGAAGGTGGTTACGGGAGCTTCTTGTTAAAAAGGGCCGCACGCTCGTGAACTCCGAGAAATATTGGGTGCCTCTGTGATGGGGGCGAAGTAACCTATCCACGCGTAGGGTCATGGAGAAAAGCCAGGATGTAGTTTTCTCGCTTAGGGAACCAGAGTGAGGCTGTTTGTAGCTTCGGCTCTGAAAACGTGAGTACGAGCCTGGGTCCGCACCGACTTGCAGACCAACGGGGTAAGGAGCCTTCCTAACTGTGACCGATCTCCTCTCTGAAGACTTGGTGCTTCGACGATTTACCACAACACCGGGATAGATGATAATTCCTGCCCCACATGACGTTGTGCAAGCTCTACTACCGAGGGTTAAAAGAATTCATCTTTTATACCCGAAACTCGGGAGAGGTTCACATGGCTCCGGAAGTAGATTTGACGTCAAGCCCCCTTCTTAAGGTGAGAGCTGCTTGATTATCTCCTCCATTTCGTCCTTTGTAAACTTCCGGAAACCACCGGAAGCCAAGATGGGCTCCCATCTATCGATAACCAGTCCAGGAAGGAATGCGGTGGTCAGCTGAAATGGCTGGCGGGTTCTTCCGGCGGAAGGCCACCAGACATCGTCCGGAAGGGGAGGGTTTGATATCGCGGCCCGCCCGGCAGGGAGGTGGGGAAACGTGGGAGCATTAGGCTATTCTCCTACAAGGAATTACTCACAAATTGCTACACTATATATTGGGATTGTGATAATATAAAGTGTTGAATATGTAAGAGTATAAGACAGAATAAGTAGAAAATATATATACTTTTTTAACAGTTAATTGTGTTATAATCTTTATTTCTTTCTTGGTTGAAAGACTTTAATCTTTTTTTTTCTCTTGAATTATTCTCTAAAGTTTTTTGATTAGTTTACGGTTGCACTCTCGTGTCTCGTTTTTTGTTTTCTCTATTCATAGTTTTTGTTGTTGTTGTTTTTTTTAATAGCTTTTCCTTAATTCTCTCTCTTCATTTAGAATCTTTCTTCTATTAGTTAGCTATAAAGTGGTACTATTTCCTCTTGTATCACCTTCCTGCTACTTTTAAACTTCTGTTTAAATTGTAGCCTCCTTCTTTCTCGTTCGGTAGGTTTAATTTTGTTCATAATATTGTCAGGAAGTTTTTCTTCTAATTTGTGCCATATTTGGGGAGCACCTTCATGTATATATTGGTTTACAGGTTTTAGTTTTGTTCTATGATGTAATTTAATCGATTGGGTTCTTTCTAATCTGGAAGTATTCGTAATGAATCTGGTTGCTTTGTTTTGGAACCTTTGGATCTTTAACATTTTGGTTTTTGGTAGAGTGTGAGTCGGTATGATGGGGTACGTTAAAATTGGTCTCACAAGGGATAGATATAGTTTTCTTTTATTTCTTTAGGAGAAGTTGTTGAATCTATGTAGGGAAGAGAGGGTGGACTTTGCCTGGGCTATTTTTTCATTAAAGTGTGTACCGTTCCCATTACTTGTAATTTTCAGGTCGAATGCCTTGCCTTTATTGTTGTTGTATTTGTAATTTATGTTATTAACGTTGAATTAAGGCGTTTTCTCTCTGTTTATAGGGATGTTTTAAACTTGTTGATGTTAGTTTTTATCTTGTGAGTCTTTCCGAAATTATTTATATTTGTAATTTCCCTGGCTGTGCGCTGTGCAATGTCCCTTGGGCTTTTACGTTCACTGGCGATGATCGGCGAGACATCATCAGCCAGTTGGATATACAATGAACTTTCTTCTAAGGGATGGGGGAGGTCTCTAGTATACACGTTATATAGCGTAGGGCTGAGACATCCCCCTTACGGGGCCCCTGCTTTTAGGGTGAAGGACTCGCCAGTGTAGTTATTTATTGTTAATTTTGCCTTCTTCTCTTCGAAATAACTACAAAGGATTCGGGCCAGGTTTGATTCGAGACCAAGCTGGGCTATTTTTGCTTTTAGTCCCGGCACCCATACCTTATCAAAGGTTTTGGCAACATCGCGGAGTGTGATGTCCACTCTGTTGCCTCTTGCAAGATTGAGTGCAATCTTCTCGGTAATGAGTGTCAGAGCTGACTTTGTGCCCAACTGTTTCCTGAACCCCTGCTGCTGGTGATTTTGCATTTCGTTTTATTCTAGGAATTTTGTAGCCTCACGTTGATCAGTTTCTCCAGTAGCTTACCAATGAATTCTAGTAATGAGATCGGTCTAAAACTTTTGATGTGGCCTTTGGATTTTCTGGGTTTAGGGAGGAATATCATCCTCGCAGTCTTCAGTGCAGATGGAAAGTGCCCAGTGTTTAGGCATGCATTGAATACTTTGAGTAATGATAAGTTGATGTTGTCGGGTGCGTTTAAAATGTGTTTTTTTAGTGATGCCACTAATACCTGGAGTTTTTTGCTTAAATGATGTAAGGGCTGAGTTAAGTTTTATCAAAGTGAAGAGCCTTCCCTCGTTCCTTTGTTCACGGGTTTCGTCAACCCGTGTGAAAGGTGAAAGTTCAGCTTCCCTTTCAATTAACTCTTCATTAATTTTCTGTTCGTAGGCCACATCGTAGTTTAGGTTTTCTTCCTGTGTAATATAGAATATCTTAGGACAATGATCTCTGAATCGCTTTTTAATGTCTTTATCATCTTTTATTTCCTGTTCTCCTTTCTTCAGGTCCATCTTTTTCTTTGGGGCGGAACCTTTTAGCCTTTTATATTGATTCCATAACTTTCTGGGGTCCCTATCTATGTCTATTTTTCTAATTAAGTTGTCCCATGTTAATGTTATATTTCTTCTAATTATTTCGTTTGCTTGGTTTCTGAATTGTCTTAGATGTACAAACTTATCCCTGCTGTTACCATGTCGGCGGATTTCATCGAAAGTATTATAAACTTCTTCCTTTTTTTTTATTTCTTTGGTCCAGCGAGGGGCTGGGATTGTTATATAACTGGTTTTTGGGGTATATAGTGTATATGCTTCTATAATAATGTTACTGATATTCTTTAGATGTAGATCTATTTCTTCAAGGGGACTGTTTTAAAAAGTGTCAATGTTGTACTCCTCAAGGTGGGTTTTATATGTGTTCCAGTTTGTCTTGGATAGTGCTTTCCTTTTAGGGAATCTCTATTTTTATGGGTGAGGTAGAGATCTTTGTAATAAATCCTATGTGGCCGGATGGTATTGCGAGGCTGGGAGAGGTATGGATATTGAAGGAAAAGTTCGGATTCGTTAATATGATATCCGGAGTGGTTAAAGACCGCTCCGTTAGGAAGGTAGGAAAGTCAGAGCCTTATCTCTGCACTATTTGCCGCCTCAGGAGGAGTTCAAGGGTTTTTCCATTACCGTTATGGTCGGTCTTGTAACCTGCGGAGTTGCACCTTGTGTTCAAGTCGCGTTGGAGGATCACTGATGATAGTCGGCGGAAGATTCGAATAAAGTTAGGAGTCGGTAGGTACGAGCGCCGGGGCGGCTGGTATGATCTAGCTAACACTAGGTCCCCCGTTGTCATTTTTAATTTGATGGCAAAGTACGATTCTTCCAGATCTTTAATATCTGTGAATGCCAGTCCCTTCCTGATTCCCATGGCCGTCCCGTCATATCGTATTTGGGTAGGGTTTGTGGCTCTGATTGTATAGTTTGGGATTTTAATATATTAATTTTGTAAATTTATGCCATATTCCGTTATTATACATAGTGATATCTGGGTCGATTTTTCTAATTATATTACAGAATGTAAGCCTTTTGTTTCTCCACCCCTCGAGGTTAAGGGTAAAGATCTTCAGGTTTTTTATGTAGTGCACGTTATTATACATCTTGTCTTTTTGTGTTCTTCCCTACTTTGGACTTGTCTGAATTTGCAGGTGATCTGATGTGGCCTGGACGTTTTTTACTTGAACTGTTCCGCAGATGGGTTGAAGCAGGAGTTTGCCGAGATCTCTACGAGGCCCTGCTTAAGGGCAGTGTTGATTTGGGTTTCATCGTAGTCCGAATCGTAATCCCATTTGGGCTGGTGGTACTGGTGAGGAATGAGTTCCATAAATTTTTATATTATATTTCTCGGTATTGTTACTTTTTGCCTTTTCTTTTTCTTTGTCTAGTTTTTGTTTGGTCTTCTTCGGTAATTGCTGTGTCGTTTCCATTTTGGTCTTTTTCGGTTGGTTCTTGAGTAGGTGCCATCGAGATACGATATAGATCATTTGAAGATGTGTTATCGGGTAACCACATAGGCTTCAAGCCGTTTTTTGTAGCATTTTATTCAGTTTTTCAGAGTATGATCCAGGCTTTGCCATATTTACAAAGTGTGCATGTAATATGCACAATATAAGGTCAAGCATCATACTCCCTTCGATATTTACGACTGTTTTATTCTCTTGCGTAGGTCTTTCTGCTGCGGCCGCTGTATATTTGGTGGTTCTTCCTTTTTCTTTTTCCTCTATAATGGCGGTCTTCTTATTTTTATTTTCTCTTTTTTTCAGAGGACAGGCCATTGAGAGAGTGCGGTGTGCATTTACACAGTTAACACACTTTTTTTGTTCGGTTTCTACACTGTTCCCATCTGTGCTCAGTGCTGGAGCACTCGGAATATATCATACCTTGGTATGTATATTCTCTCGTGGGGTGGTCATTCAGAGCATAGCACTTGAAGCA
The DNA here is from genome assembly GCA_963969495.1 of Ceratothoa steindachneri. Lineage (NCBI taxonomy): Eukaryota > Metazoa > Arthropoda > Malacostraca > Isopoda > Cymothoidae > Ceratothoa > Ceratothoa steindachneri. Next base: position 216,690,069 of record OZ018322.1, read on the forward strand.
TACTTGTACAGATAGATATAAAGGCTTTCCTCTATATCTGCTCTGGTGCTATCTTAGTGTAGAGTGCCAATAGACCTTTTTCCGCCGCTTTCATTGCCATGTCTGTCTCTTTAAAAACATCCTTGAAAACGTGAGTATGTTCTTCGCCATTCTGTTTTTTCAACTTTACTAGTTCTTTGAGTCTGTCCCAGTCTTATTTTTTTCGATTTCGGTCTTAATTTCCTCTGTAGAGTGTTCGCCTACCCATGGACCAAGCCTCCGGCAAATTACCGATCTTTTGTTTGCGACAGCAGGTGGTACCCTTGCAGAAAATCCTATTTTTTTTCAATATTTTGGAAGCATTGTCGCTTAAGAGGTTATCTAAGTCCTTCTCAGTATCGCATAAAACTACGTATCTATTAGATTGTACTTTTAATCTAGGCCTTAGGGGGCCTAACCCCCAGTATTACTGTTTTTTCTTTTTTGGTTGTTGGCTTCTTTGTAGTTTATACCTGTATTTTAGTTTTGCCTGGGAAAAACATTAAATTTATTTTTATTTATGACATAGTAGTATCCCATTCCGCTATTAGGCAGCTTCCCAATCTGGTGATGTTTCCCTGAGGCAGGGGAGGGTGTTGAATTATAAGGACATATTAAAATATGAGGGCCAGATGAAACGTATTATTCTCTATTGGAGGGGGGGATGAAGATGAATAGCAGGTGTGAAGAGGTAGAAAGAAAGGATGAGATGATTGGCTCTACCAAGCTTTGTCTTCAAATGAAGAGTCCCGGAGATTGGGAATCTTGTGCAAGAGTTCTACATTTCTTCTTTCTAAATTCCCTCTTGCTAAGTAAAAAATACTTTCGTAGTTGGAGAGAGTGTACTGGCAGAGTATCGCGAGCTTTAGAATTTCCATGCGTGCTGGGCGGGAATCTTGAAAGAGAAAGATAGAATAAGATGGGGAGGAGTTTGTAAGAGAGGGTTTAGGGTAATAGTGAGAAAAGGAAGGAAGTGGTAGTCAGATATGTATGTATGTGGGTGCCCGGTGAACGGGCCATCTCCATGTGTTATTTTGTTTATTTTTTCGTATTTGTTAATGTTGTCCCATTGCGTGATCTTTATATTATCTTGTATTTGTTATTGACATAATAATTTGTCCCATTTGTTGTTGTTTTTGTTTTTTTAATTATTATTTCGCATTTTTTCTTTCCTTTTAGTTGTACTTTGGTACAAGTTCCGTTGTTCTGGTGCTAGGGAGGTATCTTTTGTATACAGCCCCCCCTGCCTCTGGATCTAGAGCCGCTACAGTCTCCATAGGGAGAATAGCATCTAGTCTTGCCCAGATGTCTCGACCTTTTTATAGAGGCATGTGTTTAGTAGTTCAAGACCTGTTTCTTAATGCAGGCTACTCGAGGTCCGATACTCATACCACTTAGCGTTGGTAATAAACCGGAAGCCTCGAAATTTGCACTCTCTGGAGTCTTGCCATATTTATCCTTGACGCCGTATTAAGTGGAATAGCAGGGTACAGCAGTTTCGATCTGACTAGACTTGTGTACAACTTCTTTTTATTGGTTGTGCTGAGGTTTCTGAATCAGAGGAGTTTGTCGAGTTCAGTGTCGGCGTATCCAATCCTGGAGCTGGCGTGTCTGTTCATGCCACTACTGGCAAGTTTGTAGCCAAGGACTGACACATGCGGTGAGAAGTCAATTTCGGAGTTTTCTAGCTTGAGAGGGACGGAACGACGTCTCTCTATTGCGGTTGCTAAGTATTTTGAAACGTTGGTCTGTATTTTCCAGCGTTTCTCGAACATGGAGATTCTTTCAGCTTCTGCTGTCGTGGCTCTGGACATTATCCTCGCAGAATTTGTTCTCCGAACCCCAACTTGGGTAATATCGTCCGCATATTGGATGTTGAGAGTTCTTACATCAGTTGGTTTGGGGACGTCTCTCGTAAAGATCGTGTAGAGAGTGAGGCTGATGCATCCTCCCTGAGGGACGACCGACAGGAGCTCGAATGCTTCCCCTGTATAAGTCTCGAAGGAAATGACAGCTTGCTTGTTGGTCAAGTAGCTACAGAGGATCTTTTCGAAGTGGCCGTCGATCCAAACTTTGTCAAATTCCTTCTTTACGTCTCTGCAAATGACGTCGATCCAGCACCCTCTGGCCCACCTTGCCGCTGCGTATTGAAGCATGGGATGTGGGCTATAGCTGTTTCCATGCTTCGGTGTCTTCTGAATCCGTGCTGATCTTCGTTCAATAGAGAGTGCTCTGACAGGTGTTTTTATAGTCTGCTGTTGAGAATTTTCTGAAAAACCTTGCCAAATGGTCTCCAGCAATGAGATAGGTCTGAAATTCATGACTTGGTTCGATGGCTTCCCAGGTTTAGGGATGAAAATCATTTTCGAGGTTTTCAGGCCATCTGGGAAATATCTCATTGCTAGAGACAAATTGAACAGATTCAACGGCCTAGTCCGAAATCTTTCGGGTGTCTGATGGTGATTTGGTTGAAGCCTGGGGCTTTTGACTTAAATGAAGCGATTGTTTCTCATAATTCTGCACTGGCGATGTGGTTCCCCTCTTGAGAGTTTCCATGTAGAAGGGGGGGGGAACGAGGTTCCATAAGGGTCGAACCTGCCCTCCCTCATCTTCATGTACTTGCAAACCTGATCCTCGAAGCCTAGGTCAAAGTTTTCCTCCTCTTCATCGGAGATTTTGAAAAAGTTTTTCCAGACTCCACGGAACAGCCTCTCCTTCTCTCTAGGAGTGGTTGCTGTGGTACCTTCGTGCGAAACTTTAGTTGGTCCATATGAACGGGAGTTCCCCTTTAGTCTGATGACTTTTCCCCAGAAATATTTCGGATTCTCGTCAGTGTCTAATTTTTTAATTAGACGGTTCCATTTCTCCCTCAGTTCCTACGCCAGCGTAGTGTTTATCTGTCCCATGAGGTGTTGAACGAGTCGGAAATCAATGGGCCTGGTGTAGCCCATGTCGAGGATGCGGTTGTAGATATAAACAAAGCGCTGTTGGAGCATCACTCTCTCTCGTGAGGGGTTGTTGGCAGTGCGAGTTTGTGAGAGGTTGTCGAGATAGCTATCGCGTCTGCGTTTGAAATGCAGGCATTAATAGCAGTAAGCTTATCGTCAAGGTCTACCTCGGATGCACCGTCCAGGTCAGGGAGGTCCAATGAGAACGCCCTCCTGTATGCTTCTCAGTCGGTCTTCGAGAAGTCTTTCCTTGGAGCAACAGGAACTGGAATAGGAGCAGTTGTTATGGTGATTAACATGGTGTCAGTGGTTTTGGACTGACGAGCTGGTGGAAGGGGAAGTCTGATTCGTGAGAACTACATCAGACTTGGTGGCCGACCGTGGATACAAGAATGTAGAGAAGTCCGTCCCGATGCGCTAAGCGATATCCCTTCCGAGCAAAAGGTCAAGATCCTGGCTCTTGTGTTTGGCCTTGCAAAGCCCGCTGCTATGTTCCTGGTGTTCAGGTCCCCGGTGAACAACACTGGGTGTTCTTTCCTGAAAAGGGTATACATGTTGTGGTATAGCAAGTATAAACAGCAGCGAGGTTCGTAGCCCACGCCGAATTCGATGTCACCCAGAGAGCACCTCAGTATGATCGATAGAAAAGATTGGTTCATTGGATTCCCTGGTCTATACTGCAGATCTTCTTTGACCGCTATTATAGTTCCGTCGAACCTTTTTCCTGTGACGTTCTTTTGGAAAACGTTATATCCGAAGATCCTTTGCTTGTCGTCCTGCCTCATTCCAGTTTCTGACAACAGAAGAATGTCCGGATCTCGGTAGACGTTGTACAGCTGTTTTTTATTCACCTGCCCCCATGCACGTTGTTTGCTAGAATAGTTAGTCTATTTCTAGTCGTCATCGTGTGTCTGAGCTGCTTGAGGGCTTTTGGTTGTTGTGTCTGCCCGATCTTAGCTTTTGAAGTGTGATGGCTCGTAGAGCTTGAAGTTGTCGTCGTAGAGCCTTACTCTTCATTTAATTAGGGCTGACTTGACCGCTTCTTTTTCTTCGGGTGAGTCATAGCACCACTTGATGTGGCCTCTTTTGACTCCCGAAGCCCCCTCCTCGATGGATATCTCTCTTTGTTGAGTGTTGTTTTTGTTAAGGGCAATGCTGAATTTGATATCCCTTCCGTCGAGCTCATGTTCTTCCTGCTGTGGTAGTCGTTCTTTTTTTCTGGGCTCTCCTTTTTTTCTCTTGTTCTTTTTCTGTCTGGGCGAAGCAGGCAGCTGTGTTTGGTTGGCTGCAGGCTCATGTCCAAGCGCTGTAGGTACGTCCTCGTGGGTTTTTGCTTCTTTTGTTAGATTGAACTAGTTCTGCTTGTGCTCCCTTGGTGCATGTTGACAAGGAAACTTTGTCTGAATGTGGGTTGTCCGGGAAGGTGATAGATTCCAGGCAATTTGCAGCCAGCATCTTGTTCATCTCGTTATTAAATGAACCCAGGCAGTCTAGGTTCATCATATGCGCGTGAAAAATACATGCTAGCATTTTAGGAGGGGTCGCATCAGTGAGCTGTAAGACTATTTTGGGTTGTGCCGGGGTCGTGTTTGTTTCTGTTGGGGTCTTGGCGGCTGTTTCGTAAAAGATGTTTGGCCTGTCAGCCTGAACAATCTTCTTTCTTAGGTGCTCCTTCTTGACTAGGCACTACATGCTCAATGTACGGTGGGGACCAACGCAGTTAATGTACATTTTCGGAGCGTTAACGTAGTACATCCAGGGATGGACGGTTTGTGCGTACTCGGAGCAGATCTTAGCGTTCTCCTTGTCTGGGCAGGCACTAGTAGGGTGTTCTTCGATCTTGTAGCAGGAGAAGCAGGTTAGTAGCTCGAAGAATCTCTCCCTTTCAATCTGTCCTGGGGAGATTATCATGGAGAAAAGCTTCAGCCCTACTTCCTTCGCCTTGCCCGCCATCTCCATTTCTCTGAACATGATTTTAAACACCTGTGTGAGGTTTCAAAATTTAACCACTTCGCTCACCTCTGCCCATTCTTGATTTCTCCTTGGGCTGACCTTTCGCCTACCCATAGATCGACTCGCCTGCATACAATAGCCTTCCTTTCCGCTAAGACTGGGGAAATTTTAGGCTCTAGTCCTATGGTGATTAGGTCTCTATTGATGGTTGTCGAGGTCAGTTTAACCAGGTCCGCCTGAGTGTGGCAAATAACGGTGTACCCTCTGGTGACTTCAGTTAGTCTTTTGAGACCAAGCCCCAGTTCCCGAAGATCATTTTAAAGACCTTCAATTTGTCGGGGTTTTCATTCCCACTGAGCCTCAGTTGGACTCGAAAGTCCACAGCCTCCCCCGCTCAGTTCATGGTTTGGACTCCGCATCATTGGAGGGGGCGGGATACCCCACTTCGTCTCCGTCGAGTAGCTCTCTCCTTCCCCACAGGCGAGATAGAAACAGGAGAAATCTCCAATCAGTCTATCTCAGCTTGTTTGGTGCCTGTCAGGATCGTCAGAAACAGGAGGTATCTCCAATCAGACCGACGACCTTTTGATCAGGCCACGAGAAATAGGGCTGACTGAGTCCTCTTTGACCGGAGGCAACCTCATCCTCCCTAGGCCAGGTGGAAACAGGAAAGATCTCTAATCAGTTCACCCAAGCCTGTTGGCACCCCAACCAGTAGCAGCAGAAACAGGAGATATCTCCAATCAGTCCGCCGCTCCGTAGTAGGCTTGGTGATTCTTCTCTAGGCAGTTTTGGTTCAGCAGAAGTGGGAGGAGATGGGGACGTTTAGGAGGTCCCTGATGACGTGGATGTGCTGTCCAACGTGTCGGGGCACTTTTTTTGCTGCGATTTAAAAAGTCCTCTTTTCACGGATTTGGAGGTCTCTTCGCTTGACTTTGCCTCATTTGCCGGGTGGATGTAGTTCTTGAAGCGATCAGAAACCATCCAGTCTCGAATCGAATCATCGCTGGAGGGAGCTAGCAGTCTACACTATATATAATCTTGCTACGGGAAGATAAGTATTACAAAAATTGGCCAATCATGGCGCGGGAAATTTTTAAGGGCAAACTAAGCGCTACAAGAAACATATAAAATTGAAAGGCTCAGTATGAGTGTCACGTGGCAGAAGAAGGTTCAGCGCATTCAAAACTCTTCTCCGAAGTGCGCTTGCTGCTTTCCCATGTACGCGAGAATGTCCACACTACACGACAACCACAAATTAGCACCCCTCAACACATACGCTCACAGTCGACTCACAGAACAACTCAGGAAACTCGCCAGAGACCCCATATACACCGCACAACACGCAAAACTGTATGTTGCGAGGACCGCCCGCAACCCATACCGTTCTACGCATAGGTTAAGAGCATCATGAATAACGCGTTTCTGATTATGCAGACACGATCTCCTTCCTGACCACCCCCAACCGTCGTCCAGTCATTAACACCCCGAGACACCGAACTACACCATGCATCGGTGTCTAGCCACCGACCTATCAACTCTTCCTATCCCCTTTCAAGTTATTTCCGTTGCCTTTTCCTCTACGACAACCTGATCGCCTGTGATACACAGTGATCCCTTTTTGTTCTCTCTATATATATTGATTCGATTGTTTTTACCCAAACGAAAAAACCGACCAAGAAAAGAATACCTAATTACGAAACCTCACCGATGAAGAAAGACCCAGCTACGAAGGGCGGTCAATAAGTTTTGCGAATCGGTAGGGCAAAACAGAGGAAGGAGGATGGCTGTTTGTGCGAGTGTTAGGAGAAGTTATGTCAAGTCAGGACCTGCATTCGCACGCTCCTGCCGCGTCTATTTAAGAAGCAGTAGCTTATCGCAGATCGTCAGTCACAAATTTTTCAACAATGGAGAAGGTTGAGTACCGCGCAGTGATAAAATTACTAACCAAGGAAGGCAAGCATGCAAAAGAGATCCATGAACGCATAATTGCAGTGTATACCGACACCGCTCCTTCCTATGCAACCATTGTTCGCTGGAATAGGGAGTTTCTCCATGGTCGTGAGTCCCTTGAAGATGAACTCCGTCCAGGAAGCCTGTCAGACGTGACCAACGAGAACATGGTCGCCCGTGTGGAGAGGATGAACCTCGAAAATCGACGGGTGAAGGTGGAAGAAATCGAGCGAGAACTTGAAATATCACAGGGAAGTGTTATCAACATCATCCACGAGAATTTGGCCATGACCAACGTCTCTGCCCGTTGGGTCCCTAGAAACCTCACGCCCCATGATCGACTTCAACGTCTTCAAAGTTTGGAGGAGCTGCTGCTCCTGTACAACCAAGACCCTGTGGGATTCGAGTCACGCATAGTGACAGGTGATGAAACGTGGGTCCATCACTGGGATCCCCAGCGACTACATTTTATTCCGCCAGCTCAAGGCTGCACTGCGTGGACGTCGGTTTGGGGATGATGAAGTTGTCCAGCTCGCAGTCCAGGGGTGGATTGAACAGCATTCAGGAGATTTCTGGTTGTCGGGAATTCGAAGCCTCAGGGACAAGTGGCGCAAGTGTATTGAAGTCGAGGGTAGTTATATTGAAAAATAATAAAACACTTTTCCTTATATCCGAATTGCAAAACTTATTGACCGCCCCTCGTATAACGAAGAAGACATTAAAGAAAAAACAAAAGACACGATTTACACTCACTACATGATATACAAAAAAAACAAGGACACTAAGCATAATATTAAAGTGATTAAAGTAATTGATTACTACAAGAGCAAATACGCATAACATATCCAAGAACACTAATTTTTTTTTAAGACAACTGGCTTGAACGCCATAATGATATAAACTACCCCAAAGACAACGAAGGAACCACAAAGCAAGAAAATATTTAAAAGCGATAGGCCTGATCACCAGGCACTTAGCATCTCTTTGCACCTTACCACACTTCTTTCTCTTTTAACACTTGTCTATTTTATGCTCTCTGTCCCCACACCCTTTCCTTATCCACTACCCACACCTACCCACTTACATCGTTGATAGTTCATAGTACGAACCAGTGGGCCTAAGCGAAGCAATACTAGAGAAGATCGACGGGGGACTGGATAAAATAATGCCCACATCATCGAGGCGGATCGCGAGTGTGTACCAATGAAAAGGTATAAAACTCCTCCACAACCCAGATGGACCGAGGAAATGAGTGAGATCGCTATGGTGCACAGGAAGGTGTACGAAGAAACCAGAAGAGAAGGTACAAACCAGGAAAGAAGCTCGCTGTTACGTCGTCTGAGTGAATAGTTGAAACAGGCCATAAACCAGCAACAGGCTGTGATCTGGGCCAGCCTGAGTGAAAAAATAGATAGCGAGGTGAGGCCCTACAAGTTCTGGCGACTAGTGAGAAAGTTAAAAGGCCTACCAAGTAGAAAAAAGACCCACATTAAGGAAGGCAATTACTACTTGGGGGATCCGGCGGTTTTGGAAGAGAGATTCCGCAAGTTCTGGAAGGAAGTCTTCACAATTACACCTGAGTACGATGCGGAAGTCGACCAGGAATTCGAAGGCCACTGATTGAAGATCTTAATCAAAGAATACATCGAACGCACCCACAAGCCTACGCCGACGAAGGGAGGGTGATGCCAGACCATGGTCAACCAATTACAACAGGAGCGGTCATGGAAACTGTGAAAACTTTTCAACAGAAGGCACTAGGATTACATCGAGATTACATCGAAAGTCTGGTAGCAATAGATCTATTGATCCTCACTAGGCTACTAGAAGGATTATGGATCAAAAAAGCTCTATGAAACGGCAAAGTAAAGGCGAGGCAGGAAAAAATTGCTAAAGTAGATTGCAACTTTATTAGTTACTATTTTTCATCACCCTTTTTTGATCTACTGTAAAACAAGTCTGGTTAGGGTTTTTCATCATCCATTTATCAAATTTGTCTTTAAATGAACCTATACTAGCTGCGTTAACCATAGCATCTGGTAGATTATTCCAGATTCTTATGGTTCTGTTGAAGAAGAATTTCGTTTCATATGCCCGAAAGTGACTTCCCTCAAGCTTAAAGTTGTGACCACGCGTTGATTCATTTGATTTGTTTACATTTTCAAAACCATGAACGATTTTAAATAACTCTATCATGTCCCCGCGTATGCGTCTCTGTCTAAGAGAGAATAGATTTAGAGCGTTAAGACTGTCTTGGTATTTAATTGTTTGCAAGTGGGGAATCATATTGGTCATTCGACGCTCTACTCTCTCTAATCTTTCTGTGTCGCACTCTAGGTGTGGTGACCAAACTGCACGCAATATTCCAAATGTGGCCTAACAAGTGCATTATAAAGTGTTAGAATACATCTTTTAGACTGGTTTTAAAATGTACGCCCTATGAGACCTACTGTAGTATCCTGTTTGCCCTTTTCCCTGCCTCCATGCATTGTTTACTCGATTTAAGGTCGCTGGAAATTTCTACACCCAGATCTTTTTCTACGTTGACGTTTGGTATGTCAGTTCCGCCAAGTTTATAGTTGGTTCTCGCGTTGTTTTTACCAATGTGGAGGCAGCTGCACTTTGCGACGTTAAAATTCATTTGCCATTTGCTCGCCCACTCAACCAATTTGTTTATATCATCTTGAATCAGTGCACCGTCTTCGGAAGTTTTTCCACAGCCGCTAATTTTGGTATCATCTGCAAACATTGATAACTTGTTAATTATTCGATGTCTATGTCATTAATGTATATGATGAAGAGTACTGGTCCAAGCACCGATCCCTGCGGTATGCCACTTGTTACTTAAATATAGCTGGAAGGGCTGCCACAAATTACTACTATTTGACTTCTTTTACTAAGCCAGTCTTCTATCCCTTTAACTACTTTCCCTCCGATACCAAGAGCTTTGATTTTGGCAATCAATCATTTGTGTGGTACCTTGTCGAATGCCTTCTGAAAATCGAAATACACGATATCGGCAGCTCGGTCTTTATCATATATTTTGAATATGTCGTGAAAGAAATTATGCAAGTTTGTCAAACATGATCGTTTTCGACGAAATCCATGCTGAGAATATTTTATAAGGTTTTTCGTTTCCATGTGATCTACAATTTTGTCTCTCATTATTCTTTCAAATAGTTTTCCAATTACTCAAGTTAAATTAATAGGGCGGTAGTTTTCGGCACGGGAGCGGTATCCCTTTTTGAACATTGGTGTAACATTTGCTATTTTCCAATCTTTTGGTACAACACACGTTTCTAAACTTTTATTAAATATATGTGTCAGGGGGATAGTGATTGCTTCACGTATTTCATATAAAACGCGAGAGTGAATACCGTCTGGAGCAGGAGAACTATTTACGTTAATTGCTTTCAGGCCTTCTCTGAATTCGTTTTCAGAAATACAAAAGTTATTCAAATGTTGTTCATTGTTGTCGAACAATTCCACTGGAACTGCAACGTTGGTCTCTGTAGGGAAATCAACCCTCTCCCTCCTCTCTCAGTTGAGATACCGGATGTTGACCGCAAAACATCCGAGCCGTGTAGGCACCTTGGGTCAATCTCGTAACTACAGCCCCTCGCCCCTCGTCCCTATGAAAAACCGAATAGTTGAAACTGCAAGACCTCCCCTACGAGTGTGTATTCAATTTCACCTCAAGTACGAAATTGGAGACACGTTTTGCTCAAGCTTGAAGGCCCAGCAGGACTAGAAGTGAAACTTTCTGAGAAAAACCCTCCTGCGTTCCGTCCCCCCCCCTCCTACCCCTACCCAAGTGAGGTGATTGTATATATACCAAAACTTGGGAAAAACGTGGTAGAATACTTCAGTCAGCAGGCTACGAAGTTCCCGGCATGAGGCCCAGGCTACCGAGAGAAGGAACTAAGAAGCAGCTCATCCTTGAGCTAGTTCTTGGTTATCAAACCAAGCTTTAAGTTAACTTGTTCAAGTTCAACTTATTCTCGTCAGAGAACTCCCCCCCTCCTCTATCCTGGTGTATCCCAAAGCACCGAGATAGGCCTCGCCCTTGAGGAATACTGGAATTAAAAAGAAGCTCATCCTCGAGCTAGTTCGTGGTTATTAAACCGAACTTTAAGTTAACTTGTTCAAGTTCAACTTATTCTCATCAGAGAACTCCCCTCCCCCCCGCCCTCTATCCTGGTGTATCCCAAAGCACCGAGATAGTTCTCGCCCTTGAGGAATACTAGAACTAAAAAGATGCTCATCCTCGAGCTAGTTACTGGTTATCAAACCGAACTTTAAGTTACGAGGGCGGTCAATAAGTTCTTCGAATCGGTAGGGCAAAACAGAGGAAGAGGGATGGCTGTTTGTGGGGGGGTTAGGACAAGTTATGACAAGTCAGAACCTGCAGCCGCACGCTCCTGCCTCGTCTATGTAAGAAGCAGTAGCTGATCGCAGATCGTCAGCAACCAATTTTTCAAAAATGGAGAAGGTTGAGCACCGCGCAGTGATCAAATTTCTGACCAAGGAAGGCAAGAATGCAAAGAGATCCATGAACGCATGGTTGCAGTGTACACTGACACCGCCCCTTCCTATGCAACCATTGCTCGCTAAAATAGGGAGTTCCGCCGTGGTCGTGAGTCTCTTGAACATGATCCCCGTTCAGGACGCCCATCAGACGTGACCAACGAGGACAATGTGGCCCGTGTGGAGAGGATGATCCTCGAAAATCGACGGGTGAAGGTCGAAGAAATCGAGCGAGAACTTGGAATATTACATGGAAGTGTTATCAACATCATCCAGACAATTTGGCCATGACCAAGGTCTCTGCCCGTTGGGTCCCTAGAAACCTCACGCCACGCATGATCGACTACAACGTCGTCAAAGTTAGAAGCAGCTGCTGCTCCTGTACAACCAAGACCCTGCGGGATTCGAGTCACGCATAGTGACAGGTGATGAAACATGGGTCCATCACTGGGATCCTGAGACCAAGCTCAAAAGCATGGCCTGGAAGCACAGGGGCTCTCCGACCCCCATCAAGTTCCAGACACAACCCTTAGCCGGGAAGAACATGGCCACCATCTTCTGGGATTCTGAGGGAGTGTTGATGGTGGACTATGCGCCTCGTGGAATGACCCTCACAGGCCAATATTACGCCAAGGAACTGGCTGGGTTGAAGAAGTGCATCCGTCAGAAGCGGCGCGGTAAGTTGAGACTCGGTGCCCTGCTCCTCCACAACAATGTCCCTGTCCACAAGGCCAGAGTTGCACAAGCTGCCCTGCGCGAGTGCGGATTCGAGGAGCTAAACCATTTCTCCTACAGTCCAGATCTGGCCCCTAGCGACTACTTTTTATTCCGCCAGCTCAAGGTTGCACTGCGTGGACGCCGGTTTGGGGACGATGAAGATGTCCAGCTCGCCGTCCAGAAGTGGATTGAACAGCAGTCGGGAGATTTCTGGTTGTCTGGAATTTAAAGCCTCAGGGACAAGTGGCGCAAGTGCATTAAAGTCGAGGGTAGTTATATTGAAATATAATAAAACACTTTTCCTCATATCTCGTTTCCTTATATCCGAATTGCAAAACTTATTGACCGCTCCTCGTAACTTGTTCAAGTTCAACTTATTCTCGTCAGAGCCCCCCCTTCCCTCCCTCTATCCTGGTGTATCCCAAAGCACCGAGATAGGCTTCACCCTTGAGAAAGACTGGAACTAAGAAGAAGCTTATTCTCGAGCTAGTTCTTGGTTATCAAACCGAACTTTAAGTTAACTTGTTCAAATTTAACCTATTCTCATCAAAGAACTACCCCCCTCGCTCTATCCTGGTGTATCCCAAAGCACCGAGATAGTTCTCGCCATTGAGGAATACCATAACTAAGAAAAAGAAGCTCATCCTCGAGCCCGTTTCCCGGTGGTCACACCGAACTTCAAGTCAACTTGGTTTAAGAACCAAGTTCAACTTAGTCTCGTCAGAGATCTCCCCTTCCTATCCTGGTATATCCTAAAGAACAGGGATAGTCCTCGCCCTTGAAGAAGACAACCCCGAGTCCACTCCCTCCAGCACTGCACTGAGTCAAAGTATTTAAGCCTTAGCGCATTGCTAGACAGTGCGAATAACTCCACAGAGTAATCCGAAGAGGAGAAAGGAACATTCTTTCACTATCTCGTGGTGATATCCCTTCCTGCCGAAGGCGTGTGGCTCCCCAGCTGCCAAACTCGCCAAAGTCCTTTGCGGCTTTCAAGTTTTCGTCCGCAACCTCCATCTGGCCGGTAGGCACGCGTCTTAGAGACAATAACATTCCCGAGGTAAAGTAGCTCATTGAGTTCAAGGTCAGACTCAAACCCGTTTCAAGAGGTATCCACAAAGGTATTTGCGGCCGGTAAAGGCCGTTAGCAATTGTTTTTCTCAATTGAAGTTAGTAGTGGGCCAACCATCACTATAATGTCAAGTAGGTCAAGTTAGAAAGCCTTACTTAGAAATTATTGAAGTCCTTACTGTGTATTTAGTTCGTAATATTTCTGTGGTTCATGTTTATTTTGTTTTTGTGTTTTAATTACAGTTTTAGTTTGTTTTAACAATTTTTTTTATTCTATCCTCGAATCGCTATGTATGGCACCAAGAACCCTTAAGGTTTAAAGAAGTCAATAATCAATATAATAATAATCAAAAATATATAGCACTCTTAGAGAGGTATAACGTTAGTCAAGGGGTCTTTTTTTGTATTACGTAAACAAACCATACGTACCAACTCCTTCCATCACTCGGTCCTTCCTATACCACGTCAGTCTAATCTTCAGTAGTAAAAACAAAAGCAAAAAAATTATTAAGAATTTGGTCCATCTCCTCATTATCATCCGCAGTGTCGTTATCTTGAGAGAGGAGCGGGCCAATCGATGGGAAGGTTGTCTTTTTACTATTTACATAGCTGAAGAATAACTTAGGATTAATTTTTCCTCTCTGAGCTATAGATTCTTTTAAGTTTTTCTTTGAGGATTTTATTAGCTTCTTCGTTTATTTTTGTTAACTTTTTAAACCTATTTCATCTACAGTTGATTTTTTTCTCTGAAATCTAGTCCTTGTGCGATGTATCTTGAGCAGTTTGTATTAATTATAGACAAAAAAGCATTCCAGCATTCTTGGGGATTATCGCTAGTAGTTAGGGCTGACCAATCTTGGTTTTGTAATTCCTTAACCAGTAGGTCCCATTTGGCGTTAGCGAAATCCGATTTGAGGGGAGCATTGGTATCCTCTTTGTTGTAATTAGCATTTACGTTGAAGTTTACTCCAAATTCTACCTGTCTGTGGTCGCTGCTTGGCAAAAAAGTAACCGACATTAAGATTGGTTACCATGTTCGGGTCGGAGATTAATACTAAGTCAAGAATATTCGGGTCTCGTGTAGGCACGTCTACTACTTGGTAGTAGTAAAGCTATATCATTCATAATCTCGCCTAAATTTGTATCAACTTCTATAACCAGCTTGGGGGGGCCTATAGAAGACGGATAGTAGCAAACTATTCCTACATATATCTATGATTTCGACAAAAACTGCATTAATAGTTGTGATAGAACGAGTTGAAGCTGCGTTAATTTCAACTCCTATCTCCTATTATTTAAAACCACGATGTTGCCCACGTGCATCTTCGATTCGAAACTTGGCGTCTTATCACAGTCACCGGATGTCAATGTTTAAACAAAGAGGTTATCGTTCCCCCGTTCGCCCCCATACGCCGACCTCGCCAGATTGAGTTAGGCTTAGGGGCAGATAAGGCATTGTTCTCCGGCCCGGCTGTGCGTTCCCTCCAAGCTTCCACCCCATTGTCCCCCACGCCAAGGAGATGTCCTGGCTATTTATATGGAAACTTTACCACTAAGATCAGATTGGAGATCCAGATTTTCGTCGCGAAACATCACCACGACCCTCTCTCCCTTTGTGCGCCAAGGGACCTCGACCTCGAGATTCACCATCACTTGTCCAGAAGGAGGACAATATTCCTTGAGTGCCAAAGGTTCGAGCCTTTCGTGACGCCAAGTCCCCAAGGCTTCCCCCCCCCTGTTGTTCAGAGGAGAACAGCATTAGAACAGCCATTGTTCGTTTTGAGCCCTTCGCCAAGAAACGGTTCTCACCCTTCCCCCCCCTGTTGTTCAGAGGAGAACAGCATTAGAACAGCCATTGTTCGTTTTGAGCCCTTTGCCAAGAAACGGTTCTCACCCTTCCCCCCCCTGTTGTTCAGAGGAGAACAGCATTAGAACAGCCATTGTTCGTTTTGAGCCCTTCGCCGAGAAACGGTTCTCACCCCCCCTGTTGTTCAGAGGAGAACAGCATTAGAACAGCCATTGTTCGTTTTGAGCCCTTCGCCAAGAAACGGTTCTCACCCCCCCTGTTGTTCAGAGGAGAACAGCATTAGAACAGCCATTGTTCGTTTTGAGCCCTTCGCCAAGAAACGGTTCTCACCCCCCCTGTTGTTCAGAGGAGAACAGCATTAGATCAGCCATTGTTCGTTTTGAGCCCTTCGCCAAGAAACGGTTCTCATCCCCCCCTGTTGTTCAGAGGAGAACAGCATTAGAACAGCCATTGTTCGTTTTGAGCCCTTCGCCAAGAAACGGTTCTCACCCCTTCCCCCCCTGTTGTTCAAAGTAGAACAGCATTAGAACAGCCATTGTTCGTTTTGAGCCCTTCGCCAAGAAACGGTTCTCATCCCCCCCCTTGTTGTTCAGAGGAGAACAGCATTAGAACAGCAATTGTTCTTGAGCCGTAGACAAGAGACGGTTCTCACCCCCCCCTTTGTTCAGAAGAGAACAACGTAGAACAGCCATTGTTCTTCAAGCCGTTCGTCGAGTAACGGTTCTCCTCTTCAAGACGCCACGACAGGATCATCTTATCCCCCCCCTTCGGCTGGAACTCGCCAGCGGACCGAATATTCCTTCAAGTCGCCTTCCACTGCACCACTAGTGTAAAAGTTACGTAAGCCAAACGTCACCTTTGAGTATTGATCCCTTTTGTCAATTCTATCCTGTTCTTTAAATGGTTTATCGAACCATCCCATCTCTTTAACTCTATATTTGTTTTACCTTTTTAAATCCTTTAAATCCTCGGATTAGCCGAGCCCCCACGACCCTTTCAATTCTCTGTTTATGTCAATATTTTCCGTCTTGTGTTTGTTGATAGTTATTATTAATAAAACTCTATTTTATTAATGATAGCAATATTATTATCCTTGAGCTCAGTTCCACTTCTTAAGCATATCGAAGATACATAATATCGGCCGCCAGACAGTAACGCACTCTAAAGATAATTAAGGAAGTTCCCTCAACGAATAGTGATATATATGGTATCGTCGGGAGTCATTCTACGACAATAGTTTTAGGGATTTCAAAAACTCTTTCGAGTGGGAAAAGTGATAATTTCACATATAAAATAACTCCTCCACCAGCGCCTACTAGTCTATTATTATAGAACATGGAATCATCACCAAAAACAACTTGGTACATGCCGCCCGACAGATCATTCAGGAAATCGCGAATATCTAAAACGCTTCCCTGAATACGGGCTACTTCTCCGACGGTCTAAAAGTTGCAAAAATCATTTTTATACCTTATGGGAAGAAGCCACACGATCAACTGGTGTATTACAGGACAATATCCCTCCTATAGTTCATAGGAAAAGTCTACGAGAAGCTTCTTGCTAATAGGCTACAAGAACAGCTAACAGAGCTAGAAGCTCACAACCATCAGCAACACGGGTTCCGTAAGGAAAGGGGGACTAATACAGCCCTTACTCTCTTCACCGAGAAACTCGCCCGCTGTAAAGCTGAAGGGAAATACATAGACGTGGTTTTGCGAGATGTCTAAAAAGCCTTCGACAAGTTTTCGCTGACAGGTCTCCAATTCAAGATCTTAGGCCTCTAACTAAACCCGATCCTGGAGAGGGTCCTCTGTGACTACGTCATGGAAAGGAAAGCCAAAATATCTATTGAGGGCTACAATGGACCCGAATTCGAACTTAAGGCGGGCGTTCCACAAGGTAGCTGTCTGAGCCCACTGCTGTACCTAGTGTACACATTGGACCTGCCTTTTCCAGTAGAAGAGAGTGTGATATATCTGCAGTTTAAGGATGTCATCACCCAAATCATCCCCAGTACCCATAAAAATGCTGGAGTTCAAGCAAGGCAGACAGCCACCGAAATCGACAACATCAATCGATACGAAAGAAAGTGGAAGATCAAGACCAACCGCTGAAAGTTCCAAATCCTTCCAATTTACCGCCGGAAACTTGATGATCCTTAGTGAACGACGAAGTGTACCCATACACCAACGAGGGTAAAGTCATAGGTCTGCGCATGACTTCAAAAGGGTTCAAAAAGGACATAAAAAACAGAATCTCCCTAGCCAAAACACAGCTTGGGAAACTATATAGATTCCGAAGCCTCAGCTCCAAGAATCTCAAGAAGCTGTACACTGCTCTGGTACGCTCGATATTACTGTACCTGGCAGTTGTCGTGCAGACTGCGAGTTCCACCACTATCAGGCAAATGCAGAGAGTGCAGAACAAAGCAGCGCTGCTGATAGCGGGAGCGCGCAGGGCGAAACGTATTCGGCAGACAGATCTGCACGCAAGAGCAGGTCTGAAGCCATTGAATATGGAACTCCAGAGGCTAGGGAGCAAGACCTGGGTGAAAATCGAGGAAGTAATAATTCCAAATATAGAAATTGATTTTGACATTTCGATAGTGGATAGTGGAGGCGCCACCAGGCGAGCCCTATTCCCAAATGGAAGAATCTGCTCTCCAGAGAACCTAATTGGACTCTTCACATGAATACGACAACCTAAAAAGGAAAAAGTAACTACAACAGCAATAACAAGAAATCCACTACAAAGACAAGAACATGATAGGCGAAGTGCCCACATCTAAAAAAACAAACATCAAAGAAATGAACAAAGGAGGCGAAATTCCCACATACCAGTAATACAAACAAATAGAAATTATCAGAAAAATTAAAGATACATTAAGAGATAGCAAATATAACACTTGAAAGTCCAGAATGCCGTGACGGAGGAAATAGAGTTATATATATATATATATATATATATATATATATATATATATATATATATATATATATATATATATATATATGTGTGTGTGTGTGTGTGTGTGTAAATAAATAATAAATAAAGTCCAAAGAAAAGGTCGCAATGCGGCCAAACAAGCATCAGAAGCAACAACTGACGGTGCATACGAAGAAGACAAATGAGACAAAATAAGAAAATAGAAGTACCTTAGATGCCCTCTACACCAAGGCAAAACTCACCATCTTTTTACCTATATTTATCTTCTGCACTTTTTTCACTCTTTGTATATCAATTAATCAACCAAATCTGACTAATATTGACTGCGCTTGTCGCTTGGATTGCTCTCTTACATACTCGTTGTTATGTAAAATCAAATATTCGGAAATTTGATCTGGATTTTCCATCCGAATGAGGTGTTTTGTTTTGGTAGACCGCATTGCTGTGTTTGACTGGAAATATTATCAGTGGTAATACGTTCGAAAGTGACTATCTTCTCCTTGACTTGCATCATTGAAGGCTAGTTGAGGGAAAGTAAGTGAGCCCTTCTTCGCTGCCTCAAGGTAAAGTGCTGGTATTGTTCATTGGACAGTTTTTTCCACCTTCCCTGCATAATTTTTCCTTTTTCATAACGGATCCCTAAATACACATAAAACACGTCCATAAACTCGGTCCTCCCGATTCCTTTCCTAATTACACCCTTGGGTGATATCAGGGAGTGATGAAGAAAACCAGGTGTATAGCCTTGAGAACCTTACCTGACCGTCCAAAACCGGACAGGTGTAAAGTTTTAGAAAAGATTTACACTGAGCTAAATACTGATATCGTACGCCTCATCGCCCCCCTCTAATGGATATTCGGCTATCTGTGCAAGGGAGGTGGACTCTGAAGTCCTCTCTTCCCCGCGTGCCATGGAAACCCTACTC
This sequence comes from Ceratothoa steindachneri, assembly GCA_963969495.1. Taxonomy (NCBI): domain Eukaryota; kingdom Metazoa; phylum Arthropoda; class Malacostraca; order Isopoda; family Cymothoidae; genus Ceratothoa; species Ceratothoa steindachneri. The sequence goes on from OZ018322.1 coordinate 216,708,932, forward strand.
AAAATCAGCCTCAAGTCACAAACACCACCACAAATACGCTCCTATAGGAGCATTATCTGCAGCCGTCTCGACCCCTGGGTTGGAGAACACTCTACAGACAAGATAACGGAGGAGAATCTTCGGAATTACTCGTAAGCGAAAGTAGCGAAAGTGGTAAAATTCAAAAGCTACACCCACGTTTTTAAAGTAGTCTTCACAGAAACAACGATGGCGATCAATGCAAAACAAACTGGCCTCCTCCTTTTTAATGTCCGTGTCTGCCCCGAGCAGATTGAACGGGAGGAATTCGTTGACCTGCTACTGTGCTTTCGGTGATACAGGCACAACGAACACACCACTGCCACTTACCCTAACTCTGGCATTTTATTCTGCTCTGTGTGCGTCCAACAAGGCCATTTCTGGCGTGATTATAACAATACAATCCAGAAATGCCTTAATTGCGGTGGCCCACATAAGACTATGGCTATGGTGTGTCCTGTCAAAAAGGAACAAATCAAAGCAGCAAAAGAAAAGGGCAAAAAGAAGAAGAGAGGGAAGTTAACGCCACCTACACGAAGGTTGCCAAGGCAGCGGTCGCAGAAAGTAGTGTGGCTCTAAATCCTACTATACTGAAAATCGAGAACGAAAAATCAACAAAAATAATGTGTTGCATTTACTATGCACACATTGCCAACCTAACCGTGCCTGGTACCTTCGCGAAGGAGTTGAACACCATACTCGTAAAAAACGGCATGGAGGAAATGTGGTTTCCTGAAAACCCTCCGTCGAATGAAGCCCTCAGACTAAATCTCCAACCGCAGAACGAAGAGAGCGGCCTGTGCGGGATCCTTGAGTCTAGGCTATGGCTGCCCGGCAGAATGCTCCAAACAAACAAACGGACACACACACAACAGAGAAAACTCAAACAGTTTCACGAGTCGAGTGAAAGGAAGCCTAGACTGTAAGGTCCAAGAAGGTAGAGCATACTCCTCGCCCTCAAAAGGCCCCGCAGTCACGTCGATCGAAAAGGTCCTCGTCATCAAACACACGGGAACACAGGTACATGTACTACTCGAGGGTATATGCTGCCAAAGGGAACCAGTTTCCGAACGAGGCGGGTCCAGATTATATTGTTGATGGCCTAAGGGCCAGACAGTACAAATGGGACTCCACGGCCGACATACCAGAAGATCTAGTTAAACACGCTCTTTTCCGAGGACTCATGAAATTCTCAACAGACGCTTATGTTGTTCTCTCGGACTCCGAGTATCGAAAGGAAAGATGCGGTAAGGGGAAAACCCCACTAGGTTCCCCTCTAGGAGCTAAATTTGAGAGAGAATAAAACACGCACCTACCAAATACAACTACGCCACAGTGCGAGTGTAATATTTAAGGCCAGCCGTGAAGCGAAGAAAATCTTACTGAAACATGACACCAACCAATATTGACATAACAAACCCAAAAATAAAACCCGAATTACGACAAAAAAAACTAAATTTGACTTACCGTAGTGCAGGCTAACACCCAAACACTACAAAGGCTTGAATGCCAAGCAACTTTGACATCAAAAACCTTAAGTATACATTTATACAATGCCAGTGATACCCTATGACCAGGGATCTTACCAACTAACTTACTATGCTACTCTATACCTATTTTTGCTGGATATACCCTTCCACCAGGGAACAAAAATCTTTCAAACTCATACTAAACTTATCTTTACTATCATTTTCTAAACCCTTTCACCACTAGACCTTCTCACTTTTCTCCTACTAATCTATATTTTTTCTGTCTTAATTGGTCCAATGTCCAATGTCTGACTAATATTCCTACCAAAACCCGGCAAAACTCCCAATAGCCCAGGGAATTTCAGATCCATAACCTTATTGGAAACACTAGCTAAATTATTAGAAATATTGATAAACGACAGACTGATGAAACATCTGGAGGAAAGATCCCTGATCCCAACCTACCAACATGGGTTCAGAAAAAAATAGAAGCACTGAGACAGCGTTAGCAATGTTAGTGGACACCGTGGCCAGAGCAAAGTTTGACAAACATTATACGGACCTAGTCCTTAGAGATGTGTCAAAAGCTTTTAACAAAGTATAGAGTGTCGTCTTAAAATTCAAGATAAAAAGGCTAGTACTCCCCTCACCACTAACAAAGAGCTTGTGCGACTACATTACAGATAGATCAGCCTACATATCAATAAAAGGCTTTGCTGAACCGTACTTCGAAGTCCTACAGGGAGTCCCTCAAGGGGGATGTATAAACCTGACACTCTACAGTGTATACACAATGGATTTTCCAAGCCCAGTTAATGAATACATCAGATATATACAATTCGCTGATGATATCACGATTATAGCGAGTAGCCCATACAGACACCCACAGATGATGGCAAGGATAACAGCGGCTGAAATAGCGAAAATTAACGAATTTGAGCGGAAATGGAAGATTAGAACAAATGCAAACAAATTTACTATTATCCCATTAGGGAGAAGAAAAACGGACAGAATTAGACTGGACGACAACAGATATCGCTATGAGAATGAAGGAAGAGTACTCGGCCTCAAAATCAACAAGCTAGGCTACGTCAAACACGTAAAGGAACGGATAGGATTAGCTAAAGCAAATTTAACCAAATTACATGAATTTAGAGGCTTGAAGATGGAAAACAAAAGAAAAATATACAATACAGTTTGCCGGTGTACGTTGCTCTACCCTGCTGTTCCACTGAACGGACTCCATAAAACGAACACACTGCAGCAGTATATATTATCTCAAACACGAGAAGAAGAGAATACAAAATACAAAGGGACCTGCGCCACGACATGGGTCTGACACCATTAAATGTGTCTTTGCACAGGAGTGGATGTAAATTATGGAAAAAGTTAAATGATATATTAACCGACGAAGAAAAAAAAGAACCATGGACATCCCGCACAACTACAGGGAAAACAATAGAGGTAAATTTAGAAGCGGAAAACCTATCTCAAGAGAAGATCCGCGCTAAATATATAGTAGGTGAGATTGCAAAATGATTGTACACATTGAAATAAAAGAATCTGCGTTAGACATTAAAAGAAGAAAATTAAAAAAAAAAGAAATAAAAGTGCGAGGGCCTCCTTTATACGAAGAATATAACGTGAGGAATAATAACTAGGAAAAATAAAACGGAGATGGCTGGTCACCCAGCAAACTACATTAACTCAGACTCATTCTTTTTCACCACTCTACCATAAAATCTATTGGCTATCGCGAAGACGAAAAGGCTCTCAAAGCCATTCCCCATCGAAACGTGACCCCAACCGGTCTTAATACGGATATAAATCTGGTTATATACTACAAGACCAAGAAAACAAATAGTTGCATCAGGAAGAACAGCTGTCTCCCTCCGACAAGCGAACTCCAGGTCGTGTACGAATATTCGTGCAAAGTCGGTGACTGCGAACACCGCAATTCAAAGTAAATCGGCGTAACCTCCACAACCCTGTCAAGGCGACTGACAGCTTACCTTCAAGATGGCGCGATTAAAACACACGCCCACTCTCGTGGTACTACCCTAACCCATGAAAAGCTGAATAAGGACACGCCCATCATCCTGAGACTCCAAAACGCAGAAGATTGCGGATGGTCGAAGCCGTCATTATTCAAATTAAGAAACCAGCAATTAACGTGCAACTTCAGCCGGAAACCATACTCCCGACATCTCGGCGTCTCCGAGTTGACCGCCGTTAAAAGAAGCACGTTTTCTAACATTCATTTTCCTTTGCCTCCTTTGCCAGAGAACTAGATCGCAGCGAAAAATAGTCAGACAAGGTAAGAGAAGAAGGGGTTATAGAAGGATAGCATGAGAGGTGGGTGTTTTTTTTCGGGGGGGGGGATGTGAGTACGTATGATGAGTGATGAATATATGCCAGGAGACTAGCTGTTCTTTCTTAAGTTATTTGAATTATTCTGTCTTCTATATTTTTGAAAGTTTCTGCTAAGATGGACCTTTTACAGGTACGTAGGTTCTATTTCATAAATTTATACGAATATATATATATATATATATATATATATATATATATGATGAAAATTAATGCAATATCGCAAGAAAAGACGAGGAATTAAACTACATTCTCCGAAGACAATTGGATTCAGAACAGTTTCGGTGTATCTCACACCCTTTTTCAACTGACACTGGATAGAAAATATAAAGAAACCAAATGATGATTGCCAGGAAACCCAAAGAACATCATAACATAGGAGTATATGCAATACCATGCAACGATTGCCATAAAGTTTATATAGGGGAAACGGGGAGAAATATAGACAAGAGATTGTATGAACACAAAAGAGATATTAGACTGGGCAGCGAAAGCAGTGGAATATTTTGCCATGTTATAGACTTGAATCATTCGATCGATTTCAATGGAATTAAAATGGTATTTAAATCGGCTAACTATGTTAAAAGAAGAATCGTAGAATCGAGCTTGATATCGTCACTTCCTAATTTAAATCTATCTGAGGGTCAATTTTCTTTTAATCCTATAATAAGAAAGCAAATAAACAAAATAGTAAAATGTCAGCCCTTCAATATGTTTAGGCCTACCCCCCCCCCCCTGATTAGCCACAAGTAGGGAATTGGGGGAAAAAGAGGGGATCTTTCACGACCTGACCCTGTGTTATGTTTGTAAGCACTTTTCTTATATTTTCTATCCAGTGTCAGTTGAAAAAGGGTGTGAGATACACCGAAACTGTTCTGAATTAAATTGTCTTCGGAGAATGTGGTTTAATTCCTCATATATATATATATATATATATATATATATATATATATATATATATAGAGAGAATTGGGCATAGATATGTTGCTTCTAATTCATGTTTTATTTGTTTATTATTTTTTTATTGTTTATTTAGGGCTTTCATGCCTTTGTATTTTTGTCTTCTGCTTGGGTATACTTGTCTTGATTAATTTTCTGTTTCGGATTATGATTTCATGTATAGATTGGTAGTTATGCCTACCGTAGGTGAGTCATACTGCTTGGGAACCTCTTAGTTTAGTTTTCATTTTGAATCCTCACATATCTTAATATCTGCGGATTGTTTTGTTCAATTTTCTGCCATATTTTCTTCGCCCTGTTCTCCAGGTCAGGTTGATTGGGTCAATATCTACTATTTCGATCAAGTCTCTGATGCACTTTCTTTCTGCTCTTCTAGTTTTGGTTATTAAGTAGATTGTTTTATTTTTGATTCTCTGAAGTTTCTTCTTATTTGACTTTGGGATAGTGTGCAAAGGGATCAGGGGTATTCTAGGACTGATTCAATAAAGGCTTTGTACAGTGTTCACAGTCATTTTTTGCTCATTCTGCCTAGGGTGTGCATTAGCTTTAGACCACCTCTTGCATGAGCGTGGTAGCGTCTTGTGCCAATGTGTAACTCTAGTACACTTCTTTCCGTCACGAACTGTAGTTGGTGCCATCAATGGATATTTCGTCTTTCTCAAACCTAGATAATGGTATTATTTTAAATTTGTGGATGTTAGTTTTAATTTTCCATTTGTTTTCATAGTCATTAATACTCTTTATTTCCCTTTCCGTAGTTCGTGTCTGCAATTTCGGATTAGTGTATCGCGATTGAATAATCTGACTGTTGTTGTCCGCGTATTGAAAATTTAGACATCCTGGTGTTATTGGGTACGTAAACTCAGCCGTGAAGGCCGTGTATAGGGTGAGGTTCAGACCCCACCCCCACACACCTGTAGGACCCCGTCTGTAAATGGAAAGTGGGTTCAACGTGGTCCTCCACGGAGACGTAGGCTTTCCTATTGGTGACATAGTCAGCCAACATTCTCTCCATCTTGATGGCGAGATCGAGCTGGAGGAGCTTATATTTAAGTCCCTCAACCCAGACCTTATCGAAGGCCTTCTTGACATCGCGGAGGACCACGTCCACGCATCCTTTTTCGGTTTTGGCCTGTGCAATATTTTCGGTTAGTATGGCTATTGCTGAGGTAGAGTCCCTTTCCTTTCGGAAGCCGAATTGATGGTCATTATATTTTGGGTTTTCTTCAAGGTATTTGACCAGCCTATGATTCAAGATCTTTTCCAGGTCCTTACCCAAAAAGTTCAGTAGGGGAATTGGCCTAAAGCTTGAAACTAAGTGGGTTGTTTTCCCTTGTTTCAGTAGGAAGGCCATTTTAGCTGTCTTAAATCTTTCCGAATAAGCTCCTATGTTCAGATATACGTTGAACATGTCAGCAATTGCCTTAGTTATATTCTCTGAGACATTCTCCAAGTTATATTTTGTGAGGCCTGTGCTCCCGGGAGCTTTCTGCTTAAACGATCTTATGGTACTTTTCAGCTACTCTTTTGTGATCTGCGCTCCTAGACCTGCGTTTTCTTGTGTGGTGTAGTCAAATCCTCTTTCTGGGGTAATTCTGTGCCTGTTGGTTATTAAGAATCTGTTTGCTCTTTCCTCCGTTTCTGCGTCATATCTCCGGTTATCTTCTTTGATGGAATATATTATGCCCAAATGCTCTCTAAATTTATCTGCTGTCTCTTCGTTGTTGTTTATGTTTTCTCCTTGTTCATTTTTTATTTGGATCTACTTTCTGGGGGGTTTATTTTTTATTAATTTTATCAATTTCCAGGCCTTTCTTGGTTCTTCTGTGTTTTCCACTTTGCTTATAAATTCATTCCATAGGTCTCTTTGCTGTTCTTCAATGAGAAATATCATATCACTCTTTAGTTGTCTTAGCTACTTAGCCTTTATCCGACTTGTGCCCGTTTATCTAATTTCCGTGTACTCGTAATTTTTCTCAATATTTCTCGCTTTTCTTCTCATCTCCTCAGTCCATTTCAGGCGAGGGAGCGTTTTGTATTTAATTTTTAGAACGCATTTTTCATCTCAATCTGTGATGCTCTTTATTAATGCATCTGTCACCTCTTCTAGCTCTTCGATGTTTTTGCTTCCCAGTTCTGGTTAAGGATGACTCTCCAGCATAGTCCTATATGCATCCCAGTTCGTCCTTCTATAGGATTTTCTTGGTGGAGTTTGGACCTGTATTTGGTTCTGGTTAATGACCACCAGAATTCTAATATGGTCACTACATGGGACAGGAATTGTTCCATATGCATGTTATAGGGGAAGTTGTTACTAGTTAGTACTATATATGGTTTGGTTTATGTTCTTCTATTTATGAAAGTCGGGAACTCTGGTCCAGCACGTATTAGGATGTTTCTTTCTATTAGTAGTTCTAAATTTCGTCCTGCATTATTTTTTGTTCTGTATCCTGATTCCAGCAGTCTTGCATTTAGGTCTCCCAGTAGTATTGTTGGACTGTTTTTGTTAAATATTTCCACTATCAAGTGAATTGGTATGTATGAACGGCGAAGTGGTTGATAAGCTGCTGCTATCGTGAGTGGAGAGAATTCCATCTGCACAGTCACAGCAGCGTATGCTTCATCGACCTCTCTTTCTTGGGTAAAATATAACCCCTTTTTAACAGCAATTGAGGTTCCGTTATACCTTTCTCCGGTGAGGTTTTTCTTAATGATGTCATAGTTGTGTATTTTTATTTGTTCGTCGTCTTTGATTCCGTGTTCGGAAATTGTTATTATATCTGGATCTATTTGGCGAAAGAAGTTGCCGTATTGAATATTTTTTGTTTCCCGCCAGTCTGTATTTAGGTGGAGGATTTTTTATTTTCTGCTGGCGTGGTCCATGATCTATAGCGAAAAGTTTTCTATTCCGTTTTGCTTGCTGCTTGTTTTGTTTTGATCAGTGACGTAGGTCCATTTGCATGTCCCTCTTTCTATGTCTTTTTTGATGATGATGATTTGACAACTTTAGACAGAGCATATGCCTCGTGTACGAAAACTTTGAATTTAAAGTCTCTTGCTTCGTACTGACATCCCTCGTTATCGTTTTCTACTTCGGAATCCGTTGAGGTTTATGTCTCTGTGGCATTTTTTTGTATTTTTTCTTCGTTTTCTTGTAGGTTTTGTTTTTCGTCATGTTTTGGGTTCCTTTTCTTTATCAGTGGTTTTCATTTCTTCCTCATTTGTTTCTCAAGATTCTTCGGGTTTTTCTTTTTCTGCTATGTGGCTCCAACTTCCAACATGTCCTTAACTTGCAGCGTTTTCCTCGTGGTAACCCCGTAAATGAGTGACGAGGGAGGATTGTGTGTGGGTGGGAGGAATCACATCTTAAGAATGCTGTTCTTTTTCAACTGAAGATTCAGGGTTCCTGCAAATGTCCCCGGTTGGGCTATGTTGTGGACGTGAGCGAACATTATGCATGCTAGTATGTCGAGGCAGGTCCCCTCATTTACGTTGATATTAATTTTTTGTTTTTTCGCCTCCCTTACTTCTTTTAGTGTAGCTTTTGCTACGCTGGCGTAGGTTTGATTACTGTTCTTTTGAATTTCTCCTTTTCCTCTTGTTCCTTCTTTTCTATTATGGCTTTTCTTTGGGGGCAATTTATTGCTATGGTCTTGTGTGGGCCCTGTAATTTTATGCTTTTTTTTATATTGTTCTGTGCATTCACGGAAGTTGTAGCCGGTCTTGGTGCATTCAGAGCAGATTTTAAGGTCTTTTCGACGACAGTTTTTTGTCACGTGGTCCTCGATTGCATAACACTGAAAGCAGGTTTGCACATTTGTGAACTTCTCCACTTCAAGATTTTTGGGTGGAATTTGCATGCCGAACGCCAATACTCCGTTGGTCGTGGCTCTGTTGGCCATCTCAGATGTGGTGCACACTACTTTGAAGACGTGTGTGTGTAGTGGCCGAATTTGATGAGCTCCGAGATTTTGAGAAACTGGTTCTCCCTTTCCAGCCCCTCTTTTAGTTCCTCCTTAGTGTGCGACCCGACATACAGGTCCAAATTGCAACATATAAAGCAGGGATTGGCCATTAGTTGTGGGGGCAGTTTGGGGACTAGGCCAATTTGATCAGGGCCATTAGCCCATTCGTTGCCACCAACTGCTGGACGTCTTCTTGTTTATGACAGAGCGGGACTTACCCGTTTGGCACATCTATCAACTTTGTAATGGCGATTTTTAGGTCGGTACATAGGGACCTAATCAATAATCCTCTTTCCAGTTTGGTTTTTCCTCGCTCCGTTCTTAGTAGCAGTCTTTTGTACTCCATGTTCATATTTTTGAAATGGGAGGCCCTCCCCCCATTATCCCATAGTCCCGCCCTCGCTAACTAGGCTGATATGATGAATATGATGAATGAATAGACCCGGGTAGGCTCCTCTTGAGGGGTGAATAGTGACGGACTTTTTGTTGGCTAGCGCGGAATCAACCATCGCTAGCCGGGGGTGCCGCCGCCTCAAAGGAATTAAAAACTGCGGTTGCTTCTTACCACACACTGAGACAGTTACGTGTCTCTCAGTAGGCTTGGGGGCCCCTCACTAGCAGAATGGTTAGACTCCTCTGCAAAGGTTGCAACCCGGCCCATTGTTTGGGAGCTCCTCTTGTACGGGTATCTGGCACTGGGCTAGTCCTCAAACCTCCTTCCTCCCGTACCCCCCATTATACAGTTGCCACTGCAATGTATAGTTGGGACGAGGTCGAAATATCAGCTTCCATTAGCTAAGGCATTAGACATTGGGTTGAGAGTGGGGGAGGGAAGGATTAGGCAGTCATGATGCTAATGCTGACTGACCTAAAAAGTATTATTTTATATCTTCTTAGTACTCCCTGAACGGGATGATTTTGTGTGTGAGAGTGGAAACAGTGCTGGAGACGATAGATGAAGATGAAAAGTAAGGTAAGAGTGAGATGAATAGCTTCTTCTTTTCAGATCTTTCTGAACAGGCGGCTAATTTGCGTCTATTTTCTTCCAGATTTTAAGAGACGTAAATTTTCTCCATTGAAAAGTATTTTTTTCCAATTTTTTGAGTGAGAAAATCTTAGACAAAGAATGCGACTGGCTAGTTTTAAGAACGTCTGCTTTACCAACCTGAATGTGAGCGGTGTGTTGATAGTCAAAGCGGCGAATTCAATGGTCAGACTATTAACTATGAAGGGTGTAGGGTAGGTGTGGGTAGGGGATAAAGGAAGGGTGTGGGGACAGATAGCTGAAAATAGACAAGTAATGAAAGGAGAAAGAAGTATGGTAGGGTGCAAAGACATGCTAAGTGCCTGGTGATCAGGCATATCGCTTTTAAATATTTTCTTGTTTTGTGGTTCCTTTGTTGTCTTTGGTATAGTTTATATCATTATGGCGTTCAAGCCATTTGTCTTAAAAAAATTAATGTTCTTGGAAATGCTATGCGCATTTGCTGTTGTAGTAATAAATTACTTCAATCACTTTATTATTATGCTTAGTGTCTTTGTTTTGGGGTATATCTTGTAGTGAGTGTAAATCGTGCCTTTTGTTTTTTCTCTGATGTCTTTTTCGTTATAGTTGGGTCTTCATCGGTGAATTTGCTGTCGATATTCGGTGAATTTTTGTAAAAATTGGTGAGGTTTCGTAATTAGAATTTCTTTTCTTGGTTTGGGTAAAAACATTCTTATTCTCACGCGTAGAACGTCATTTCTGCTCCGCCAGCTAAAAGTCCAGCGGAGCTCAGAAATCTGGCACGAGCTATACCTCTTTTGTTCTGGTTAATCATTTGGAGGATATCATCGTTCAATTCTCGATTAACCAGTTGTTGCATATTCCTTGTCCGTTCTTCTATGACAACATTAATGGGACTTAACACCTCATCCCAGTGCAGCTATTACTGTGATTAGGTATATACATTAGTTCGGTACCACTTGTAGTTTCCTCTTTTGTGTCTTCAAGACACACGAGAGGGCGAAAGCGGGGTATAGCATTGTTGATCTTACAAGTGCATTGTAGATCTTCTTCTTATTGCTTTCACGGAGACTTCTGAACATGTATAGAGTTCTAACTGCAGCTGTGTACTTGGTAATTCTTTCGCGGACGTGCTTCATGTACCTGGTTGAAGGGATCTTCATTCCGAGTACATTGCACTGCGTGGTGTAGGGATCACGTATATCCCCCACCCTGACATCGTATAGTAGTCTCTTGCCTATGGGGGCTACTTTGAACTTTTCTTGGTTCGTGCTGATTTTCCACCGGGGCACGTAGGTGTTAAAGTTCTCAATTTTTGCTGCTATCATACGAGCTTGCTAAGACGCATTCTTCCATGGACAAGTGATTATCTGGGTGAAATCATCGGCGAATTTAACGTTGAAGCAATTGGGGCTAACAGGAGCTGCGACATCAGCGGTGAAAATCAAGTAAGTGTGGGGATAGCCCCTCCCTCCTGTGGGAGGCCCGCAGTGAGCGGAAACTTTGCTCCGTCCGTGTACCCTAAACTGATATACGCCACTCTCTTTATGATATAGTCACAGGGAGTTCTTTCTAAGTTTTCACTTAGGCCCAGTGGTGAGATCTTGTACTGCATTCTCCGTTGCCACACCTTATCAAACGCTTTCTTTCCCGTTTTGCTTGGGCTAGCTTTTGCGTGATGACATTAATCGCCATCTCCGTACTTTGCTCTCTCCTAAACCCGAATTGATATGGGTTGAAGAGGGAGTTCTCCTCCAGGTGAGACACCAGTCTTCAGTTGAGGATCTTCTTAAAGAGCTTCCCACCAAATTTTAGAAGAGAAATATCCTGTTAGCTAACCTTCAACGTTCAGTCCTTTCCGTGCCTAGGCAAGAAAATCACCTCAACTGTTTTAGAAGCATCTGGAAAGTATCCCGTGTTCAGAAAGGCGGAAGGAGCGGAGCGCGCCGAGTAGTTCTTCGGGAATATTGGCGTCTTCGTTGCGGGGTCTATCCACCTGGTGGTGAGGGTATGTCTTGTTTATTTGGTTGTTAAGCTCGTTTATGATGTTGCTTTCAAACTCTAGGTCATAGTCTTCGTTTTTCTCTTCAGTTATACTGAATATTATTTCCCAATAACTTCGGAATAGCTCTTCAATTCTTCCTTCTTCTGTTTCGATGTTTCTGTCTTCTTTTTTGTATTTCGATCTTCTTCTTCCCAGTTGATCCTTTGAGACGTCTGATCTTATTCTAAAATTATTTTGGAGTTGCTTCGTGATCGAGGCTATCCATCGCATCATCCCATCGTCTCTATTGTTGTTCAAGGATCAACTGGTTGAGTTCTTCTTTGATTTTTTTACTTCGTTGCATTGAGTGAGCTGATGCATTCTTGATGTTGATCTCATGCAATAATTTTATTTCATGGTATACATTCTTCATTATTCGGTCCATCTATAGTTATAAATGGTCCTATACTCGGGTCTAGGGATACAAGCCCTAGCTGCGTTGATGAGATGGTTATTGAGGTCGTCGAGTGCCTCGTCAATCTCCTCGAGAATTGCCTGGTCCAAGTTGGGTGGATCGTAGGCTTCGAGAAGGCGCGCGTACCGTGTCCAGTCTGCTTTTCTGTAGTTCTCTATGACTACAGCTGGAACTTGTATAGGGTTCCTGTTGATAGTGAGCAGGATCTTTTTATGTTCACTACATGGTACCTGGACTGGTTCCATGTAGTAATTGAACGGTAGCTGACGATTCGCCAGACAGAGGTCTGGTTTTGTGGCACTTCCTCCTCTGACAAAGGTGGGGAAGTCGGGGCCTATTCGCTGGGCAATGTTTATGTCCAGGAATAGGTCCATGCTTCTTTCTATACCGCTGAAGGTCCTGTAACCGGATTCTCGGCATCTGGCGTTCAGATCCCCCATTAATATAGTGGGGACTCTTGTGCCAAATAGGCCAGTGAGAGCGAGAATTGGTAACACGTCTCTTCTTGGCGGTTGATATCCGGTAGCAATTATCAACTTTCCTATGTCGAGTTCGACCTCAATCGCGAGATAGGATTCTTCTAGATTTCCTATTTGCTTGTTATTTAATCCCTTTCTTTATTGCAATAGCGGCGCCGTCGAACCACTCCTGCGAATAATTCGTGATCAACACATCATAGTTCCAGATTTTCATTTCTGCACTCCGCGTGTCTATCCCGTGTTCCGGAATTAAGATGATGTCTGTATCCATTTCTCTGAATACATTTGCGTAAAGAGTTTTTTTTTCGTCATCCAGCCGTTGGTATTAATTTCCAGTTTTTCCAGTGCGTTCCTTAACATGGTAAATTGTTTTTACCTATGCTCCTTATTCTTCTTTTTCTTCTTGGGGGCTGGCGGGCGGTTTTATTGTGCCTAGGGTTTTCCTTCTTCGGGGAGGGGGGGACCTGGGGGTTTTGACCTGCTATTCGTAGCTCGTGTACGGGTGTAAAGGCCCTCGTCGTTGGCTTAAAAGGAGGATCCCTGCTCGTTTTCAGTCTTTTCTTCTTTTTCTTCGGACTTCTCCGATGAGGGAGCTTCGATGATCTTCTCCAGTCCAGATTTAACAGTGTTATTTCTTATGACTGATTCCTTGAATATCTTGGAGCATTCAGGGTCCGCAGGAATGATCTTTGAAGGTAAATTGTTTGCCTTTAAGAGTGCATTGAGGACTTGGTTGTAACAGATAGGCTTCACTGCAATAGCCACATTTGCGTGAGTAATGCAGATCAGAATCTTTGCACTTAGATCTCCTGTGATGTTCATCTGTGCAGGTGTAGTCTTCACTTCCCCATTCTTCTTGGCGGCGCTCGAGTATGTCATCTCCTTAGCTTCTTCTCTTTTTCTTCGTTCCTTTTTATTATTACACAGGACCATGGCCCTGAACTGCCTTTGGGTAGTGAAAATTAAAAGTAAAACAGAAAATAACGAACATAGTAAACTAAAAGTGTAATAAGTGAACTATAGTTTTAAAAGTTTTAACAAAAATCATAGTGAAGTGGAAGTTAATAGTAAAACAAGTGAACATAGTGAAACTAAAGTGAAAAATCGATAACAAAAGAGAAAGTGAAGCAAAGTAAGGAAAGTAAAAACAATTAATATAACAATACATCAACAAAGCTCAGAGCTAAGATAACTCAAAACGGCATGAATGCTACAATAAACACATGAATGAAAGATGAAGAGAATAAGAGAACAGAGATTCGGCGGTCCTTCCGCTTCTGTATGAGGAACGTAGATGCTAAAGTGCAAGAAAGGAAGTAAGCATGATGAGTAAATGCATGATGGGGGTTCGGAATCCACGTTAATCAGCAGGTCTCCCTTGGGCAAGGGTATTCCACCCTTTCCAACTTTGAATACCAAGATTGCTCAATCTGCCTCCTCACCAATCTGTCCTCTTTTCACTCAAAACTTTTCGTCTCCGAGTATAAACCCTCTTCTAAGGCTTGTTCTGGACTTCCCATTAAGCACTTCACTATCGGTTCACTTGAACTGAGAGTCAGAAATGTGGGAAGTTTCTCCAGGAGCAGGTCGGCTGCGAGCCTCCTCCTCTTCTGTGCCCCCCAGGCCCGATCGTGGGAGGGGTACAGAGGAGAGGAGTAAGCGCGAGCCGTACCTTTTCTTTCCCATTAACAAAAAAATCCCTTTCTATTCATTCCCTGAAGATGACCTAACACGGTCCAAAGACGTCTAGGAATAAAGAATGTCATTCGGGGATGTTTTTTCTCGCCTCGAAGACCCCGTTAAAAAACTTGTAAGAAATATTAAAAAAATACAAGTTAAAATTAATAACGCTGTCACAGCTGTATGCTTCAATAGTACATGCATATATATATATATGTATATTAATATATATAAATATATATATATATATATATATGCCAATTTTGTTGAAGACCATTGTGTATTTTGCTTTAATTAATTTCCTTTGGCAACTTTCTCTTCTTCTACCTATCTTTTTTATTCCATCTTGTAGATGGTGGATTCATCTCATTTTTAAATGAATGTGTTTGTTAAAAAACAAACTAGATTGCTAAGCTTTCGATCTTATTCGATCATCTTCGGAGCTTTTTGAAATGTTATTGCCTCCTTTACCGATGCAATGAATGGAGTTAGGATCTGGAAAAAAGTAAAGTGAAAGAAAACGATTATTAAGGGATATTTATTCCGCTTTGGTTAAACGTAACGTTAGAGGAAATGAGCCCCTCCTGTGCGTGGAATTTTTTAAATAGTTTTAATTTTCGATTCCAGCTTGTTGCTTGACTGTTGATGGCCGGCTTATCTTCATTTATTAATATGGCTTCTAAGATGCTGGCCATTAACAGTCAAGCGACAAGCTGGAATCACAAGCAAGCAATCTTAATCGAAGAAAGATCAAGCTCTAGAAGAAGAAAGGGAGAGCTAAGCAAGGGGCCCCATGGAGACGGCCCATCAAGAAAGTAGACGGGTCCCCCTTCGTACCCCACGGGGGGGGGGGAACCAAACCGGATCGGCTGACGGTCATGAACACAATCTACGGAAAGATCAACGTCTCCCTTCTACGACTCATCGAAACGCCCTCAGGTTACGCGAGCAATTGCGATAACATGCAGGACGTGTAGAAGTTAGTTTAAGAAGAGGCTAAAAAACATTTACAAAAAATAGGACTGGAAGCGATCATCTCCTACGAGAGCCTCGTACAACGAACAATAATACTATGACGGCTTGACCCCCTTCTTCATGGAGAACTCCTGTGAGGAAATCAAGGCCGAGCTGTCCGACAAACAAAAATGGGCAAATATAACAAAACACGATGGATTGTTATGGTTCTACCTCAGTGTAGCCCCCGAACAAATCGAAACCGAGGAATATATCTCCGTTGAGAGCTGCTTCAAATGCTACGTGGTCGAGCAGCACCAAACGAAAGAATGCCCAGCGAAGGAGATGGTGTGTTCCAACTGCGCTGGACACAAAGCCATGGCTATGAAATGCCCAATCCGGAAACAAGCACTCCAAGAAAAGAAAGAGAAACAGGAAAAGGAGGCAAATTCAAAGTCATACCTCGATGCAGCCACAACGAGGAACACCACAGAAACCGCGACACTATGGTCATGCCAAAGGAAGGGACCGAAATTATGGCAATGATAATGTTCGCCCACCTGGCAAACCTGGCTCGCCCCGGTACGTTTGCAGATGAGCTAAATCAGCTTCTGCAAATGAACGGAGTGAAAAAGAAGTTATTGTTCCCGCCGAACCCTGCCTCCAACGAGATTCTTAAAATACAGCTCACAGAAGAACAGCCAAAAGAAGAAGAAAGACCAAAAAATAAAAACCCACTGAAGTCCCCAAAGAAGAAAAAACAGGAAAAAGAAGAAAAATGAAACCGAAGAAAGGGAAAACCCAACGACTGAAGAAGAGTACGAACACGAAGAAATATTAAAATACCCAGGAGTTCCCCTCACAGAAAAGAACGAGATATTGGAGATGGGGTACTTCTTCAACGCAGAAGAAGTGTCCCTCAAGGTCTTCGGATCACCAAAAAACAGACTGCCGAAAGGGAAAATTGTGGAACTTACAGAACGCATAAGAATGGGCACATTCAAATGGACCACGAAGGACCCTACTCACCGAAGGAAATAGCAGGACTTGTGGAGGAAGGCACATTCTGCATTTCGGATTCGTGCATCTATATAGTGAACCTGAATGTTTTCAAGGTAAATAAGAATGGACAAAAGACAACACCTAGCCAAATATGTGAATGATAAAAATAGTGAATAATAAACAAAAAGTGTAAATATCTAACGAAGGGAACAAATCAAAGTGACAATACGATAAATGAATAAATTAAAGTGAAAATAAATGACCAGTGAAATAGTATAAATAGAATATATAATAAAAATTAAGTGTATAAAATTTCGGTTTTAATGAGAAATAATTATAAGTAGAATGTGAACAAATAAAGTGTAAATAATAACGGTACTAATATGAAATAATATAAATTATAAGTGTTAAACGTTAAAAACTGTGAAATACTAGAAAATTTAGAAATAAATTAAAAAGACATAAATTGATTAATAAATGAACGTAAATTAGGTAAAAAATAAAGTGTATAAGTAAAGTGAAATAGTATAAATAGAATGTTAAACGTCAAAATTATAATAATAAGTAAATCACTCAAGAATAATAATTTTAAATGTACAAATAAAATATCACAAAAATTATTATTTTAAATGTATAAATAACAAATGAGATATAACAAAATAAATAACGTAACAATTCGATGTGATAATTTGTTTATAAATAAAATATATACAATAACTATGTAAATATAATAAAAAAAAAGATGGATGACCTCTACAGTTCTTGGAGTTTCGTTCTTCTTACTTCTCCATGTAAACTTACCCTTCTGTACTCTCCTTTTAGTGTGCATATTCAACACTATGATCTAAATTGTTTTTCTTATATGTAATTATATATGTAAAATTACTTTCTGCGAGATCCTCACTCCACTCATTACATCGGTAAAGGAGGCAAGAACATTTCAAAACGCTCCGAAGATGATCGAATAAGATCGAAAGCTTAGCAATCTAGTTTGTTTTTTACCAAACACATTCATTTAAAAATGAGATGAATACTGGACAAGTAATCCACCATCTACAAGATGGAATAAAAAAAAAGATAGTTAGAAGAAGAGAAAGTTGCCAAAGGAAATTAATTAAAGCAAAATACACAATTGTCTTCAACAAAATTTGCATTCAAGAAAGACTGCTACCCAACTACACTAATATATATATATATATATATATATATATATATATATATATATATATATATATATATATATATATTAACGAACAAGGGCAGGAAACTATGTAGTTTACTAAGCAAAACAAAATTTTATTTGCCTGATGCGCTTCGATACATATGTATCATTCTTAAATGCAAACGATTGTGACTAAGGAATTGGAAACAGAGCTTTATACATAGTTACCTCCGCCGTTTACCACTGCACATTGTGAGCTCTGGGCAGAAATCACATTGTGTCGTTTCCAAATTAAAGATAACACCATGGGAGGAAAAGACTCGCATGCTGAGCCCAACCTCCCCCAATAAGTCCTTGAAGGCGACGCTGCCTTCAGCGCTTTGGCCGGCTAAGAGCGCCCGGAGTTCTGCCTCCTGTAAGCGTACGGCCATTCACGTGAGAGTCTTCTCTTCGAAGATAACCCCGCAACTCCTCTGATTTAAGACTGGATGGCATATTCCTTTAATGGAATTGCAGCTGACTCCGGGCCAACCTGGAGGAGCTGCGGATGCTCGTCGCATCCCGTTCCAGGTTAGCAATCCTTTTGCAGGAGACCATCCTGGGCGCGTGCCCTCTGCCCACTATCCCGGGGTATAAGGCTTTTGCGATCACACCACCATGGAATATGGGCCAGGCAAGAGGCTGCGCGATATACACCCGGCCTGATGTATCCGTTCTTCTCTTTGCTTTAGATACCTCCTTTCAGGCAGTAACTGTGCAACTATACCTGGATAAAAGGCATACTGATATTTACGCAGACATTCCACCGCCAGCTGAGATTCGACCCAGGGGACTTTCGCCGCGTCGTGGCACCTGTGCCAGGGCCCTTTCTCCTTCGGAGATCTGAACATTAAATACCCTCTCTGGGGAGACTACTTGATTAATTCCTGGGGGTCAAGTTCTTGCCGACCTGATTGACAAGATGGAGATAGGTCTCCTAAATGTGAATGAGTTTACGCATCTTTGACCGAGAACCGCTTCATTTTCCTGCCTCGATCTATCTTTGTGCTCTCCAGATGAACAGCATGATTTTGGGTATGGGGTAGTCAATGACCTCCATGGTAGTGATCACTTTCCCATTCAAATATCATTTCCTGTGCCGCTGCTTCCTAAGAACCGGCCCCGCGTGTGCTTGGCTTGGGCGAGTTGGTCCACATTTCAGGAAATGACTGATTTCTCTGTCTCAGTCGAGGAGTTTAGGTCGGTAGATGAGGCCGTTCAGTTCTTCTCCAGCAACCTCATCGCCGTGGGCCTAACTACTATTCCTAGAACATATGGCGGCCTTTAAACAGAATCGTTATGCCTGCATGGGCTATAAGCGCCACCCGAACGATTACACTGTCAGTGAATTGCGTCGAGCGAGGGCTAGGTTCCGGTATATTTTGAAGCACGCCCTCCGCTCTTCTTGCTGGGCATACATGTCTTTACTTAACGGAAAGATCCCTCTAGCAGAGAAGTGGAAGCGAGTTAAATAATTCTGGGCAAGTTCACGCAGGACACCCCCCTCCGTTTTCCAGGAGAATGGGATCGAATCTTAGACCCCTCGTCCATCGCATGGTCCGTCGTGACTGCTTTCTCCGCATTATATATCCGGGATGCTGGTCCACCAACATTCAATGCAAGTTGTGATGTCGCTGAATGCTGCCAACTGGACTTTACCTCCAGAGACAGAGAACCTTTAAACGACAGGTTTACATTGCGTGAGTTGCCTTCCGCTTTCATTTCGTGTGCGGACACCGCCCCTGGTCCGGACGATGTCTTGTATGCCATGCTTTGACCCCTAGTGAGCAAGGCATGTCCTTTCTGTTAAATCTGTTCAACGGGATCTGGATAGAGGGTATCCTCCCAGACTCCTTCCGAATTGCTACTGTGCGCACTTTTCGCATACTTGGAAAAGATCACTCAACCCAGGGAGGTTTGCTCCTAATCTCTCTAACCTCCTATGTGTGGAAGTTGGAAAAATTGGTAAATGTTAGAGTAGCCTGTACAGTGGAGGCCACCTGTTTCTGCACGGTGCTGCTTCCGTAACTTCCATTCCACGTCGCATGTTCTGCTCCTAATGTAAAATGCCATCTGCGAGTTATTCATTCGTAGACAGCACTCTGCGGCGGTGTTTTTTGGTTTGGAGAAGTTCTATGCTACCACATGGCGTTACGGTATCATGGAAACTCTCCAATCGATGGGGGCAATGGGACATCGATTCCCGGGACCTATGGAGGAGCCATCTACGGCCCTATGGAACAGGAAGAGGGTGTCTCGCCCGGAAGTGTCCTCAGTGTCACCTTATTTGTCAGCATCAACGGTATCACCTCGGTACTACCGGAAAATACTCTCCCTACGCTCTACTTGTACGATCTTTCGATCTCGTTTGGTGCCTACCAGATGCTAACTCTGGAGAGTCAACTCCGAAGCTCCGCTATTTTGAAGCGCCCAGGTTTAGTCTTGCCTTGGCCAAGACTAACGTGGTGTACTTCTGCTGTCATCCACGGATCCACTTATACACGGACTGTTTCTAAATGAGGTTCGCCCGAAGTGGTGAATTTGCCCCGTTTTCTTGGTCTTGTTGCTACCGACATCTCTCTTAGGAGCCTTATGTTCTCGGCCTTATGGTCTCCTACCCGCACTAATGGATATTAGTCGTTCAGCATCTTTGGTGCTGGTAGGGCTACTCACTTACTTTTCTATCGATTCATTGTTTTTTCTAAGCTTAATAGCGGATGTGGGTTTTATGTCTCCGCAGCCGAGCGTGTATTGCGGAAAGTGGACTCGATCCACTACATCACTCTCCACCTGGTGACCACTGCCTCCCGCACATCCCTCATTGAGAGCATACTTGTCGATGCTGGGGAAATGCCACTCGCTATGCGCCGTTCAGAGTGCATTATGCGCCCGTACGTGCGAGCACGGCGCCTCCTCCAGTCGACAAAAGCTCTCACCGCATCCTCAGCCGATCTCGACGGTGCTTATGCCGCCGAGAGACGCCATTCATACCATAAGCCCTTTGGGTTAAGGGCTAGGAAACTTATTTGATACCTTTGTTTAGCTCTCCAGCCGGTTGCGCCCATGGTTCTGCCCAAGATGCCACCATAAAAGGTACCACCTTTAACTATTTGTCGCCACGCCTCTGCTCCTAAAGATTCTTCATAGCCGGAAGTATTGATTTCAGCCTTATTAGAGCACACTTCGTGTCATGCTAGATACGTGCCAGTGTTACGACTGGTATGGAAGATTACGCCAGTTAACGGCTGGTAACGTCGTCTGTTACGACTGGAGGAGGCACGAAACTCGGAACGCCTCGTCTGATGCAACTGTTGAGAAAGATTACGCCAGTCTACAGCTGGTAACGTCGTCTTATACGACTGGAGGATGATTACGCTTGTTTACGGCTGTTAACGTCGTCTTATACGACTGGAGGAGACACGAAGCGCGGAGGGTCGTCTGATACGACTGTTGAAGAAGATTATGCCAGCTTACGGCTGGCAAGGTTTCTTATACGACAAGAGATGCTCGATGGAGGAGGAGACTACCAGTCTCTCGAAGATATGAATCGGTTATGTCGAATTACACGGGACAGAAGGACGTAATGAGAGAATTTTAAGGTAGTGGACTTATGTCTGTCTGAGTCTTCTCTCTCACAAGAAGTTTTATAAGTTTTACATGCTGATTTAAGTGGGTTTGTTTACATAAAATATTTAACAAAGCGCCTTGAGTGTTCCCATGGCATTTGAAAATCCTAACTACCTGGTTCGCAGTATCCACCCACGAGCCGTGTGGATGCTGAGATTATCCTCTGCTGGGTTCTTGGATTTTTATGGGAATTGCGGGGAATGAGCGCCGCGATGATAACGCCGAAGAGTCCCTGAGAACTAAGGGATCAGACCAACATTTGGCTCTACCTCACACCAACTACATAGCATGGATCAGGGCAGCACTCCGGGCTGCTTAGCATAGAAGATGGGAGAGGGTCAAAGGCAACTTAAAGGTTCTCCGCGACTGTTCTCATGAACTTACCCCTAAATGCTGCAAAGGCTTCTGGTCGCTTTCTGTCGTCTTCGAATTGGGTACACTCACCGGACGCACCGCCATTTTATGGAAGGATTCTCTGTACGAAGAATGCCTTGTCCTCCAGACTGTTCGTTACAAGTCTCACTCCGGGAGATCTTAGCGCACGTTACCTCTCCCGGTAGCGTGATTAGCGGGGTCCTACCATTTCTCCTTAGTACTCGGAGTGGATTCGTGGAGTCTCACTTGTGGACTATCCTTTTTGTAGGAGGCTGGACCCTTACATTTTATTTGACTATATTTCGGTGTTGGGTGCATGCGGGTCTCCTGGGACAGGCGGCCCTCACTTCGACGCCTGGAACATGCCTTTTAATTTTTGTTGATTGTTTGACTTTTTGTTTTGTTGGTTTTGTTTTCTTTTTAATTAAATAGTATAATATTATGCCCGAGGTTTTTTTCGGCGACTTATGCCCTTGGGAGCAGTCGCTATTTGGAACGCTTTAAAATAATATGGGTGAGGTGGCTTTCCCTTGTATCGATCAGGTGTCCCAAGGGTGAATCTCCTTATAGAGGAAAAGGTTTGAGGGCCCGTCGTGGAATTCCCCTGGCTGTTTTAGATACTGTCTTGCTCCCCTTTTTTTTCCGATGGAGGTCGGCTCACGGGTCTCGATTACGTTGACCACAGGCCATAGGCCTAGAGTTTCCTGGGTAGGGGTCCCCGTTAACTTAGAAGTCTGTGGCCAAATGTAGGCCCCTCCTTAGGTTGAAATGGTCCTGGAGCTGTCTCCGCTCCAAATGACCACGGGGCAGTTTCCCACCGAGTCTAAGTCCGCCCCTGTGCAAGATCTTCTTAAATCGAATCTTTGGAGCAACTTCCAGGGTGGAGAGAAGAGAGCTCATTTTCCACCCTCCTCTCCTAAAAATAAGAATAAAAATACTAGGAATTCTTCAGCCTCCGTGGTAGTTTCGCGACCTAATTTTTAGGCTAATTTGGTTTAGGCCACTCACCCCCATGTATGAAGTCGCCAGGGTGTACTTAATATTTTTTAAATCCCTAAAAGGGCACTTTTGCTGACCTCACCAAAGGTTCGCGTTCGTAGTTCCCCTCAAATAATCGCGTTTTAGACCTCCCGAAAGGGCACGTTTGGACATCTCTATAAAAGGTATGTTTGAGAAACCCAAACATACCAACATGCACCATTCTGTAGCGCGGGCTAAATAAGTAAGGTATTTCTTCGATCGTCCTTCAAGTGTTATTATTCATCCTGGAGGGGAATGAAATGGGTCTTTGTGTGTCATAGTATTTTAGTTCTTTTTAAGCGCCAATAAGAGTTGGGGATTAAATATGGTGAATAAAATATAAAAGTAAAGTCACTTGAAAGTTGTCACCCATTGGAGTTAAAAGGAAGATTTTTATCTTCAT
This sequence comes from Ceratothoa steindachneri, assembly GCA_963969495.1. Classification (NCBI taxonomy): domain Eukaryota; kingdom Metazoa; phylum Arthropoda; class Malacostraca; order Isopoda; family Cymothoidae; genus Ceratothoa; species Ceratothoa steindachneri. The sequence continues at coordinate 216,731,920 of OZ018322.1, forward strand.
ATTTATAAAAATGCATTAGAATATATATATATTTTGTTTAAATTTGCAAAATAATGTCTACAGGTTTTTAAAGTAATATTTCTCAATGAGATATATAAATATTTGTTTATATTACTCCCGCAGCGGGATACCCTCTCAGCATTCTTTTTTCTCTACGACTATCCCCTCAACCCTGAGGGTATGCAGTCCACTAAACATAGTACCTTGGTAGATTACACGTCATCTCGGGATAACTTAGGGCCAGGGTATGATAATAATAGCTGATCACCTAACCTACTCGTAGGATGCGCTTATCTCTCCTTCTCTTTATTACCAACCCGCCTACCCTTTTCCGAACCTGCTCTTCTATCCACAGAAGTTCTGGTTGCCTGGCGCACTTTCGTACTCTCACTAAACCTTGATCGAGTGGCATTGTATACCGTGAGGTCCCTACCTGCTGCGAGAGCCGAAAACCCGCTGGCTAAGGGAAGTATTGAACACGGAGGCTTGGGGGGATGTCGACTCTGCTCACCGCCTCCTACTGCACGTATATGGTGGCTACATTTGCACATTCCTTTATGGTCAAAGCTCGAGGAAAAATTCGCTTGAATGGCAGGCCAGGTTGCCAAGGCCCATCTTAGCTCGAATCCGTGGGCCAAGTATGTGTAAATGGCCACATTCTAGATTTTTTTTTATCCTATGAAGACTTTTCTCTTAACCTCCAAAGGCATTGGGAAGTCATAGTATATATCTTTCATACAACTTGGCTACAATAGAGGGGAATATGGGCGACCGCAGGCGCATGAAGATCCACTTTCAACGCAGCCTTGCCCTCCCTAGGTATCGGAGAGGATGAGGGAACGCGTTACACCACTTCGACAGGTGGATGGGTTCCCCTTTCACCATTTTCATATTGCAAAGTGGCCTCCATCGGGCAGCTCTACCTAAAGAAAGTTACCCCACCCCTTGTGCTTTCTCAGGTACCGCCCCAACCTAGTTCTGGCGGAACAGAGGTTTGCTCCTATGTCTACAGGTGAAGTTGTCTCTCCCTCACCCCATTCTTTGGAGTCGGCCTTGGACCAGATCATACCTGCACATAAGGGGGGCCCCCATTTCCCTTCACAGAGGACTGCCAAGAAAGCAGGCAGGCGTGATAAGGGCCTAGGGGCAAAGCTTGGCGACGGTTGGACCATGCCTCCTACTGTGCTGCTGGCATGCATTTTAAGCTTGCAGGGGGCGACGTTCCGGTCCTCCCTCTGTTCCCAGATGGAGGTCGGTTAGCCGTATCGACTACAGTCGACAGGACTGAAGAGTACATGATAGGGATCTGTGACACATTGTGGGTAGATGGCCACTTGAAGCCCCCTACCCTTTGAACTGCACATGATCCCGGCAATCGTAACGCAACGGTTGCCCGCGAGCCGGGCGGATGTCGAGATTATCTTCAGCTGGGTTCCCGGACATGTGGGAATTAAGTGGAATGAGCACGCCGATGAGGGCACCAAAGAGTCGACAAGGACTAGGTGACCAGAACAGCGTTTTGCTCTTCCTAACACTGACCACATGGTAAGAATCAGGATAGCACTCCTGGCTGCATGTCAAAGAAGATGGGAGACGGCCGAGGGGAAGTTAAAGTTGCGTGCTATTGCACTGTGACTGTTCCCATGGACCTGTCCCCCAATGCCGCGACAGCTTCAGTTTACTTTCTATCATCTTCGAATTGGGCACACACGCGGAACGCCCGCCATTTGATTTAGCGCTTGCCTGCGCCTCACTGCGACGACTGTGTTGTCCCCAGACTGCTCAGCACATTCTTGTTGAATGTCTCAGTCTAGGTGATCTTCGCGCACGTTACCTGTCTCGGTACTGGGACGAGTTGGGTCGCTACCGCTTGTCCCTTGTACTCGGGACGGAATCGTATACACGGACTTGTGAACTATATGACTTCTAGCCTCCTCCCCTTTATTTGACTTTCTTTGTTGTTGCTGTCGCATGTTCCCGCGCCGGGGGCAGAGCTGGTTGCAATACACCCTTCAGTACAGGAGATTACCCGCCGCGCCCTGTCTTGAGTCAAATTATGGTTTATAATGCCTTATACACTGGAATATCCACCCCTCTTCCCTTGTTTTTTAGTATCCGTGACACCATAGCTATTGCGATTCGTAGGATGTCGAGGTTATCTTGTGCTGGGTTCCTGGACATAATAGATGCGGGAAATGAGCTCGCTGATGAGGACAGAAAACAGTCTGCAATGACTGGCTGCCACTAGCTTTTAGCCCTAGCTCATTCTGACTACATAACTGGAAGCAGGTCAGCCCTTTGGGCTGTATGGCAAAGATGGGAAACTGTCGATGCCGATCTAAAGCTGCATGCGTGCCATTGAGCTGCGACTTATCTCATGGACCTCTCCCCAATGCCTCGACGGCTTCAGGTCGTTCTTGTCGCCTCCGAATCGGGTATCATCTGATGGAACGCTCCCTTAAACCTTACTTAACGACTGCTTAATCCTGCAGAATCTCCAAGTCTGATGGATCTTCGCGGCCGCAACCTATCCCAATATCGGCAATAGCTGGGTCACTACCGCCTTTCCATTATACTCGAGACGGATCCCTGGATCCCTTATTGTGGAGTAAATGAGTTTTTGAAGGAGGTGGGCGTCCTTAGTATTTCGCCTCTCGCGTGCTGGGTACACACTTGGATTACTGATGTAGGCGGATCTCAAATCCAACACCTAAGCGTGGTTTCCCTTGTTTTTTTTAGTATTATTTACTTTTTACTTTTTTATTGATTTAAGCTGGTTTGGCTTTTTTTATTTAACCTGTTTGTAGGATAAACGTAATTATAAAAGATGCGTAATTTCGGCGACCAGGCTCTTGTTGGCTGGCAGCCATCAAAGGCTTCAAGAAATATTCTTTTCTGGTTTCGCCATTTCCTTGCTTTATCTAGTTTTCTCCACCAATTCTTTCTTTACGACAAATCTTCTTATTCTTCGTCAATAGTATTCATAGGGGTTTCAGATGTAGTATGAGCAACCATGCTACACCGGACAACTTTAGTATTGCAAGCCCTCCCAACCCTAACTCCCGAAGTGTAGTGCCCTCCAAGCCCCACCGTGCCCTGTAGGGGGATCTGCAGTTATATATGTGCAGCACATTTTTACAATCTCTACCTACCACTTTCTTTGAATGTATCTCGTTACTGACCTATGGGATATGCCCTCGTTGGTATTTGCTACTTTTTAAAAAATCCATCGTCATTACGATACATTTTGTAGCTCCTCGCTCCCACAATCGTCTATTCTCCTCGTGTAACAAACAAGTAGCCCCACTGAGGATAGAAACCTTTCTCTCTTTCGAAGAAAATGTGATGGTTTAGTAGCTAAATTTGGGGGCACCACTGAAGATTGCGCACTACAAATTCCCCCAATATGTGCAATCTTCAGTTAGGGTAAATTGGGAGTCATCGTTCTTCAGGTGATTTAGTTTTGAAATTTGAGACAAAAATAAATTGCATTATAATTTGAAATGATATTATTTTATTGTTTATATTTGGGAGGGGGAATATTATATAAGTTTGAAAATAGATTTTAAATATGAAGAATAATAATGAGCGACTTCTTGAGTCCGTGTTGTTTAGGTGCGCATTCTTCCCTTGATCCCGTTCTTTCATCACAAAAACGTTTATATTTATGTTGCACTGCCCTTGTGTATCAGCGAAAGCGAGCTATCGGCGGATGCCCCACATCATATCCTGTAATAGGTTGCGCTGATCATAAAATTCGATGACCAACGTCATCAAACGTGTGGTTGAAGACCCTTTTCAGCCTGAATTTCAAAACAAATTCATGTATGTTATACGTTCTCTCTTACCATTTTGGTTTAGTTGTTTCTTTTTATTACTTTTTTATTTATTATCCCCGCTAAGTTGTGCAACATGTAGGCTGTTGCACCTTATGAGTTCCTGGACATGAGTCCGCGAGGAATGAACATCCAGACCAGCGCTTCCCTCATCCCCACACTGAATACATGGCACGCCTTCCCAGCCCCAATGTGTTCGGTGTCAAACTAGAATGAGGCTAGATTGGTTGTGATCTCATAGACATTTTCCTTTACCAATTTTTCTTTCGTTCTTTCGTCACTTCTCACAGCTTTCTTGGTCGGCGACCAATTTTACAGGCTGGTCGCCTATTATCTTACGTCCATTCACCCCCTGGCTCTAATGCGGTGGTGGTTGTGGTGAGATTAAATGTTTTCCTTCTTCCGACCCTTTTTTTCTCCCTTCTACTCTACTATCTTTCCTTTTATTAGTATATACATTTACGCCTTAGGACAGATGGCTCTAAATAGTAGCCACCCACTTTCATAGGTAAAATATGCGCTCACTCAATCACTCAGGAGCGGGTATCGTAAAGAGCATCTCCAATAATAAGACCCCAACTTAAATACAAACAACCAATCTACTCACGATGAAATAGGGATTCTCTTCACAAAGCTCACAACCCCATGTTGAACCCGGGCTCAGTACAAAGCACAGAAGCTTATTTCGCCCCTGCGCAAGCTTCTCCTCTGACGGCTTGGGCCCCAAAGGCCGCACAAGGAGAGGAGGGAACTCCTCCCCCGGCTGGTGCAACTGTGACAGCCCTCACCTTCTGCATTTTAGAGAAGGATCTTGATGACGCCGGTCAATCTGGCCCAGGGTCTTCTTCCGGCGGAGAAGAGAAGCGGGTTCATTCCCCACCCTCATCTCTTAAAAAGAAAATAAACAGGAAAAAGACTAAAGTGACTCAGGGCTCCTCCACGGGAAAGGAGAGGCCGCTGCCGTTTCGGTATGCGACCAAACCAAGATCGGCGAGTCCAGCTCCGGTTCTTCCCCGGATGAGGAGTCACAGACTAAGACCAAAAGTGGGCAAAGTGGAACCTCGATTACGTCGAGGCCCCTCATTCAGAGATTACATGGCGTTTTCGAGCCCGCTGGATTCAAACTGTCGTGTACTGCCCCTTTTAATCACTCCACTCCTGACACCACTTTTGTCATGGTATACCTTGTGGAACGTGATGTACTTCTTTGATGAATTAGGCTTTGATCTAAGAGTGCAAATTTTGTTGTTTTTTTAAGAAAGAGCCGCTTCAACACGTAAGGATAAGAGAAAACACACAGGAGTTATCCCCAAATAAACATATACTTTAAATTTAACACTTAACTATGACAAACAAACAGTTATCACATTTATATCCGTGTCCTAAGCTAAACTCGACTGTCCGGGTTGGCAACTAGGCCTATTACAATATCTTCAATGACAAAAATAAACAAATAGTCTACACGTAAACACGCCAACTGCAGATTAGTATTTGTATCGCGACCATTTTTGATTAGCGTTAAAAATTAAATTAAAGTACTCTCGTCTACTAGGAAATATGACAGGGTTCACGCACAATGGTTCTACTTCCCTTAAATCAAGACACTTACTAAACTCATACTATCGCAATATGAATATAAATGTTCATTCTAACTCACATGACAGACGGGATCAGGGGTTGCCGGATGACGCTGGAGGACTTATTTCGCGCTTTGGAGGGTTGCCGTGGCCGATGATTGAATTTCGTAGAGGTGAGATGGCGGAAGAGAAGTAGTGCGAAGTCAACTTCTTATTGCAAATTTTGTCTCTGGTTAAGTTAAGACGAGGGAGAGAGTTACGGTGCTCTTTGCTCTAAGAGTCCTCTCCTAAATGATCTTGATGCCTCTTGGTGTATGATTCTTCAACGTAGTGTCCAACTAGATTTTGAGGTATTCGGTGAGATTTTAACAGGAATTAAAGAACGGAACCTCGTAGGGGCTGGGTTCTTATCCCCTCACTCTTACGGAGCTTGAGATGTGAGAGTCACTCGAGTGTGAGCGGGTTTACTTTTCTCCGGTTAGACTTCTTCTAAGTCTGTAAAGGATTTTTCGGTATGGCACCGATACAAAACTTGACGATATATGTTAATTCGGCCCGGGGAGGGGGGATCGATCTTCTTAATCTGATCCTATCGTTTCTCCCGGAAATCGTCTTGTCGGGCTGAAGGATCGATCTTCACGAACTGAACCTTCTTCTTTCTTATCAAATTCTAATCCCTTCTCTTTCTTTCCGGGGGTATTTATAGGGGGACCACCACTTCATCTAAGGGGGAAGGGGCGAGGCCGCAGAGGGGAGCGTAAATGGTGAGTTCGCATCTGGTGAGAGCGAGAAGTGCAGAGGTTGGCACTGAGGTGCCCAAGTCGGCTTGTTAATTAGTGAGACCCTCAACCGCCACGCTTCTTGGCGTGCCTTTTGACTAGCACCCCTTTTTAGGGACATTACCATGGGTTTATGGATATCGTAGTTAATTGGATCGTTAGAGCGTCGTTTAAGGGCCTTAGGTGGTCGCCTTAAAAAAGATGTTCGCTCCAACTACCAAAGCGGCGTGGAGATCAAACAGGGTAGGCAGTTACTGTTATTCACCGGCTACCGTTCCCACGATTCTCCTCATGGGGCTCGCGTCTCCGGCGTTCTCCACACGGGAGGTTGGACTTTAAGGTATATGTCCTCCTGGCCCTCCGGGATGCTTTATGTAGCCATTTCTCCACACAAACGATTTCTCGTAATTCGCTCCACTAATGACAGAATGTTGGCTAAGGGTGCCCCAAAAGGAGGACAAGCACTAAAGGATCTTCAGCTCCTACATTCACACCGAGTGGTAGGCTGGGTGCCTCGAAGAGTGTGGATCCTCTTAAAGAGGGATCCCCGCCTCCGAAACTGCCCCGCCTGCCTAAGGTTTCGAGGCGGAGGGAGAAAAAGACTCGCATGGCGGCCCAACCTCCCCCGATAAGTCATCGAAGGCGACAGCGCTTTCAGCGCATTTCCGGCTAACAGCGCTTGGAGTTCTGCTTCCGGAAAGCGTACAGCCATTCCCGTGAGGGTCTTCTCTTTGAAGAGGGCCCTCGCATCTCCTCCGAGCAAGGCTTGGAGGGCATATTCTTTCAATGGAATTGCCGTGGCCTCTGGGCCAATTGGGGGGAGCTGCGGAGGCTCGTCTCTTCCCGTTCCCCGTTAGCTATCTTTTTGCAGGAGCCCCGTAAGGTGCACAGCGATTTGCTTTCCTGGCCGCTGTGCTGACGGAACTCAGCGACACGTCCGGTCTAAGCTTAGCCTCTTCTTCTTCTTTCTGACCCTGCGTTTTACCCTATTTCCTCATTGTCCCTACAACCTGTGCCGCAACTTTCTCTGGTAGGCCTCTAATTTCACAGGGTAGATCCTGACCAGCTTCCTCACACCCAACTAACTCTCATCGGGGCTGAGAGGGGAGGGGACAGCCTTCCCTCATCCCTGAGCTCCGGTTTGAGGTGGTGGGGTTTTATCAACCTGCTTCATCCCCACCCACACCTCCCTCACATTCTCTTTCTTTCTCATTTCAACCTCTATAGATTTTACGCCCAGCCCAAGGTGGAACAGCCATACCGAAGGGCTGCCTGGACACTAGGCGGAAAATTGTGGACCTAACTGGTGGCAGCTGATTCTACTGGCCCCGTGTTCACCCCTCCAAAAGCGGGCTACTGCATTTGCATCCCGTGTAAACTATAGGGTCACCATGCCCAATGATGGAAAATAAAACTTTTCCACTTTCCCTTCACCACCGACTGAGCCGCCCTTGGGTAGCTCCACAGTAGGAAAGGAGGTCCCTCCCCCTGCACTATCTCAGGGGACCCTCCTAACTTCTCTTACCGGAGAGGAGGCATACTCCTCTCCCATGCCTAAGGGTGCAGGCGGCCGAATATTGACCGCTCCCGCTGGGACCGGCTCGATTGGGCCAACCGCCTTAGGGGGGTCAGGGATGACAGGGCTCATAGGTCCATGCCATGTATCTAAATTCCTGCGAGAGCTCTTATCAAGCCTAGGGGTGGCAATCTACGTTCCCCCTCTCTCTTCCCCGACGGATGCCGTTTCGCTGGCTCCTCCAAGCAAGGCCTGGAGGGCATTTTACTTCAATGGAACTGCCGCGGACTCTGGGCCAAGTTTCTAGGAGGGGCTGAGGCTCGTCTACTCCTGTTCCCCGTTAGCTATCTTTTTGCAAGAGACCATGTTGGGTGCGTGTTCCCTGCCCACCAGGGTATAAGGATTTTGAGACCCAACCACCACGGGATGGGGGTCGGGCGGGAGGATGCGCGATTACACACTGCCTGATGTCTCCGTTCTTCTTTTCGCTTAAGATACCTCGTTTCAGGTAGTAGCTGTGCAACTGCACCTGGATAGGAGATATAGTGTTATTTCCACGTACATTCCACAGTCATTCGACCTTGACGCGGGGGACTTCTGCCACGTTGTGGCACGGTTACCGAGGCCCTTTCTCTTGATCGGAGATCTGAACGGTAGACACCCTATCTGAGGAGACTACTTGATTAATCCTATGGTTTAAATCCTTGACAAGCTGGAGATCGGTGTTCTAAATGTTGGAGAGTTTCTCACCACTGACCGAGAAATGATTCATTTTCCTGTCTCGATCTATCTTTGTGCTCTAAAGATGTACAGCCTGATTTTGGGTGGGGGGTGTTCAATGACCTCCATGGTATTGATCATTTTCTGGGCCACTCCCGGTCGAGAGGGAAATGACTGATTTCTCTATCCCAGTCGAGGAGTTTAGGTTGGTAGATGAGGCCGTTGAGTTTTTCTTCGGCAACCTCATCGCCGTGGGCCTAACTACTATTCCTAGAACGTCTGGCCGCTTTGCACGCTTACCACTCCTGTGGTGGTCAGCTGAGTTTAAGACGGGCCTCAAACAGAAGCGTTATTCCTACATGCATGGGTGGATCCAAAGGGGTCCCCAGAGGAAAATTCCACACAGTGTACCTGGCTTGCATAGATTTTCGTGTCGGTACCTCGTTTCTTTAGTCATCGTGGACACAGATCACGTGCGCCTGACTCGCTGACCTGTTGGATCGCGCATTCTGACCCACACGCCTGGCCCTTTTGCTCTTTGTCAGTTGGCCTGAGTTGTGCATATGCTCGCTGGCATCGCTCACCTTCTGAATAAATTCCAGCATCCTATCTTTCCCTCTTCGCTCTCTCTCTTCGCAACTACACCAGCATCATCTCTACGTTATTATCTCTCTGAAACACAGCAGTGCAAAGTGAGGGATTTTTTTAATTATATATTGTGACGGACATAGGCTGATGTGAGCAGCTGGGCTTTTCCATATGATGCATTAGTTCTCCTTCATTCACAGGGCGTGTACTATGAAGCGATCCGGCTATATGAAGATCACCTCGTTCTTCAAGACCAAAGTGGCCAAGACGAGTGGTGATTGCAAGCGTGATGTCATTGAGCTGGAGCAACAGCCAAGCACTTCGACATTGACAACCTGTAGATCCGACAGCAGCGCCGAATCTCACTATAAGGAGGAGTTGTTCAAGGAGCTCACTTCTCTTTTTATGCATGGCACACTGACACTCCCTGCAGCTCCAGTGGACGTTGCCAACTTCATTCGGAACAAGGCACCCACAGATTCCGAGAAAGTGGCCTTAATCAACCAGACTGCCCGGTCTGTCGAATCGCTATCCTTCATTGAAGAAGGTGATTATAAGAGGCGATTCCAACCAAGCTGGTTCATCACATACCCCTGGCTGAAGTACTCGTTGCTGAACGAGGGTGGATACTGTGTTGCATCTGTGCTGTTTGGCGGAAATACGGGGGGGAGTTGGAGACCATAGACTGGGCACCTTGGTGTTAAAGCCGATGTGCAGGTACAAAAAAGCCACCAAACTGCTCAGCAGTCACAATAAGCACGGATATCAGGCGACAGCTATAGCGAAAATGGAGGGGCTTTTCGATACTTTGCGAAACCCGACGAGGGCTGTCGACACCATGCTACAGGCGAAGAAGAAGGAGAAAATCAAGACAAACCGGCGCCTGTTGGTTCCGATCATTGAGAGCATCCTCTTCTGCCGACGAAGTATACTGCCTCTGCGTGTGAATCGAGATGATGACTCATTGAACCTCTCTATTCCGAGCAAAACGGGAGTAGTCTTCAGAGCGCTTCTGCGTTATTGAGCCAAGGGAGGAGATGCCGACGTCAACCGCCTCCTCACCAGCTTGGCCAGCCAAGCCAACTCCACCCTCATTAGCAAAGCCATTCATGACGAGCCGATCAATATCACAGGTGGGTGACACTGCAACCTCTGACCAAAAAATAGGTCTTTTATTCCAAAAGTAGAATTCATGCTATCTTGACATTATGAGCAGGTGTCACCATAATCATATTTCGCTTTACAGGACGATTGGTGCTGAAAGAGGTCTTAATCAGAGTGTCAGGAGTATTCGCAATGTTAATGGACGAGGACTTTCTTCATGCTGAGAACCTCACCGGTAAAGGCCCGGCTCAACTTCTCATTCGCACCGTACATGGTCTAGGTTTGGACATCTCAAACTGCCGGGGCTTCGACTTCGACGGAGAGAATGTCATAATGGAGATATTCAGAGGTTGTGCTGCCATCATCATGAAGCAATACCCCCTCGCCAAACCAATCCACTGCTTTAATCACCGACTAAACCTGATGCTGACCAAAGCTTGCGATGTGAAAGAAGTGAAACTCGCCCTTCAGACGCTCAACGAAGCCCATAACTTCGTTTACTCCAGCAACATGCGTACGCTCCTGTTCTCCAAAATCCTGAAACTTTCCTCAGCTAAGCGGGAGAAGTTGGTGCCCTTGTGTCACATCAGATAGGTTGAGCGGCGTAATGCAGTCTTCGTGTTCGAGTTTCTGCCTCACATCGCGGTCTTCATGGAAGAGGAAATGAATCTGGATGCCAATGCTGGCATCTTACTCGCCGCGATTAGGGACCCTCGCTTTCTCATTGGGCTGGTTATGGCGGAGTCAGTTTTGGCCCACACACTCGAGCTGAGCAGAAACCTGCAGAAGAAGGACGGTTACTTGGTATCTGCGTACGCACTGATTCGTGATATCGAGACTGTATTTGCAAAAGCCAAGGATCTCCTGATTAAAGTGAACTCAACTCACGATGACGCCCCTGTTCCCCGAGTCTGTGCACGTCAGGAACACCGCGCGAATATTCCGGCCAGGACTGCTGATGAGTAGTAGCGACGCTCGGTCTATATTCCGTTTGTTGACCAAGTGATCGCCGAGCTGAATAAAATATTTGAGGACGATACCGTGTTAATTGCTCTCTCGTTGAAGGAGCTTCTCAGGGGCTCAAAGACAGACGTAGATGCTGCCCTTAATGCCGCTAAGCTCTAGGAGAGTGATGTTGAGTCACTGGTGTTCGTGCAGGCGGAGGCACAGCGGTGGACAAATTCTGCTCTGGTCTTCGAGATTGCCAATAATTATAATGTGAAGGAGTACGCCGAGACCCGTATGTCCCCGAACATTGCGAAGCTCTTGTCCATCTTACAGACTCTGCCAGTCTCAAATGCAGAGGCAGAACGCTCATTCTCAGCTTTGAAATGTCGAAATACGTACATGAGGAGGACCATTGGCCAGGATCACCTCAAAAGCCTCGCACTACTCGCCGTCAAATGATAAAGTGATTGACAAGTTTGCGGAGAAAAACCGCTGTCTCCTCTTCGCTTAGGCAAATGAAGGGCTACATTGGGCCTGAGATTTTGAGAGAGCCTACTCCTGGGAAGATAAAAAATACTTTTTCTATTATGTGCCTTGTTACTTAAGTGGGCGAAATGACTAAGTACCCAACATCATTATAGTCTACACTACATGTACATATTCATCATTTACGCCTATAACTTATTCGTATATATTCAGCACTGAGTATTTGTACGATCATACAAGTTGTCACACACGTAATATCTGACAATTTGCCTTTATTTTGTGACGAGGGCTGTGACGTGATATCGTGGGACCTACGTTCGCTTAATTGAGGCTGACACGCCATCCAAACGAATTCTAGAATTTTCGTTTACTTTGATCGGCCAGTTTCCCTCCTAATTATTATATTGAATATTAAATTGGATTAAGATTATTACGATTTTGTCATGAAAGAAAGTTATTTTATATTTAAAGTTAAGAACTTTCATTGTATGTTGATGTAGCATTGGAATTTTGAACGATCCATATTTGTTAGTGTTACGTGGAATTCAATGTTAAGGCCTTCATTCTTCACAGAAGACAGACCATTTTTTTTTGTGCTTGGAGAAGAAAGTTGTGTTCGGGAGCAGAGTGGATTTCGTGTACTTATTTTCCGGTTTCGAGCGTCTCGGAAGGCTATTGCTATTTAAGGCTATTGTAATTTAAGGCTATTGTAATTTAAGGCTATTGTAATTTAAGGCTATTGTAATTTAAGGCTATTGTAATTTAAGGCCATCCTGATTAAGGGCTATCGTGAGTTAGGGTTATCGTGAGTTAAGCTTACCGTGAGTTAAGCTTACCGTGAGTCAAGGTTAGCGTGAGTTAAGGTTACCGTGAGTTAAGGTTACCCTGAGTTAAGGTTACCCTGAGTTAAGTTTGATTGACTTAGTGTAAGACAACCGGCAGAGTGGTACCCCTTTGCAGGTTTGTGCGGGTTTACCGCGAGTGTTGTGCCTCTCGTGCATCTTTGGTAGGACAACCGTGTGTGGTGTCCTTGTTTTTGTGTGGCCCATACTAGGCCTGATATTGGTGGTCCTGACTGCCCCTTTATTTTTGTACGCGTAGGTACATTGTAGTTACGTTACCGGTGAGTGCTTCCCTCTGTGGCTCAACCTTCTTTCTCCGTGGTCTCATAGTTAGGAATATCATACGTGCGTTATTTTTGTGTACATATTTGTTCGTGTCTTCCATACTCTAAATATTTTTATATGTTTCAAAAGGCCATTCCTTAGCTCGACCTATCAAAGTTGTAATTTAGTCTTGGAATATATCGGCATTTTTCAAGTCGATTCATTTATCAAACATTTGTAAATAGAGTTTTTTCGTTTTAAGTCGACGCATCTTCTATCCTTGGCTATAAACTTTTGGGTTAAAAAATCTGGGCATGTCACCTGACCCCAGTTTGTGACACAAGTATTACTCGTAAAAATATGTACCATAATAAGCGGGTTTAACAAATTTCCAAGTTTCGCTTTTTTTTGATCAGCCACTGCCTACATGCGTTATAAGCACCGCCCGAACGAATAAACTGTCGGTGAATTTCGTCGAGCTACGGCTAGGTTCCGGTATATTTCGAAGCACACTCGCCGCTCTTCTTGGCGGCCATACGTGTCTTCACTTATCAGGAATACCCCTCTAGCAGAGGTGTAGAAGCGAGTAAAAGGAATCGGGACAAGTTCTCCAGGAGAATGGGACCTCAATTTAGGATCCCGCGTCCCTGGAGGAATCCTTCGCGATCGCTTTTCCCGTACACCATCCTTCGACAATTGGTTAAGCGAGGCACGGCCTTTCTGTTGACAGGATCTGGGTAGAGGGTATTCTCCCATATTTCTGGCGAATCGCTAGTGTCCTCGCTTTTCGCAAACCGGTAAGAGATCACTCTACCCCGACCGGTTTACACCCAATCTCTCTAACCTCCTGTGTGTGCAAGTTGATGGAGAAATTGGTAAATTTTAGATTAGCCTTCCTTTCTGACAACGGAGGCAATCTTTCTTTTGCACAGTGCTGCTTCAGCAAGTTCTACTCCAAGTCGGAGGCCCTGCTTCGACTGGAAAAATCCGTCTGCGAGGCCTTCCTTCGTAGACAGCACTACCTAACGGTGTTTTTCGATCTGGAAAAGGCCTATCATACCACATGGCGATACGGTATCATGGAGACTCTCCACACGATTGGGACGAGGGGACGCCTCTTAATCTTTATATCTGAATATTTGCGAGATCGTCGATTCTGCGTACGGGTGAGGAGAGCCCTCTCCACCTCAGTGTCACACTCTTTGCCCTAAGCATCAAAGGTATCACCTCGGTGCTGCCGGAACATGTTCTCGCTACGCTTTACGTGGGCGACCTTTCGATCTCTTTTGGCGCGGCCTAGATGCCAACTCTGCAGCCCTGACTCCAAAAGGGTGGAACCGCGTTTCTCGCTATGCCAAACCGCACAAACTTCGCCTTGAAGGGGTCTAAGTCCTTGGCCAGGACTAAGATGGTGCATTTCTGCCGCCTCCACGCCTCTACCCTGACCAAGACTTGTTTCTCAACCGGGTGCGCCTAGAAGTGGTGGACTCGCACCGTTTCCTTGGTCTTGTATTTGACCGCCGCCTCACCTGGGAGGCTCATATTCGCAGCCTGAGGGTCTTTTGTCCCCGCGACATGGATAATCTTCGTTCCGTCACGTTTAGCGCCTGAAGCACTGATATGGCTACTGCCTTTTTTTTATTGATCCTTTGTTCTTTCCAAGCTCGACTACGGATGCGAGTTTTATTCATCTGCAGCCTAGGGTGTATTGCGGAAGGTGGACTCAATCCACCACACCGGCCTTGGCCTGGCGACCAGTGCCTTCCGCAATTTCCCCATTGAGAGCCTACTTGTTGATACTGGGGAGATGCCACTCGCTCTGCGCCGTGGACAGTGCATTATTCGCCTGTACGCCAGGCAGGCACCTTCCTCAGTCGCCAACAGCTCTCACTGCATCCGCAGCTGATCTTGACGTGCCTAGGTATAGCTCTCGGGACGAGGGCGCCACTGGTTCTGCCCAGGAAGCCACCCAGGAGGGTACCACCTTCGAATATTTGTCGCCACGCCTCTACTCTCAAAGCAAATACAGCGCCGGAAGTGTTGCTGGAACCATTCCAGTGCATACGGATAGTTCTAGGTCCCAAGAGGAGGTCGGTTTCCACGCCCTGTCCCCGCTGTTTGAAGTCAGCGGGATCTACCAGGTTCTGCGTCTGTCTTCACGTTCGAGCTGGTTGCAATACACCGCCCAGTACGAGAGATAACGCGACGTGCCCGGTTCGGAGACCGGATTGTGATTTATAGCGACTCACAAGCCACTCCGAGTGCTCTCGGCGCATTGGAATCTCCACATCTTCTGGTTCACGATATCCGTGACTTCACGGTTTGTGCTAGCTATGTGGATGCCAAGATTATCTTCTACTGAGTTCCTGGGCATGTTGGAATTTCGAGGAATGAAGGCGCTAAAGAGTCTGCGAGAACTGTGTCACCAGACCAGCGTTTGGTAGGAATACGTGGCAGCTCTCCGGGCTGCTTGGCAAAGAAGATGGGAGACGGTCGAGTGGAACTTAAAGTTACGTTTAATCGCGCCGCGACTGCTCCCATAGACTTACCCCCCAATGCCGCAACGACTTCATTTTGCTTTCTGTCGTCTCCGAATTGCACACACTCTCTAGACGCACCACCATTTGATGGGGCGCTCGCCTGCTTCCTATAGTGAAGACTGCGTTGTACCCCCAGACTGTTCTGCACATTCTTGTTGAATGTCCCAGTCTGGGTGATCTTCTTTCACGTTACCGGACCGGGACGAGCGGTGTCGTTACCACTTCACCCTTGTACTCGGGATGGGTTCGTGCACACAGACTTGTGGACTACACGACTTTTTAGAGGAGGCTTGCCTCCTCCGCTTTATTTGACTGTTTTTTTTGTAGGTGGCGCATGTTCCTGTGCCGGGGAGAGGCAGGCGTACCCCCGACGACAAAGCTCGCTTTCTTCTTGTTTATTTTTCACTTAACTTGTTTTTTCTTTTATTTTTTATCTTATTTCTTAGCCTTTGTTCCCTTTTTTAGCTTTTTTATTCGTTTTTTAAATGTTTGTACTATTTTTTTAATTAGCTTAGTATCAGGCTGCAGCATGATTACGGCTACTTTGGCCCTGGTAGATAGCAGATTGTACAATATAATAAATATGCCGTTCGGTCTTTATCCAAGATAAGCAAACTCATCGTATACCATCCCAATATCACAAATATTTGTCAACTCTATTTCCAAAGCAAATCAGTGAAGTATTAGTAACATTCACTTGTTTTGTGTTTACTTAATAATTTCCCCATATCACTCACTACACGATGTGATTCATTATCTTGATCTGGTGCGGAGAGGTAATACAGCCCTTTCTTCTCTAAAGAACATTGCTGGACTGACGTCATCTAATTCTGAATATTAATATTTTTATCACTGAATTAACCCCGCTAAAACTTCCCTTTTTTCACTCAAACATGCCCACAACTTGCACAGCTTCTACATCCTTACATATTCACCTCTAAAAATATAATTATCTGGTAATAAATAACCTCTTGCGTGTGACATTTCTATTTACAATCCCAAGCATCTTGCTCTCCTTACTGCTGGATGAGTTTGGTATTAGAGTATTAGAATATTATTGCAATAATAATAATAATTTCAATAGAAATATAACAATCAATATTAATACCAATTAATCGGGATAAGTAGTTATTCTGGTATGGCCCCATCACTAATAAAAAATTATATCGCTCAATCCGAAAAGGGTCGTTTCCACTCGCTTAGTACTATTTACAAGTATTCGCTTCCTCGGAATCATATAAATCTCGATTAACTTTTTGTCTAATCGTTCAAATAACCTTTTGTTTCAGCCGGGTTGCGCTAATACCACTGAAATCGACATCAAGAAAGCGTGTCGAATGAATAAGCCCATAAAATCGACCAAGCATTCGGCTCTTGGCGTCGCTGGTGGACGTATTTCACCTTCGGTCTCAGAAGCCGATCTATCGAATCCCGTTGAATCTCTTCGTCAAGAAATCGAAGTGTTAAAGACGAAGATCGATCGATGCAATTTCAAAGTCTCGAAAGCGGCCGAATCGTGAGTTCTGCTATTGTTTGGCTACGGCTTTTAATGTCGATTTCCACCGACTGACTGTCGAGTTTCTCAGTGGAGAGCTCCTGTTTAACGTGGCTCTGAAAGTCAACCCCCCTCATCAGGTTATACTAAACTTTCTAAATGTAGATTAACTTCATTCAAGGCGAGAAATAATTTTTTCCCTTAGCAAGGGCGGAACACAAATCTTGAGTCATCTCTACCTTGCCTTTCACGCGAGGAGAGGAATAAAAGAGACTGAAAATAAAAGGCAAGAGAAGAGTAAAAATGGTGGATGCTTTACCTACAGGAAACGGTTCCTACGTCACATTTCCCCTCCGACGATGGATAATGGCGAGATGCGCCAGATAATGAATGACTCCCCGCTTTCGCCAAGTAAAGGGTGGAGGGGTTTGTATTTTTTGTACTAAAAGCGAAAAACAACGGGAGAATAAGTGTTTTATAAAGAGGCTTGGGGTGAAAGTTGTAAAGTTAGGGAAAGTGAAAGTGTGTGGAAGCTATAAAACCCGGGTAGCTAAAAGAAGATACTACTTGGGGTGAGTAAAGTGCGCAACTCTCTTAGCCCGCCCCCCTTCGAATGGTCAACGAAGGCGCGTCCCATTGGGAGTCGTTTGTGTTTATGAATGGCGAATTTTGTATTAATAAAATTAGAAAATGAAATATAATCCAACGCAGGAAAATTCGCTTACTTACGGAGGATGAAGAGAGACGATAAGTAAAATGGCCCGTAGGTGACAATAAAGAGGAGACTTAAATTAGTATTTTTACTATTGTTATTACCATTATTAATGATAATCTTATTAGTATCATCCTTGTTATGATTTCCTCTTTTTCTATTCAGCTTTATCAGTTTTGGGGACCAGTACAAAGACTACGACCCTTTGCTGCCTATCTTTGATTCGCCGAATCCCTGGATTAACGCCGAATCGTGGGAGGCCGAAAAATTGGCGTAAGATACCTTCACCTCGTCCTTGCACCCCCCCACCCCCATAACCCCAAGATTGAATTCGTATGTCTGAGTCTGGACTCCCACACCACTTTTTCAAGAAAATTTCGAATTGAGGAAAAAAAATGAGTGGAAAAGACTATTTTTTGTAGGGGTTTACCACTGATTCCCACAGCCCAATGCGTACCAGAATAGGGACCTCCTGATTAACGTTGACTCTGAACCATAAGTCGCTTCAAGATATGGCAGCCACCACAATGTTGAACCCACTCAAATTGGGACCCCATCTAACCGCTACTTTATGGTTTAACTTCGTTCATAGTGGGAGGAGACTTTTTCACTCGAACTGGTCATAACCCATAAAAAACAAGGGGAAATAAATCAAAGTGTAGTGGCAAACTTTAGCAAGTTTTATTGCTGAGGTTTAGGAAGTGTGAATCAAAAGTTTCTGCAAAGTTTTTGAGGTTGTGCGAAAGAAAACAAAGCAATTGAACTAAGCTTGAATGCAATACTGTATTTTTTTACTAAGCTGAAATGACTTAATTTGGAGAAGATGGAGTTTAAGGAGAATATTTTGTAAAAATTGTTTACACTGGGTTTTTTTAACGTATGAAAATTATATCAAAACAAATCTAAAAACTATTGGAATTAAGGTAAATTCTAATAAAAAAAAACATTTGCATAAAATTAATAATTTTTCTTTACAAATTGTTTGTAGTGAGGACATTTTTAAAAACTAATTTTTAGGAAAAAAATATTTAAAAATTGTCAAGGAAATATATTTTTTATACATTTTCACCTCATTTTTTAAATTAATAATTCACATTCATCATAATTTGCTATTAAAAATTAGGAGGCTAAAGTCTATTTTGCAGGACATTTTAAAAGGGTTTTTTTTAGCAACGAAATTTTTAAATTATTAACCCATATAAAGAAATTTTGAGTGGATTTATTTGGTGTCAGGAAAACAAAATTTCTTTAAGAGAGGATTTTATTCTCAATTTCTGTATATTTTGGGTGTTTTTAACAAGTTTTATTTTTTTCTAGTAAGGAAATACCAGCAAAGCGGGTTCGACGATGGGGTTTCAGCATCCAAGAACTCCTGAAAGATCCAATTGGAAGGGAACAATTTGAGAAGTTCCTCGAAAAAGAATTTAGTGGCGAAAATCTAATGTAATTCATTTGTGATTTTCCATTTTTAGTAAATTAAATTATGCAATTCGAAGCATTTATTTTCGAGTGTCTGAGATATTTTGTAGATTTTGGTATAACCTGACGGGTTGCTCTATGAAGTAATTGCGCATTTTGATGAAAAGGTTCAACTAAACAAGGTTCGCTGACCAAAAGGTCGCTTGCTCTCACTTATTCTGATTTATGACCTTACGACCACCAAAACTCTCAATAATTCAAATACTAACCTTAAGAGGACCTTAGAAGTTATACTATTTGAAAGAGAATGTAAAACAACATAAAGATCTCAAATTCCGTTAGAATCGGCCTAATAGTTATGATGTTATTGTCAATACAAAGTAATTCATGGGCTAACCTTAGGAGGACCCTGGAAGTTATACCATTCGAAAGAAAGTGTAAAATATCATAAGGTTTTTATAAAAACAATAAAAAACAAAACGGGAACTGACCGACATAGTGAGATGTAGAGTCGCACGCGATTATAAATATTTAACACAAGTGTTTATTTATACACAAATTCTAAATGTATAGAAAAGTTTAATGGTCGCTCTCAACCTGTGCTACATCCATGTCTCTACAAAATTCAAATCCCTTAGCTAATCCAGGCCACGGAACAAACCAGAGAAGCCTCGGATGACAAGGGCATGGGATAACAGGCTCGTATTGTAACCAAACCCATGAGTCAAACCAGGCTCTTCAAGTGATCACTGGCACAGGTTGAGAGCGACCATTAAACTTTTCTATGTATTTAGAATTTGTGTACAAATAGACACTTATGTTAAATATTTTCAGTTAAACCTTTTCATCAAAATGCGTAATTAGTTCATAGATATACTGTATCATATTAAAAATAGCCTTCTTTAAATTCTTAACATTTTATTTTTATAAGACTCATAAGCTGAGTTTGAATTTTTAATTATATATATATATATATATATATATATATATATATATATATATATATATATATATATTATGTGTGTGTGTGTGTGTGTGTGTGAAGAGGCCAAAAATCGTACATATTTAAATATGCTCTTAAGTATGAAATCTATGGTTACTTGATTTTACATCCTCTCTTGAGTACTTTTTTATAATTGTATGAATAATATGGTGTAGTGAAACAAGCGGCATTTTTTTATTATTATTAAGTATTACCTACAAAGTATGATCGTTATGCCGGCATTCGTAAAGCAGTCGCAACCTTTTCTTCCATGATACACTTCTAATTTATATTAATCTTATATTATCCTAACGCTTATTTATTTTTCCTTTTGATTAGTTTTCATTAATCTTTTCCATTCGACTTTAAAATCATCTGTTTAGAGTGTTCCAAATGCATTATTAGGCCATGGGATTGCGATCTGGCTATTGAGCTGGTCTGTCATTTCTACTTATAGACTATCGCAGTCTTTCTGCGTATTAAATAGGATTAGGGCGTATTTTCTAGCTTCTTTGTACCTCTTAACTTTTTGATGCGTTTTTAGCCATACTTTAATATTTATAAAATTAATAAAAAGTGCTTGACCAAATTCTATGCATTTTTAGGGTAAGATGGTAATGTGATGATAAAGATGAAAGAGGATGTAAAATTTGGCTACCGTATAATTCATACTTAAGAATATATCATATTTCAATTCTTATACCAGAGCGTGTTTGTTGCCCATGCGATACCATATACCATCTGAGAACATTCATAACACAATGTTTTCTTATATGCCATACCATGAGAGAAAAGGTTAAAACCCTATAAGGCGTTTAAGGTATCCTGTCGGTGGAGATATATTTATCATCTGATGTTTTTTCTAAATCCTTTGTTCGATTTGTTTTGTTTCATCCCTTTTTCCATTAACCCAATGAGCATGTTTTCTCAGAAAATGTTAATCGTTGATCTGCTGTCCCAGGGTTAAATTAATTTGGAAGTAGATAATTAAACGCCATCACCTAACCGGTACGTGGAAAGTGTGGTGGGAGACTTCCTCTTTTCTATAATATTCCTATGAATTCGTTTTCTCTGGCCTTGACCAAAATTTAGGTGATATGTTCTATCTCCTACTTATATTTCTACCCCATATACTTTTTTCCTCTTTTATAGCATTAAAGTATACCAACGCTTCTATCTCTCTGGGAAGCTCACACTCCTTTTACTATTAATAATCGATGATTAATTAGAAATTACTACCTATATCGATAATTGTTTAAAGATAGTTGTTTTGATAGGTTCCTGACGGCGGTGCATGAATTGAAAGCGTTGCCGCAAAAAGATGTTGAAAAGAAGGTGGAGGAGATCTGGGAGCAGTTCTTGGCCCCTAATGCCCCAGTACCAGTGAATATCGACTCCAAGTCCATGAACGTCACCAAAAAAAACATTCGAAACCCGGACCGGTGGACTTTTGACGCCGCGGCTGTAAGTTGAGTGGTGCAAAGAGAGAATTGGCTGGAGGGGGGTGGGGGAGTGCAATGAATTCCTAAAACTGCCGGAGTTGTAATAAAGTGCAGAATATTTTCGCAGCATGACTTTCGGGGTTCAAACTGTGCCCTCCTGCCCCCAAGACGTCAGATGGGCTCCTAATATAAAAAAAAAAAATCATGGCCCCAACATTGAGGTTTGGCACTATAGGTATTTTCATCCTCCATCTTTTATTTCGTTTTGCAACTCTTAAGAAATGTTGACGGGTGGGGGGAGGATTAGTGGCGTTGAGGAATGCCGATCCCTGCCGTCTCTCTGGAGAGGCGCGGGACATCACAGGGAATTGGCACACTTATTCCCGCTCATTCTTGCCTATGGCAGTTTAGACGGATGGATGTGGTTCTGAACTAATGGACCCCGCGTGTTGCAAGTGACCTAAATTTACTCACATCGCTGATTGGTGGTTGCTCCCGAACTGATAAAATAATGTACGATCCCTTGAGAAAAACATATTGAGGCCTCCATGAGCACCCATTAGTTCCTCCAGCGACACCCATTTAACCTTCTCTGCTCCAAGACCCCCCACACCCTTGTACTCTGGATCCTTCTTGAAAACCTTTTGAGGCCGCCCTTCAATCGAGGTAGTTGAGACAAGATGGCGGGCCAGGGGAAGAGGGCTTCGAACTGATAAAATAATGTACGATCCCTTGCTAAAAACATATTGAGGCCTCCATGAGCACCCATTAGTTCCTCCAGCGACACCCATTGAACCTTCTCTGCTCCAAGACCCCCCCATCCTTTGTACTCTAGACCCTCGTCGAAAACCTTGGGGTCCTCCCTGGAATCGAGGTAGTTGAGACAAGATGGCTGGCCAGGGGAAGAGGGCTTCCTTGACCTCTCGTTGATTCCCGAATACCGTTGATCACTCCTGGTGCCTTTTGAGGACTCTAGTCGACATCACCTTGGACCTTTCCTCTGTCTCCTGTTCTATCCTTCTATCTCCTGCACCTTCACCTGACCCCGCCTTGCACGAGTCGGATGACCTATTGGCGTCAATCAACCGTCATATTCCTTTATACCATTAAAAAAATTATGGTAGCCGTCTTACGCAGTCTGGTGTAAAATTCGTTATGGTAATTCGAATGCCATTAAAAGGCCCTAGCGTCTGGTAGTAGTAAAGTTATTAACTCATCGGCCCCTTTTCAACGTGGACGAGATGCCCTGGGGTCACAAGTAGCCGGTTCTCGTTGGCAGAAAAGTGTTATGCTTCTGTTCTGGAACCAACGAGCCGTCGGTATTAGTTCGCAATTTTTAACTGGTAATTTTTTTACCTTCGTTCTCTTTGTAAAAAATAAACATTTTGCTTTATTTTGACTGTGGAAGAGGCATGGAGTTTCCCTTTGAATTCGCGCAGGAAGACAAAACAAAGAATTCATCAACGTTACCAGAAGGATGGTGGAAAAGGTCAGAAACGAGCTAGAACATTCAGGATTCGACTAAGAGGCGACAGCAAAGAGAAAAACCCATGGTCCACGACCTGACGTCATCAGAACGCTTGAATATGTCGTTGAAATCTAGGAGATCATCAGCAATTATCCTAGAATGTCGATGCATGCCATTGCGAAGGAAAATGTTTATATGAAAAGCTCATCAGGCTGGTGGTGCATAAGGACATTCGTTACTCTTCATACAAGAGGAGAAAGGGACAATTTCTGCTTAAGGCGACACAGGAAAATTAACTCAAGCAGACCAAGAAGCTGATCAACAAGTTGAAACACCCGTTGGAGCTAGATATGCTGTAGTTCTTCTCCGACGAGAAAAGTTTCAGCTAAGACCAGAAGATCAACTCCCACAACAACAGGTGGCTCGCTGCCGTCCCCCCTCCCCCAAGGACGTGCCCAGAGGTATGCATAGGAAATTTCTAGCGATAATCATGGTGGTGGTGGTGGTGGTGGTGGTGGCAACCCTATCCCTGGCCCGACAGTGGGTCGGATACCCTCACACCTATTCCAGGCACCACCCAGATCCCCGTAGCATCGCAGAAGCAGACCCACCGCTTCCCGGGGTATCTCCCAGAGATCCACCGGGCCCAGGTCTGTGTATATCTGTGAGCATTTGAAGAAAGTGTGGTGTCGTGTATCTGTGTTAGGCATTTGGGGCAGTTTGGTGTTGTATGGGTGGTGGGAGATATTTTGGGCATGTATGATGTCAGGAGTGGTGATTTGTTTGTTCGTATCTGTGCTATGGTTCTGATCTGCTTTGTGAGTGTGTGTTCTGAGTTGTATATTGTTGGAGGTGGTGCACTTAATATTTTGTTGTGGGTTCTGTTGTTCAAGTATTGTTGTGTGATCTGCGAGTGGATTGTTTGCTTGATTGTGTCTTCTGATGTTGTGTTAAGGTATGTGTCTAAGTTGTGGTGTAGTTGTTGTCGTTATCGAAAATGGTCTATTTTTTGTGTGTCGGTAATTGGGAGATTGTCTGGTGATGTGGTGGGGGGGATGATTTGGATGTTGGGTCTCGTCGTGTAGATGTTGGTTGTTTGTGTCAAAAGTGCATCCTGTGGCAGTGCGGAGGGCTGCGTTTTGTATTGTCTGCAGTTTTTTTGGTGTTGGTTTCTGAAATGATTGGGGACCAGATTGTGTTGACGTATTCTAGTACTGGTCTTGTGATTGTCGTCTATGTGTTAATGAGCGTTTCTGTTTATTTCCTCCAGTGTGTAGTTGTTAGTAATGCCTTGATGACTTAATGGTCTTTGGTGTCGTCAGCAGTGAATGTGACGTCATCCCACCCCTCTCCTTTACTGAGGGCCTCAGGCTTAGTAGAGAGGTGTGGTGAAGTACTGGATCGACTGTGTAGCTGCAGGGAGTCCTTACGCGTGGCATCAAGACTTTGCGCCTTGTCACAGCAGGCGGAAGACATAGGCCTGGCAGTCGAAGAATTTCTTCAATCACACAGCACCTGATATTTGTGGGGCGCAGTGGAATGAGAGACCAACAAATCCAGCTCTAACACGAAGGACATGCTGAGGGACAGGATCACCAGGGCCGTCAGGGGCCTAAAATAGGAGATAATGATGAAAGCCTGTGGCCAGTTCGTAAGTCGCTTGGACGCTGCCATCGAGGCCACAGGCGATTTCGTCGAGTGAGATCGACAGAAAATGTGATGAATACAAACTGACCCAAATTTGACGACAGTCATCATCCGAACAAATACCATCCGCCTGAAGTAGTCGATGAGTTTTAGATCTGGACTGCACGGGGGCAATTATTTGGTTCGATAAAAGCTTGACAATTAGTCCACCACGGACAGAAAATTCGTGGTGGACCATCTGCGTGAACGAATTCAGGTTGCATGGGAGGATTTTTCGCAAATAAAAATTGAAAAGGCAATTTCAAAATGGAAGTCAAGATTACAGGCTGTGGTTAACCATAAAGGAAGGCATATTTAACCACTTGTTAAAATTTAAATTTAATTTTAAATTTTGAACTTTTTAAGGTTGCAATTTTATAAAATAAAAAATGTTTTATACATTTTTAAAAGGCTAATTGACTCATTAAATGATTTAAGACGACTTCAACAAAGAATAAGTATTTATAGATAAATGATTCATCTTTCATTTATCTTTATTTTATGTCCCTAGCTGCGATGGTTATTGAGATATTGTTTCTCCAAAACGGTCCAATATTTTTTTAGCGGGGGCACTATATATATATATATATATATCCCAATATTTTTATTTTTATGACGACTTTTTTTAATATTTTTAAAGTTGCAATTTTTACCCCCCTCTCCTCCCTTCCCCCTCCCCTATGACCCACCTCTCTAGCCCCCCTCTCTCTATCTCCCTTCCCTCTTTCTCCCCTCTCTCTCTCCCTTCCCTCTTTCTCCCCTCTCTCTCACCTCCTCCTCCCCTTTCTCTCCCCCAATTATCTCCCATCTTTCTCCCTCTATCCACATTTCAACTTTCCTCCTCCCCTTCCTCATCTTTCCACCTATATATACCCCTCCCTCTCTATATCTCTCTACATCTCTCCCCCTTTCTTCCTCCCTTACAAAAAGATATCTAAAACAAAATAAAAATTCTCCCATCCCCTCTCCCCCTCCCCCTTTCCCCCTCTTCCCTAATATCTCCCCCTTCTCCCTAATCTCTCCCCTCTCTCTTTCCCCCTTCTCTCTTCCCCTCTCCCTCTACAAAAGGATATCCATATCAATATTTTTTTTCAAAATATCCCGTTGTTAAAATATAGATTTATAGAACATAAGACGCTCGATCTTTTATGTGGCCACAACGTCGTTCGCTTATAACTAATCGTCAATCACGCATGAACGTAAACTGCCGAGCATGCGCGGTGAAACTATAAAATATAATAGGGAAAATGCGCAGCTCTCTTGAATCTGTCTTAAATCTAAGTAAAGATATTTACTTTAGGAAGGAAAGATATTTTTGTGCCGCAATATAAGAATTTCAAACAATGGTGATATATATATATATATATATATATATATATATATATATATATATATATATATATATATATATATATATATATATTTTCCCCGAAAAAATATGTTCGGAAAAAAATGAAGACTTTTTATCCAGAGCATTGCTCGGGATAAAAAGTCATGTCGTAATTTAATCGAGATGACCATTGTTTGAAATTCTTATATTGTGGCATAAAAATATCTTTAATTACTGATTATTACAGAGATATAGGGCGACAGAGATGGACTAAGAGGAGTACAATGGTTAGGGAACATAGGGGGGTGAAGGAATGGGGAGAGCTGAGGGGGAAAGAGATGATCACAATTGTTTTGAAAAGTTAAAAAACCGAAGGCCAACAGCCCAAAGGGCTGACAGAAAGCGCAACGAAGTGCAAGCTCCCCCATATTGGTGTGTTGTGATGTCATTGCTATATGTGTGTGTGTATATATATAAGTATATATATATATATATATATATATATATATATATATATATATATAAGTAAAAGAACTCAATGGTGAGTGATGGTATATGATAGTGAAACCACTGTATAGGAGCCAAAAGTTTAATTTACGAGACTAGTTTCGGTATGTGTTTTATCATACCCTCTTCAGTCGTATACTGAGAATGCGATTTTTATAAGTCTATAAATAGCGTATGGATCAGAAAAAAAGGAAGAGAAAAAAACACAAAATGGGGGAAAAAAGGTCTTTAATCAGGGGATGTGATTCTAAGATCGTTGACTAAGCTGTTTTCGATGAGGTTACGGGAATGGAGGATGCATTTCCATTGCCCATTTGACAAATTAAAATTGGGAATTTCTCCTATTAATATAGATTCTACTATTTTTTTTTTCAGAAATCTTTACAATTATATATGATTTGTGCCTTTGGATAGTCAATTTGGTGGTTGAAATTGCTAATATGATTAAAAATACTGGATGTGGTACTGCCTCGTCTGACATCAGCTTTATGGTCATAAATTCGTTTCGTTAAGGTTCTTCCGTTCTCTCCAATGTAGAATGAGGGACATTTTATAGAGCCACACGAGATTAAATATACACCTGCTTCATTTGGCTGATCTACGGGCTTGGTCAAAGGGAAAGATTTAAGGATAGAAAAAGGGTATTTAAATGGGGTTAGGCCTGGAGAAATAACTTTGTTCACTTCTTTGAGGAGGGGAGAAAAGTGGAGGGATAGACACTTGGTATTACTAAATTTGTTTTTATCCTTGGGGCGGTAATGAGTAGATTTTGCTTTAGATGAACTTTCATCGATCACGTGGATGGGATAATTTAATTCAATGAAACTGCAGGTTATATATGTAAATCTCGTCTTCTAGTCTGCAAGGGTAACATATCTTAAGTGCTCTCAAATCATACCTGATGCAACGGCTCCCTTAATGTTAAAATCACAATGAGAAAAGAAATGGATGTACGAGTTAGAATGAGTTGGTTTTCGGTACACAGTGAAGCTAATTTTGTAATCGTTGCCATAAAAGCTCAGTATCATGAAGACTCGCTATCTGAAATTTTCCCGATCCAAACATTAGCAGCAGAACGCAAAGCACAGAAACAAAGAACCCAAGAATTTTTGGAGAAAGTACAGGAAAAAAATCGAAAAAAACATGGAAAGGCGGCACCATCAGAAGAGTTGTGGATGAAGATATGTGGATGCGGAGAGGGCAGTACCAAGCAAAGTGCTTCCCCTCCTTGTTGAAACAGCTACAAACTGGAATTCTTTGGTATAAATCTGACAATAAAAACTTGAACCAGAACCAAAAGTTAAACCCAAAGAATGAGAGATAGTTATGCAGAATGCCAAGCCAGGTTTCAAATGTGATGCATGCCAAGTTTCCAGCAAGTGTGATGGTTCTGGGAGTCATCATCATTGATGCAGATGTCATGCTCTCTCACTTTTTCATCGTGTAAGAGTCAATATTGTTGCTGGATACACAGAGGTTTTGGAGAGCGTTGTGAGGCCCTGGGTAGACAAAGTACGCTACAGAAGACCTTGCATCTTCTAACAAGACTCTGAACCATCTCATAAAGCTAGAACAACCCAAGCTTGTATGGGTGTCAATTTCCTAGGCCATGTTCTCCCAGACACATCAGCTACTGTCCCAACAGACCTCAGCCCAAAAGGGGATGTTGCAAATCAGGGAAGAACCGTCACTTGGTTAACGTGAACTCTTTAACGGGTCCCCGTCAGGGGCATGGCGATTTGTTTACATGGCCGCCGTGCAGACGGGAGTCAGCGCCCTGTCCGACCCCAGCTTAGCCTCTTCTCTTTCTTTCTGACACCCTGTCCTTTTACCTTACTTCCTCACTTTGCATTCAATCTCTACTACAACTTTCTCTGGTCGGCCTCAAATTTCACAGGGTAGATGCCGACCAGTTTTTTCTCATCCAACATCCCAAATCGGAGCTGAGAGGAAAGGGGACAAGGGCCCCTCACCCATGAGCACCGGTTTTGGTAGGTGAGTTTTTAACAACCTGCTTAACCGCCACCCTCACCTTCCTTACACCCCCTGTTTTTCCTTTTCAAAGTCTATCGACTTCATGGCGTGCCTAAGGTGAATTCGCCATGCCGATGGGCTGCCAGGTTACTAGGCATGATGAGTGGCCTCAAATGGTGGCAGCTGGCATTGCCGGCCCCCTGTTCACCCTACGCAGTAGCCCGCGTTTGCATCCCGTGCTAAAAAAATGGGCCAACATGGTCAATAATGAATAAAAAAAATACTCCTTTCCCTCGACAATCATCAGAGCCGCCCTCGGGCACCCTCTCTGAAAAAAATGAAAAAAATGGAGGTCCCCTGCCATGTGCTTTCTCAGGGGATCTTCCGAATTTCTTCTACCAGAGATGAGGCTTACTGCTCTCCTCTGCCTACGTGTGTAGGGGACTACCCATTCTCTGGAGGCGCCCTTGGGTGCCTCCTCCTTTTCTTTCACAAGTTACTGCAAAGAAAACACGCAGGAGGGCCAAAATTGACCGCTCCAGGTTGGAGCGCGTCGATCGTGCCAACCTCCTCAGAGGGTCAAGGAATGGCAGGGCCAGTCTGTTCTTTCCTCTAACATCCTGCACTCTAGCGCTAAGAGCCTACAGGGATAACTATACGTTTCCCCGTCTCTTCCTCGACGAATGCTGGTTCGCAGCATTAGGTAAAAAAAAGATATGCTTCTGTCGACGTGCAAAGTCGGAGTTACCCTAAGTCTGTGTAAGTTGCCCCAAGGCCGCACACGATAAGTCCAAATCGTGTTTGACCAAGTGTGTCAATTGCGGAGAGCTACTCCCCGCTTCTTCGAAGCAATGTGGTGCGTATCTCCATGAGAAGGAAATCCTAGCTGTACAGGCCAGGCGCGCCTGGCGCTACCTGGGACATCCTTTGCCTCAATGTTAAGAAAGACGGCCTCAGCTCCTGGCCCCTCCAGGCCTACGAGCACGGTCGTTTCCACGCCCATTTGGAACCATTTTGCGTGTTCTATCCTCCCCGAGCGCTCCCCTGGTAGAGCTGGAGGCACAAAGGGTTCACACCCTAAGCCCTTCGGGTTTAGAGCCAGGAAACTCCTTGGAGAGCGAGGTATAGCTCTCGGGCCGATGGCACCCCTGATCCTTCCCTGGACGGTACCACCTTTGACCATTTGTCGCCACGTCTCTGTTCCTGAAACTTCTATAGCGCGGGGAGTATTGCGTTCGGCCTTTTTTGGAGCACACTTCGTGTCACGCTGGAACCATGCCAGTGTATACGCCAGGGTTTTGGCAAGCCGAGCGGATTTTGAGATTAGAGATTATCTTCTGCTGGATTCTTGGACATCTAGGAATTGCGGGACTTGATCGCACCGATGAAGGCGCCAAAGAGTCCGCGAGGACTAAGCGACCAGATCAGCGTTTTGCTCTCCAGGCTGCTTGGCAAAGAAGATGGGAGACGGTCGAGGGGACCCTAAAGTAGCGTGCCATTGCGCCGCGACTGTTCCTAGGGACCTACCTCCCAGTGCCACGACGGCTTCAGGTTCCTTTCTGTCCTCTCCAAATTGGACACACTCGCGGGTCACTTATGATGACTGCGTCGTCCTCCAGACTTTTCGGCACATTCTTGTTAAATTTCCCAGTCTGGGTGATCTTCGCGCACGCTACCTGTCCAGGTTCCCGGATAAGAGGGGTCGCTACCGCTTGTCCCTTGTAATCGGGATGTGTTCCGCACACTGACTTTTGGACTTTATGACTTTTTTTAGGAGGCTGGCCTCTTCCATTTTATTTAACAGTTTGGTTTGGTTTTCTTTCTTTTTTTTGTTGTTATTTCTTTATAGGTCATACGTTCCTGCGCCGGGGTGAGTCAGGCCTCCTCTCGACGCCGGAGCATGCTTCCTGCTTGTTGCCCTTTTCCCTTTTCTTTCTTTTTATTGTTATTTTTGTTGTTTTTTTTGTTGTATATATTGTTATTTTAATGTAGCCTAGTACTAGGCTGCCTTGAGTACGGCGACTTATGCCCAAGTAGTCAGTCGCCAGATGGGCTCCTAAATTTAAAAAAAAAATCTTTAACGGGTCCTGGAAAAGGGGCTGGTGGGCTTTCTCCTCGCCCCCACTCAGCACAACTTTACCTTTTTATTATTAGCACATTATTATTATCATTCTTATTGTTGTTTATTACTATTATTATTTATATTTATTATTATTATTTTACATTTATAATTACGAGTATTACGCATTATAATTATTGTGTATTAATATTACTAAGTATTATTATTATTATTATGCATTAAAATGAATATGTATTATAATTAATTAGTAGTCGTAGTATTTATCAGTAGTAGTAATTATTATTATTACTTAATAATATTATTTAATATTATCATTATGGAGATCCCATCAACCTTTTCTGCACGCACTTTGTACCAGGAGGAGCGTTCCCACTTAGACAGTTCGGCCCGGTAGCCATAGTTCCTTGGTGGAGTGCATACCATCCTGGGGTCACCTAGCACCAGCGTATGATGATAACAGGTGATCATCCACCCTAATCGTTAGTGGAATCCCCTATCTTTACTTATCTTCCTTACATAACCTCCTACCTCTTTCCACGCGTGCTCTTCTATCCACATAGGTTGCCCGGTGCACTTTCGCTATAGTCGAGTGGCAGTTTATGCCGTGAAGTTCCTAACTGCGGAGAGGGAAAGTATTACGTACAGGGTGTATTGGGCCGTTGACTCTGCTCACTTTACTTCAGTACACATAAGGTGGCTATGCCGACAGCATCCGTTATGGTTGAAGTTCCAGGAAAAAATTCGCCTAAATGGTGTGCAGGGTTAACAAAGCCCATCTACGCCTGACCGGGAACGAGTATGTGTAAATGATCACATTCTGAAATTTTATGATCCTATGGAGAGTTTTTTCTTTTTCTGTAAATATAGTGACAAGAGAAGGAAATAGTTGGAATGCGCATGGGGATTCGCCTCCCTAACGTGTGTCGAGGAGGACGAGGTAACACGGGACACCCTTAGGCGACTCCATCTCTTTTCTAGCGGCAGTCCCTTCTTTGCTTTCACAGAGGACTGTGATGTTTCTTTCGAACTCTAGGTCATTGTCTTCGTTTACTAATAAGTTATACTGAATAGATTTTCCCAATCTCTTCAGAGTAGCTCTTCAATTCTTTCTTCTTCTGTTTCGATGTTTCCGTCTTCTTTAGGTAGTTAGATCTTCTTCCTCTTCCCAGTCGTCCTTTGAAACGTCTGATCTTACTCCTATACTCTTTTGGAGTTGCTTCGTGATCAAAACTATCGATCGCATCGTCTTATCGTCTCCAATGTTGTTCGAGGATCAACTGGTTGTGTTCTTCTTTGATTTCTTTACTTCGTTGTAATGAGTCAAACTGATGCATTCCTGATGTTGATCTCATAAAATAACTTCAGTTCACGGTATAAATCATTCATGTATACGGTTCATCTGTTTTTAGAGATGGTCCTATACTCAGATTTATGGATACAAGCCCTATCTGCGTTGATGAGATGGTTATTGAGGTCGTCGAGTGCCTCGTCAATCTCCTCGAGAATTGCCTCGTCCAAGTTGGGCAGATAGTAAGCCTCGAGAAGGCGCGCGTACCGCGTCCAGTCTGTTCTTCTCTAGTTCTTTCTGACTACAGCTGGCACTTGAATAGGGTTCCTGTTGATAGTGAGTAGGATCATTATATGGTCACTTATAGTACTTGGACTGGTTTCATGTAGTAATTAAACAGTAGTTGACAAAGGTGGGGAAGTCGGGCCCTATTCGCTGAGCAATGTTTCTGTCCAGCAAAAGATCCAGGTTCTTCATGTATCGCTGAAGGTCTTTTAGCCGGATTCTCGGCATCTGGCGTTCAGATCCCTCATTAATATAGTGGGGGTTCTTCTGCCAAGTTGGCCAGTGAGAGTGTGAATTGGTAACACGTCTCTCCTTGGTGGTTGATATCCGGTAGAAATTACCAACTTTCCTATGTCGAGTTCGACCTCAATCGCGAGATAGGATTATTCTAGATTTCTTATTTGCTTGTAACTGATCCCTTTCTCTATTGCAATATCGGCACCGTCGTACTGCTCTTGCGAATAATTCGTGATCAACACATCGTAGTTCCAGATCTTTATTTCTGTATTACGCGTGTCGATCCCGTGTCCCGAAAATAAGATGATGCCTGCATCAATCTCTCTGAATTCATTTCCGTAAAGAGTCCTTTTCATCGTCCAGCCGTGGTATTTATTTCAAGTATTTTCAGTGCGTTCCGTAACATGATGAATTGTTTTTACCTATGTTTCTTCTTATTCTTCCTTTTCGTCTTTGGGTCCAGCAGGGCGGTTTTACTGTGCCCCAGCCTCTAGTTCTTCGGTGGAGGGCTTGTTATTTTTGATTTGCTCTTTATGGCACGAGCGCGTGGGCCCTCGTCACTGCCTAAAGAGGCTGATTCTTCTTTGTCGTCTTCTTCTTCGTCGTCTTTTTTCTTCTCCTCATCCTCAGATTCGTCCGATGAAGGAGTTTCTTGGATTGCCTTCTCGAGACCAGATTTCACCCGGTTGTTGCTCCTGGTCACTGTCTCTTTGACTACCTTCATTTTCACGGAAGGTAGTCCGTTCTTCTTCAGTAAGACATTCAAAGCTTCGTTGTAGTAGCCTGGCTTAACTGCATTAGCCCCGTTAGCGTGGGTGATACAGATTAGTATCTTAGCGCTTAGGTCACTCGAAAGGTTTAGTGGTGTTACAGATGCTTTCAAAGGCTCACATCTTTTCGCGGCGGCATTGGCCTACGTGATTAATTTGGCCTTCATCTGCACTTCTTCTTTCCTCTTTATGATGTCTCTTTACTTAGGGCAGTTTATGGCCATGGTTCGGTACTCTCCTTTCAATTTAAGCACTTCTTTTTAGTGCGTTCGCACTTGTCAAAACGGTGGCCCTCTGTGGAGCATTCACTGCATCACATTTTTTATTTATCTGGGCAGGTTTACGTGGCATGGTATTCTAGTTTATAGCATGCAAAACACATCTGAATGCTATTAAAGCTTTCCTGCTGGATGTTTTCACCTGGTATTCTCATGTTGAATACCAGTAGTCCGTTTTGCGTCGATTTAGTGGCCATGTCCGTGGTAGCAAATGTGATCACATATGTAGGCACATATGTAAGTAGGAAAATACGAAGCACACGCGCGCACACAAACTCACTGTTTCGCAAGCCTATCCCTTCTTCGAGAGTCAAAAGAAAGTAATCATAATTTTATTTTGTGTGTTTTCCCAGCTTTCCTTTTCCTTTAAAACATGCCTCCTATAAGGATTGCGTGCCCAGGGTGTAGTAAGAAATATTATCCAGAGTGGTACCCCAGACATCCACGCCATGATGCCACTTGTTATATGTGTATAAACAGCAAAAAGTTTGCTTTCCTTGAAAACCTCATTGAAGAGAATAGGAAAGAGACTGAGGCTCTTAAAGTAGAAAACTGCCATCTAAAGGAAGAAGTGATCCATCTTAAAGAAGAAGTAAGTAAACTCAGCAATAAAGTAACAAATGAGGCTCATACCAACCAGGGTTTTCAGGAAGTTAGAAATAATTCCAAAAAGGTAAGGAGAGTGGATAACCCCCCAACAATCACTCTGGCGAACAGGTTCGCTGCTATAGGTGAGACAAGCTCCTTAAGGGTAAAGTCGCATAACGGAGAAAAGCAGGTTAGGAAATCCAGCAGCAATGAAGGTAACACCTATGTCTTGTCTGACTCACTTTTAAGGGGTCAGGGTGTAGCATTTGCCATGGAAAGGAAGAACAGAATAGTCAAGGTAATACCAGGTGGTACTTTAGACATAATTACTGAAGACCTTAAGAAAGCAAAAGTCCCCAGGAGTTCATGCTTGCTAGTTAACGTGGGTAGTAACGATGCATATGACGGTGGTAAAGCCACAAGTAGGGAAATACTAGCTAAGTATAACAAGTTAATAAAAGAAATGAGATCCAAGACAAATAAATGCATAGTTAATGGAATACTGCCACGTATGAGAGCCAACAATCACTACAATAACATCAGAGATCTAGGAATCAATGAATCTCTAAAAGAAATGTGTGAGAAAGAACATGTGTTATATAACGACACATGGAGTAGCTTCCATAATAAGCCTTTGCTAA
Source organism: Ceratothoa steindachneri (assembly GCA_963969495.1). Lineage (NCBI taxonomy): Eukaryota > Metazoa > Arthropoda > Malacostraca > Isopoda > Cymothoidae > Ceratothoa > Ceratothoa steindachneri. Next base: position 216,766,302 of record OZ018322.1, read on the forward strand.
CAAACAGAGATGGTATTCATTTGTCACAAGCAGGAGTACAGTTAATGAGTAAATTACTAAACAACGCTGTATATAATATACATAAGAGATGCCAGAGTCAAACAAATAACCCTCCCACACCTGCCACAGAACGGGTTTCCCCTGCCTCACCTGACCGAAGGCACAGGGTAGGGACCCCCTCAACCCTAGCTAACCCAACTCAGATGTCCAATACGCCCTCCCAAGCCACACCTCCAAACCCATTTAATTTCCATGTAACTCCTCGCCCTACCGACAACCCATTTAATTTCCATGTCACTCCTCGCCCTGTTGCAAATCCCTTTAATCCCCGTGGCTACGCTCAAGCAGCTGCCTCCCCTCCCCGATCCCCCCCGGCCCTGACCCCCACCCCCACCCACAGACAGGAAAACTAATGAATAGTCTCACCTCCTCACCTTCAAAAGAAATCAGTACAATCAAAATAATAACTTTTAATGCACGTAGCCTTAGAAAACATATTACAGAACTTAAATGTCTAATAGCAACGGAAGAGGTTGACATCATAGCCTTAACTGAGACCCATCTACAAATAGGCATAAAAGACTTATTATGTGAATACATGCTAGAAGGCTATAGATTATTTTACAAAAACAGGGCCAATGGAAGGCTTGGAGGAGGAGTGGGACTATATATAAGATCAGAATTAAAAGTAACTGAGGTAGAACTTACAAATAATGAAGTGGAGCTGATCTGTGTTAAACTACATTTACGAGATTTTAAAATAAACATAAGCACTGTTTACCGTCGCCCAAATACTACCGTTAATGAGGACCTGGAAATATATAGAATCTTACAAGAAACATTACACGAGGAACAAACGCTATTACTGGGAGATTTTAATTTACCTAATATCTGCTGGGACTTGAATATAGGGACTAGCCAACAAGAAAAATTAATGACGAATTTCATCGATACTAATGATTTACACCAATGCGTAAGGGAGCCAACCAGAGGAAATAATATACTAGACCTAGTTATTGCATCCCAGGAAAATTTAATATCAACTCTGGCAGTAGCGGAACATATAGGTACATGTGACCATAAACTAATCCGCTTTGATCTAAATGCCAGGTATTCAACTACCAATAACTATTCAAAAGTACCAGACTACAGTAAAGCTAACTTAGAGGGCCTCAGAGAAGCCCTGGGAAATATTCACGAGCAGCTGATAGAAATAGAAGATGTAAATCAACTTTGGAATAAATTTAAAGAACTATTTTTTATAGCCCAAGAAAACCATGTTCCTCTTAAGATGAGGAATAGTAACGCGAATAGAGGCAATCCGCCGTGGTTTAATAATGACATCAAACGAGCAATTAGAGATAGGAACCGTCTCCACACATTATTAAAACACAATAGAAGCTATCAAGTTAACCAACAATATAACACTAGCAGAAGAAAGGTTAAAACACTCATAAGATCAACGAAACGTCAATACGAAATCGAGATAGCGAAAGCAAGCACCACTAATCCCAAACACTTCTATACTTATATCAATAGAAATAGGCAAATGAGAAGCGGGATTGGCCCCTTGAAAAACCAGTTGGGTGAAATTATTTCAGATGATATGGGTATGGCTAATATCTTAAACGAGTTTTTTAGTTGTCTTCACCTTAGGATATACTAATAACGATAACAACGAGTCTATACAGGTCAGACACCCATCACTAAGGAGCCTGGAAGTAAGTCCGCAACTAGTAATTGATAAATTAAAGAAAATGAACTCGTACAATACTCCTGGTCCTGATAAATTTTACCCGAGAATCTTAAAACATGTCCATAATGAGTTAGCAGAGTCACTTGCTCTCATTTTTAACAAATCTCTCGAGCATGGGGTCGTGCCTGATCATTGGAGGGAAGTTAACGTCACACCTATCTTTAAGAAGGGATGTAAAAACCAGGCCAGTAATTACAGACCCATTAGCTTAACCTCAATAGTTGGAAAGTTTCTCAAAACGATCATTAGAGAAAAGCTAGTAGAGTTCCTCGAAAACAATAACCTTATACGTGATAGCCAGCATCGTTTTAGGTCTAAGAGATCGTGCTTAACAAACCTAATCGACTTTTACCATAAGCTTTTCAACCTATATAACGATACTAAATCATTAGATATAATTTACCTAAATTTCAAAAAGGCATTTGACAAAATTCCCCATCAGAAACTCATGAACAAAGTGCGTACGCTAGGAATTAACGGTAATATATACGGATGGATTAGTAGCTGGTTAAAAAACAGGAAGCAGAGAGTGATAATAAATGGCGTGGAATCGGACTGGGTATCTGTTACCAGCGGTGTTCCCCAGGGATCAGTCCTGGGGCCTATTTTATTTACTATATACATCAATGACATAGACGTTGGAATAAATAATATCATATCTAAATTTGCAGATGACACGAAAATAGGTAACTCAGTATTATGCGAAGAGGACAGGGCTAGCCTGCAAGCTGATATAAATAAAATTACCGAATGGTCTGAGAAATGGCAAATGCCATTTAATATCGACAAATGCCAAATCCTTCAGTGCGGAACAAAAAACAAAAAATACACCTATACAATGCAAGGCGGCTTAATAAACACAACCCCGCAGGTTAAAGATTTAGGAGTAATAATTACAGAAAACTTAAAAACATCAAACCAATGCGCAGCTGCTGCAAACAAAGCTAACACAGCACTAGGATTTATAAAAAGAAACTTTACTTATAAAAGCGAGGAGATAATTATGCCATTATATAAAAGTATTGTCAGGCCCCATCTCGAATACGCTGTACAGTTCTGGGCCCCTTACTTAATAAAAGACATAGATAAATTAGAAGCTGTACAACGCAGAGCGACAAAACTTATCCCGTCAGTACGTAACAAACCTTACCACGAGAGGCTAAAAAAACTCAATCTATTTTCCGTCAGAAAACGAAGACTAAGGGGGCAGCTTATAGAGTGCTTCAAAATGTAGATTGGTTCGTGAATTAGTCCAAAAATTAGAGTAAACGCCTCCGTCCATTTTCCAGTTGGTCCCCAACTCAGTTGCTGCCAGGATGATGGGTGATGGATGGATGGGATGGATCTCAAGTGGGAACCTCAAGAGGGATGGATGACTTATGGTGGATTTGATGGCAGTAGCAGTCGAATCAACGACTGATAAAGTTTTGCTACCCCCTCTCGGGTACTTACGCCAAAACTGCTTCCAACTACCTAAAGAAGGGTGTTACTTCCCTATATGATGCTGACTGGGTCCCAACTTCGAGAATTTTTCTGACTTATGCTTTCGCTGTGGACTAGTCCTCAAACCAGTTTTCACATAAGCCCTTCATTATGTCAGTCCAAGTGGCCAACATAGTTAAGACGAAATTAATGAATGACATACATCCGATGCCGGACGGTGGATGGGAGCATTGGGGTGCTCAAGACTTCATGAATTATGAATCCTCGGTGAAGTAAATAGTATTAAATTTCTTCTGAAGGCTGAAGAGAAAATGACCAAAGGACTTCCAGAATAGGCTCTTTTCTACGTCAGCGGTGCTCAATGTCCGTTCCATTCAAGTAAAAATGCTTTATCCGTAAGGTGTAGCAGTGATGCTTCCAATCGTACGCTCTGCTATCGCCTACAATGTAGATTAAATAATAATAATTATATAATAATAAATAAAATTATTCCAATCATAAATAATAGTAAGTATCCAATTTCTTTTTAAACAAAAACATTTGTAAGTTATCAAGTAGATAAATTTTAGGATTACTTGGCGATAATTCTTTATTAATGCAATAAGTCGAGGTATGATTTTATTTATATAGAACAATAAGAATTTAAATGAATATAAAACTTTTTTTTTACTTTACTAAAATAGCATATTCATCAATGACTCCAATTATTCAATTAGATTTGAATGAATGAAATAAATTTGTAAGAATTTAAGTGTAGAATTTAAACATATAAAGATAGCAAAATTCCATTGTAAATCAGGACATAAAAATAACCAGGCAATGGCTTCGCCATTCCTCCCTACGGAAGAGCTTGCGCTTCGCTACTAAGATTAAAATTTATAATCTAAGAAAAACAGCCATGATTAAATTTTTATAAATTTTCTGAACTTTGATATTATAAAACAATTATTAGAAATAACTTTGATAAAAAACCACCAGGCAATGGCTTCGCCACTTCCCCCTACGGGGTAGCTTGGGCTTCGCTACTAAGATTAAAAATTTAAATCTAAAAAAAAGCAACCATGGTTAAATTTTTATAAATTTTCTGAACTTCACCATTTGTAATTCTTTAGGTTTTAAAAAATTCACAAAATTTCGATACTTATATTTATTTCTGAACTTCAGCTTTTTTTATATTATAAAAGAATTATTAGAAATAATTTGATAAAAAGATAAGTCATAACCAAACTAAGATGGAATTATTATTCAAATACTCAAAAAAATCCCCTTCTTAAATTATAGAGCTAGTGATGATGATGATAAGTCATAGCCAAAGTAAGATGAAATTATTATTCAAATACTCAATTATATCCCCTTCTTAAATTATAGAGTTAGTGATGATGATGATGATGATGATATAGGTATTACTATTTCGCCGATATATGCCCCTATTATGTAAAGTGCGAAAAGGGGAGCTCTTCTCGTGTAGCAGGCTGAATTAAGTCATTAAACGAGCTTCCTTAGGATAAAGGGAAATATTCAGCTGGATTCTTTATTTCGTCGTAAATAACGGGAACACGTCTCGTAAAGGGCGAACGGTAAGGATAACTTCTTCTTGCTTCTTGAGTAATGACTGCTAATACTATCTTACTAAATATGTAATCAATAGTGGAAAATATGGATAGTAGTAGAAGATAGTTGTTCAAAGTTGGGAGGGTTTTGCCCGGTTCAGAGGGCATCACAAGCATTTACTTATATATGTTTTTTTTATTTTTTGCTTTGTTGTTTGTATTTAGTTTTTTTAATGTCATCTTGTTTTTGTATGTTCTTTATATTCGTGTGTTCTTCATATTTGCGTTTGTCTTTTTGATTTGTTTAATAATTATGTGTGTACTTCTGAGCTTTCAAGCCTTTATAGGTGGTCGAGTTTTTCAGTTCACCTCGTGTTCGTGTTGCTTCTATTTCTTTCGTTAATGTATATCATAAATGTTGTCTCACTTTGTTGTGTTATTATGGTACCGGGTGGTTGAGTGTCTTATGTGCTTGGGAAATATCGATTTCGGACGACTTTCTCATGCAATCCTGATATCTTTCCCTGCTGCTCTTAGTTCCGGGATGATGTCGTTAGTCAGTGATGACCAGACCTTTTTCCCCATTTTTTGAGTTACTTTATTAATGGGCTCAAGGCGTTTCCTGTGGTGCAGATCCCTTTTCCGAAGATGTTCATTCCTTCTGCATTTGTTAATGCATAGGGATGCAGATTTCTGCACTCGCTGGAGCCTCCTCATAGAGGTCCTGCTAGACGCTTGAGTCACTACTGCTCGAATGAACATCGGGTATATTTTCCTAATGTTTGCCGAGCTAAAGTTTTTAAATCTGTACAGCTTGGAAATTTCTTTCTTCGCCCGATTCTCCCTCTCTGTCTAGTGTCTCGAGTATCCATGGTCGGAGATTTTAAGGCCTAGGACGGTGCCTTCAGCGGAGTAACCATATCTCCTCCCATCTATCAAGATGGGAGGCTCACTTGCGGCTCAGCGGGATGATCCTGAACTTGTGCCTGTATGTTCGGATCTTCCATCTTCTCTCGTACTGGTTTATATTAGAGGTCTCTGCCTCAGCATGAGTTGCCTGTGCTCTCGCTTTCTTCTCCACACTAGGGACGATTTGTGTGATATAATTTGCAAATTGCAGATACATCGTGTCCCTGTGTAAAGACCAGATAGAGCGGAGGGCTCAGGCAGCTCCTCTAGGGAACGCCCGCTGTGAGTTAGAACTCTGGCCCTCTGTGCTCTTCGATCATGAGACGCGCCCTTCTGTCCATGATGAAGTCACAGAGGACTCTTTTTCAGGACTGAGGTTATCTGGAGGCCTAGGATCTTGTATTGAGTTCTTCCAGCCAAACCTTGTCGAAGGCCTTCTGCACGTCCCTCAGCACTATGTTTTCATAGTGACCCTTCGCTCGGCAATACGCGATCTTTTCTGTTAGGAGCGCCAGGGCCGTTTCTGTGCCCCTTTTTGGACAAAACCTATGCTGTTGTGGGTTGTGTGCTCCTAACTCGCTCAGTTGAGCTTGTAGCCTATCGGCTATTATCTCCTCAAAGATCTTGCCGTGTATCTCGAGGAGAGAGATTGGGCGATAGTTGGCGACCTGGTCTTGAGGCTTGTTTCCTTTCGGGATGAAGATGATTTTTGCCATCTTATAATCTTATATCCGTCTGGGAAGTAACCTGTATTCAGGGCGGCGTTCATGGTGTTTACCAGGCCCTGAATAATTTGCCGTGGGGCATTCACTAGGTTGTTCTTCGAGAATCCAGACCAGCCGGGCGCCCTTTGTTTGAAGGACCTTAAGGTGTTCATGGTCTCTTCAAAGGTTATAGAGCGCCAATGGTTAACCATATCTCTCTCAGTCGATATTTGCAGGTAAGGGTAGGTCTAATGTATCATCGTCCCAAGGTCCTTGAGCAGCTGGTCTCCGAAGTCCTGGTCGAAGTCTTCGTTCTCCTCAGGTGATATTGCAAAGATCTCCTTCCAGTGTCTTCTAAATCTTTTTTCGAGAGATCCCGGATCCTCTATGAAATTGTCGCCTTCTTTGATTTGTGTTCCGGGCCTAGAATGCAATACCCCTAAGTTTTCGGATGTTATTCCAAAAAACTAGGGGATTGCGTTCCTGTCCAGTCTGTCCACGATATCGTCCCAAATTTCTCTTTGCTTTACAATGATGATATTTTTAAGTTCCTCACTTAGCTGCCTCATTCTGGCTGTCCTTTCCTTGTTTGGGCCTGTTTCGACGATTTCTTCATAGATTACCCTGAGTTCCCTGGCGATATAACTCATATCATCCGTCCACTTAGGTTGTGGAAGCAATTTGTAAGAGATTCTGTGGACGCATCGCTCGTCTGCACTCGTGAGGAGATTGGTGGTCTTATCTATCTCCTCATCGATTTCTTCGAGATTTGCGTCGCTCAGATCAGCTGGCTTGTAGTCGCTGAGCATCTCTCTATATTGCTCCCAGTTAGCTTTAGCATAACGTTTCCTAAGTTGGACGGGCTTGAGCATTGTTACAAGCGATATGTTGGTGATGATGGGGATGTGATCGCTCGGTACCACGGGACCTGGTTCGTTGCTGATGTTGAAGGGGAATTCCAAACTTACTAGCACAATGTCCGGTTTTTTCACCAAACGATGGGCTCGGTAGGTTGGGAAATCTGGCCCGACCCTCTGGAGCCTATTTCAATACTATCTTAAACCACAAAATACAGCTATATAAATAGTCATTCCATCTACTCATAATTATACAAAATTCAACCAACCAGGATTAAGCAGATTTTTAATGACGAACTTATGTTTAATTTATTCATTCATCTTTATAACAAATTTTATGGTTTACACATAAGCGCTGCAAAAAATTACCAATCAGCATCAAATAAATTTATAGGAACAATTTACGTTAAAACACAAACAAATTTAAGAGGGGCTGAAATTGGATAAAGAATTTGGGTTTTGAATTGTTGGACGAAGTAAATTTGCTATTGGCATGTCACTACCCGGTAAAGGAGGAAACGGTTAAGAACTGTCTAAAAATGCCTTTGCTCAGTAAAGGTTTGTGAGGACCGATTTACTGTGAACGAATTATAAAACCCCATAAACCTTCAAAATGCTCGTCTTTGAGGAGGTGGTTTTTAGTCAGATGGGATTCTATAAATGTGGTTCCAGCACCACAGGAGTTCCCCTCGAGAACATGGAGTGTGTCTACATATTATGAATAAACATAGAGGTACTTAAAATAAATTCAAAAGTACTTTAGAGCGTTCGGATGCAAGAACTGCAGCACTTAAATATGAACAAAATTCTGTTTGTGTGCGTGTGTGAATGCCACAACTTTATTATTGACAACCAGAAAATCAACTAAACAAAAATATATATGGGACAAAAGTATTTGGCCAAAACAAAAAACAAGCCTTAGTATTTAGTGGCGTGACCTTTATTTGCAATAACAGTATGGAGACGATTATTGTAACTGGTCACTAACTTTTGACACTCCATTTATGGTATCTTGTTCCATTCTTGCATGCAGATGATCCTCAAATCAGCAAGGTTCTTTGGACTCCTTTTGTGCACAGCAGTTTTAAATAATCGCCGCCACAAATTTTCAATGGGATTGAGGTCAGGCGATTGGCTAAGCCACGGAAGGGCACCTATTTTCTTATTTGCGAACCATTCTTTAGTTAATTTCGCCGTATGTTTGGGGTCATTGTCTTGCTGAAAGATCCACTTGCACTGGCCGTAGAATTTTTTTGCGCTTGGAAGCAGCTTATGCTCCAGTATCTGCCTGTACATGGAACTATCCATTTTTCCATCAATGATGTGGAGTTCCCCTACACCATGGACAGTAAAACAGCCCCACACCATGGTGTTGCATCCTCCATGCTTGACGGTAAGGATGGTGTTCTTAAGATCATAGGCAGTCCCTGCTTTCCTCCAAACATGATGAGCTTCGTTTCGGTCGAAAAGTTCAATTTTGCTTTCGTCGGACCATACAACCCGTTCCCAAAACCGTTTTTCGACTGACGTGAACTCTTTGTAACTCCAGTTGATTCTGTACGTCTGTACGGGTAGTCATGGGCACATTCGTCACCTTACGCAGCATATAGCGTCGAGAGCGGCGCGTGATCTTGCAAGGAGTTCCAACTCTTGACAAGTTGGAGATTGCCCCAGTCTTTCGATGCTTCCGAACTATTGCGCCAACAGTTGAGTATAGAACCTAAGCACGTTCAGCAATTTGCCTATAGGTTAATCCTTCATTACGAAGTCCAATTATTTTCTTTCGAATAGCTTTGGGTATTTCTTTGACTTTCGGCATCGTATTCACTGAGCATCCACCTTCAACAAACTCTGGATTTGGTAATAATTGTGTCGATCGTAGTTTGTTTACATTACATGTGCTTCTGGAAGTTTCTGGCAGCTTTATAAGACGTGGTTAAATTAAGATATTCAAATTGTGCGATAAACTAACAATGATTTAACATTTTATTAATTTTGGACAAATACTTTTGTCCCATACATTTTTTTGTTGAGTTGATTTTCTGGTTGTCAATATATTTTTGTATATTCTGCTTAAATATTCTGTTAAATATATGTTCTCTGAACTACGTGTACTCTTTATCCTAAACCAGATCTCGAACTTTTCAAAATACATCACAAATACAGTTGTGCAAATACTTAAGTCCAGTCACTGTATATATAATAAAAAACTCACTAAGGGGCACGTGAGGAAAGCAATACTATGAAAATTAACCCACAGGAAAATGAAAAGATAAATCCAAGCACTTTCGAGCTATATTTGCAAGTTCATTTTCAAGGAATGAAAAGAAAATGAACTTGCAAATATAGTTCGAAAGTGCTTGTATTCATCTTTTCATTTTCCTGTGGGTTAATTTCATTATATATATATATATATATATATATATATATATATATATATATATATATATATATATATATATATATGATGAAAATTAATGCAATATCGCAAGAAAAGATGAGGAATTAAACCACATTCTCCGAAGACAATTTAATTCAGAACAGTTTCGGTGTATCTCACACCCTTTTTCAACTGACACTGGATAGAAAATATAAGAGAAGTGCATATAAGCATAACAAAAGGTCAGATCGTGAAAGATCTCCTCTTTTTTCCCCAATCTCCTACTTGTGGCTAATCTGGGGGGGGGGGGGGTGTTAGGCCTAAACATATTGAAGGGCTGATAAAATAGTAAAATGTCAGCCCTTCAATATGTTTAGGCCTACCCCCCCCCCCAGATTAGCCACAAGTAGGGGATTGGGGAAAAAAGAGGGGATCTTTAACGATCTGACCTTGTGTTATGCACTTCTCCTATATTTTCTATCCAGTGTCAGTTGAAAAAGGGTCTGACATACACCGAAACTGTTCTGAATTAAATTGTCTTCGGAGAATGTGGTTTAATTCCTCATATATATATATATATATATATATATATATATATATATATATATATATATATATAGAGAGAGAGAGAGAGAGAGAGAGAGAGTGTGTGTTACATAGATACACAGATCACACGGGCCTTACGGCACAGACTAAGGTGATCTGGCCGTAAATCTACTGCCACTTACACATAGAATAGTAGAAGTAAAGGATAGAAAAGTTTTAGGCTCTCCCCACCCTCCACTCCCTCCGGCAAAAGCTGTACATGAAATAATTTGGGAAAAGTACCTTGCAGGTGTAAGAAGACAGTACCTGAAGGAAATTTGCATTGAATAGTAATTAAATGAAATGAATATGAAAAACACTTACATAAACCTAAAAGAGTTATATTTTTGTAATATTATTTTATTTTGTAGCTTATGCTAAACAATTCCAATATTTGTTAAGTGTTTGTCTAATCTCATTTTAAATGAATCTATAGTTCTGCTGTCCACTATTGCGTTTGGCAAATTATTCCAATCATTAATAATCGAGTAAGTGAAGAAGTTTTTTATTGCATCCATAGTGGCTCTTTTTCCCTGAAGTTTTGAATCATGTCCACGGGTGGGACACTCCCCTGTCAGTGTGAACAAGTTATTGGCATTAACGTTGTTAAATCCTTTAAGTATTTTGAAGCACTCTATAAGCTGCCCCCTTAGTCTTCGTTTTCTGACGGAAAATAGATTGAGTTTTTTTAGCCTCTCGTGGTAAGGTTTGTTACGTACTGACGGGATAAGTTTTGTCGCTCTGCGTTGTACAGCTTCTAATTTATCTATGTCTTTTATTAAGTAAGGGGCCCAGAACTGTACAGCGTATTCGAGATGGGGCCTGACAATACTTTTATATAGTGGCATAATTATCTCCTCGCTTTTATAAGTAAAGTTTCTTTTTATAAATCCTAGTGCTGTGTTAGCTTTGAGAGAGAGAGAGAGAGAGAGAGAGAGAGAGAGAGTGTGTTACAAGGAGTTACAAGGAAATGAAGTACCTCAAAGGCCTTGCGGCCCATATCGAGGAGGTACTTTTTGTGGTTTCGATTCTTAGCATGTACTGATTACTTGCTATGAGATCATCAGCTTTTCAAATATAATTTGTCAAGTCTACTCTTGAACTGTTCAACACTGCTACTCTCAACAACCCCCGCTGGTAGTTTATTCCATGTGTCGCAAATGCCATATGTGAATGACTTACCCACCGGAATGGTATTGAATCTGGGCAGCTCCACCTTCCACCCGTGATTTCGAGTCATATTCCGGTTGAGGGTAAAGAATTTGGTGGAGTCGACATTTTCAAATCCTTTCAAGATTTTAAAAGTCTCTATTAGACGACCGCGCAGTCTTCGAGTCTCTAACGAATAGAGGTCGAGCTCTTGCAGTCTTTCTTGGTATGACTTGTTCCTTAGCGATGGGATCAGTTTCGTGGCCCTGGCTTGCACCTTTTCCAGACGATCGATGTCTTTTCGATAATGAGGAGACCAGAACTGAACAGCGAACTCTAGGTGAGGCCTCACCAGCGTGTTATACAAGGGCAAAACAACCTCTTTTGTTCGAAATCTGAATTGCCTCTTGATGTAACCCAACAAGCGATGAGCCTTTTTCTCCACCTGTAAGCACTGCTTCGAGAATTTGAGATCGCTGCTAATCAGCACACCTAAGTCCTTCTCGACATCAGTAGACTCAAGACGCATACCTTGTAGCTCGTAGCCTGACCGGGGGTTCGCATACCCGATTTGCATCACCTTACACTTGTCTAAGTTGAAAGGCATCTGCCACTTGTCAGCCCACTCGCCAATATTCCGTAGGTCATCCCTCAACATTTCGATGTTTTCTGGGATTCGCTACATTAGCTCCAAGTTTTGTGTCGTCGGCAAATTTCGCTAGACGACTCACCAGTCCTTCATCTATATCGTTGAAGTAGATGATGAATAATAGAGGGCCTAGCACGGAGCCCTGAGGGACTCCGCTCGTTACTGACGACCACCGAGAGGTGTGGCCTCCAATGGTAACCCTTTGTCGCCTGTCCGACAACCAACTTTCTATCCATTTTGCGACCTTTCCTCTTATTCCCAGGGCATGTACTTTCGCCATCAGTCGGCGGTGGGGGACTTTATCGAAAGCCTTTCGGAAATCCAAATAAAGTATGTCCACCGCTCGACTTCTGTCAAATTCGCTCATTATACCGTGGAAGAATTCGAGCAAGTTCGTGAGGCACGAGCGCTTTCTTCGGAAGCCATGCTGTGTGTCTCTCAACAGGTCGTGAGACTCTAAATGATTCATTATCCTATCCCCTATGATGCCTTCCAGTACTTTGCCCACGATTGAAGTTAGATTATTGGTCGGTAGTTTCCTGCGGTGCCACGGTCCCCCTTTTTGTGGATTGGGGTGACATTGGCCATACGCCAGTCTGCAGGTACTTCGCCACTGTCGAGCGATGATCTCAGAAAGATGAGGACTCACCTGATCTTTCACCTCACGCAGTACTCTTGGCAGGAAGCCGTCAGGACCTGGGGATTTATACGCATTTAACTGACCTAGCCTTCTAGCAACTTCTTCGGAAGTTTTAGTTATTGCTTCTAGTGATTCTAACTCGCGATCTATCACTATCGGCGGTCTGGGTATCTCATCTGAATCCTGGAGAACGCCGTCGGCGTCCCTCAGGGGTCCGATGCGTTGGCGTACTGGTTTTCGACTGTTCACGTACGCGAAAAACTCCTTGGGGCTCTCTTTAGAGAGAGAGGCTACACGAATTTCTTCGTTACGCTTAGCCGTGCGCACTAGTGCCTTAACCGTTCTACTATGGGTCACATAGGCTTCATGGTTCATCGCACTACTATTCCTCTTCCATGCTCTGTGCGCTGACTTTCTAGCTTTAATAGCACTAGCGATTTCTTGAGAAAACCACCTAGGCTGAATGCTCGCTAGCCTGACTGCCTTCGTGGGAACGCACTCGGCCTGACGATCCATAAAACGATTTTTGAAGTCGTTCCATTTGGAATTCGTCCCGCCTTCGTTAGTTGGTTGCATCTGGCCAAGTGCCTCCCGAAGCCCATTGAAGTCTGCACGTCTGAGATCCAATTTACGTGCTCGTTCATTAGTACCTTGCGTACAGGGAGCACGTACTCCAAACCTTACCATGTTATGGTCACTACCACCTAGGCACTCATCCACTGACAGGTCAGAGACGAGGTCATCTTCAGTGGTAAATACTAGATCTAGAACGTTGCCCCCTCAGGTAGGCTCGCCGACCCATTGAGTCAGAAAGTTGCTGTCAGCAAAGTCTACAAGCCGAGATGCCTCTCCGTCGCCCGTTCGGTCACTCCAGTCGACTCGGCAATTGAAGTCCCCTACCAGCAGCGAGGGAGGGCCGTCTAAGAGACTGGACAGTTTTTGGTACAGGTCTATATCAACCTCTACCGTCCGATGAGGAGGTCGATAGGCCACTATGAACCTGTACATTGTATTGTCGACCTTGAGGTCGACTCCTACTACCTCATGCTCTGGGACAGTTCTGCATTCGATGGGAGATAGATGGGCCTGACCATACACCAGAACTCCACCACCTTCCCGGTCAGCGCGATCTTTATGGAAGGTCGCGTAACCGGGTACTCCAAACTCACCTATGAAGTCCCTGGTGTCTGCACGAATCCAAGACTCAGTGACGGCCACTATGTCAAGCATCTCTGATGACATCAGTGCTCTAAGCTCGCAGAACTTGTTCCTTATTGAGCGGGCATTTAATAGAATAACTCTTAGGGGGCGTCCGCTAGCCCTATTGCCCCCTCCACTTCTCCGTTTCCCGACGGTTCGTCGTGCGTCCTCCCCTCCGAAGCTGGATTTGGAGGTTGACCATTACCCACTTCCGCCCCCTCCTCTGTATCGACGGAAGGATTGGGTGCTGGGTGCTTGACCTCGGCTGCCGAGGGCGCTACTTCGTGGGATTCTCCCACTGGGGTCTCAGTCATCCTTTCCCCTGCATCGGATTTCTTTACCCAATATAAACCGCGGCGGATGAGCTCACGCAGCACAGCTCTTCCACTGACAGACAGGTGAGTGCCATCCTCACTAAACAGCCCTGACCAACCGTAGAATTCGTCGAAGGGGTTGACGAAACATACGCTCATTCCTGATAGGATTTCACCTAGCCTCCAATTTATGCTCAGAGCCTTTTGGTTGGCCAAGGCACCCCCGGAGCGTCTCGGTATGATCCCAACGACGATTGGTTTTGATGTTATTTCTTTTAACGAGGCTGCTAAACTTCTGACATCTTCGATGATGCGCTCAGTAAAGCCTGCAGAGCCTCCCCGTAGGAACAGGTCATTTCCACTGGCTTGGGCCACTACCGGCGTATCTTGCTGTCCTAGTCTAATTTTTTTAACTTCTTTTATGATCTCTCGCGTCTTCTTGCCTGGTAGGCTACGTAAGCGCCACATTTCCTTGCGCATCCCGTTTGGCCGATTTGCCAAGCCCCTCACTTGAGAGTCACCGATAACGATTGGAGACTCCCGGCCCGAGTCCAGGGAAGCAAATCTATTGGACGTTGGGAGTGGTGTCGGTAACGAAACCTCTCTCGGTCTATGGGCTGCCCTTCTGACAGGAGTGAGGCCATCATGACTTACTCTTTCGGCAACGGCTACGTCGGAACCATCATTATTAGGGGGGGAGTGAAGGATTACAATTGTTTTTCTTTTTCTTTTTCTTCTTCTTCTTCACTTGGCCACTAGTCTCTCCGGGCACTGACGATGCAGTGTTGCCATTTTGATTGAGTGGCTCTCCGGATATTGGAGTTGACTGGGTCGCTAATTTTGCGGCCAATTCTGCGACCCTATCCTTGAGACGGCTAAGCTTGCGCACGTGCTCTGACTCCATAGTCTCTATTTTCATCTCGAGTGCTCGAGCTCTCTCCTCCGAAGCCCTATAGAGATCTTGTATCTCCCTACAGTAAAAACTGCTTCTTGGACCTCACCCTTCAGGATGCAAGCGGTGCAGACACTGCCCGGGTGGCATTTCGAAAAACACCCTTCTGGGAAATCCACACACCACTTATCCTTCTGACATGTTGCGCATGTATATTTTAGAGCACCTGGACCTCTCTTTCCTGTCATTCTGAAAGCTTTATACTTAATCACTTTAAGACCAATCAATAAGAAAAATAGGGGGTTTGGTGAGTTCTCCCCGCGTGAGTCGCTCCCGCCTATCGATCGGAGACGTTTCGGATCTTTCAGAAGGCACGCTCCATGTGCTGCTGTTCGTCCGAACGAGTCGTCAAGCCTCGGCGTGCCGTGGCTCCCAACCAAGCAGCACAGACGGTCCCCGAAGGGGCCATCGATTTCTCACCAGGTGAACAACAACGAAGCACGCCCCGTACTAAACTCCTACTAGTTCCCTTCGCGACGGCCAAGAACTCGGAGCAGCGTTCAATGGATATCCCGCCACACCAAGAAACTCCACCCAAAGCTTTTTGTTGGCCTGGCAACCAACATGGGAACAAAGGGCCGTCACCACGGACCAATGCTACCAGAGGCACCCGTCAACGGTCACTGGGAATGGTCAATAATTATTCGCCAGGAAAGGGGTTAACGGGGCACTACCCTCATCCCATTCATCGTGCCCCAACGCCTAAGACCCCTCAAGTCGTAGTCTCTCGCAACCAGTAAGCGTCGATTGGCGTTGTTTATAGAGGTTCCAAAGCCTCTCTTCTGACGCATGAGGTAGCTGCCAGGTCCTTATAGGTATATTGAGGAAGAAAGGGAAACAGTGACACGATAGGAGTAGGCTTTTTTGGTTGTTTTTTTTTTCCTTTTTGTATGAGTGGGAGATAGGATAAAAGTAAAAAAGGAGAGGGATAGTGTAGAAAAAGGAAGGAATGACGCACTTAGTCTGGAACCTCGTTTCCGACCAAATCGACAAGGAAAGCCCTACCAGGGGTACCCAGAAGAGGTACCCCCGTCGACATAGCTCAAAAAGTCCAAGGTCCACACAAACTCTCTTCCTGCGACAAGGGGGCGTCACCTCTCTCTCTGAGAGAGAGAGAGAGTAACAACAAGGAGTAACAACAAGGAAAGAAGGTACCCTAGGAGACCTTACGGTCCATTCAAAGAGGGTACCTTTGGACTAGCAATTGAGCGGGCAAAAGGCTGCTCAATTGTTTAGCGTCCCTAAACGGCCACTTTTCAAGACTTTGTCTAGTCTTGACTTGAACTGGTCAACCAATTCACTGTTGACAACTTCTACTGGAAGTGCGTTCCACATACCGCAGATACTGTAGGTGAAAAAATTTCCACAGAGATTGCGGTTGTAACGCTTCAGTTCAAGTTTGAAGCCGTGATTGCGCGTTCTGTTCTCACTCAGTGTGAACATATCCCGGTAGTCAACATTGTCGAACCCTCGAAGTATTTTGAAAACTTTGATGAGCTGACCACGCAGTCTACGGGTTTCCAGCGAGAACAGATCTAATTCCTTATAACTTTTATGTCGGATAGAGGGAATCAGCTTGGTTGCCCTGGCTTGTACGCGTTCCAATCTCGCGATGTCCTTTCGCAATAAAGGACTCGAAAATTGTACGGCATAATCCAGGTGCGGTCGGACAAGTGAGTTGTACAGGCACAGTACAATCTCCTGGTTCCGACAACCAAACTGGCGCTTACTATAGCCTAGCATCCTTTGGGCCATATTCTCCGCCTCAATGCACTGTTTCGAGAACTTGAGGTCACTAGTGATTGTTACACCCAAGTCCTTCTCAGTGTCACTCGATTCAAGAGCAGTGCCCTTAAGGATATACTGAGATTGGGGGTTTCTGTGGCCGATATGCATCACTTTGCATTTGCCCACGTTAAAAGGCATCTGCCACATGTCCCACCACTCCCCAATCTTCTTAAGATGTTCCTGCAGGCGGGCAGTATTTCCATCCTTTGCAACGTTCATACCAAGCTTGGTATTTTCGGCAAATTTGGAAATCTTGGCAACCATGTCACCGTCTATGTCGTTGACGTAGATGATGAATAGTAGTGGTCCCATGACAGAACCTTGAGGCACCCCGCTAGTAACGGGCACCCACTCAGAAGACTCTCCATTCACCACCACCCGTTGCCGTCTGCCACTTAGCCAGTTCTCGATCCAGCCGGCTACCTTTCCGTCTATGCCTAGCGCTCGCACTTTCCGGAGAAGGCGGCGGTGTGGTACCTTATCAAAGGCTTTCTGAAAGTCTAGGTAGACCACATCCACCGCCTTGTCCCGATCGTGCTCACTGAAAACGAAGTGGAAGAATTCCACAAGGTTCGTCAGGCATGACCGTTGCCTTCGGAAGCCGTGCTGGGAACTCTTCAGTAGCAGGTTTGACTCTAAATACGACGTCACTTTGTCCAACATGATGCTTTCCATGAGTTTACCGACTATCGAAGTCAGACTGATAGGTCGGTAGTTCGACGGTTGGTTACGGTCTCCTTTCTTGGAAATAGGAGTCACCTCCGCCTCACGCCAGTCTCTAGGAACGCTCTCGGTCCGGATTGACATGTTAAAGATAGCGCACAGATGTCGTGATACTTCATCGCACACTTCCTTCAACACTTTAGCTAGAAACCCGTCCGGTCCAGGGGACTTATTCGTCTTTAGGTCAGCGATCTTTTTCTTTATTTCTCCTTCGGTGAGAGAGAGAGAGAAAGAAAGAGAGAGAGAAAGAGAGAAAGAAAGAAAGAGCAAGAGCAAGAGAAAGAGCAAGAGCAAGAGAAAGAGCAAGAGAAAGAGAAAGGGAAAGGGAAAGAGGAACAAGGATTAACAAGGAAAGGAAGTACCCTAGGAGACCTTACGGTCCATTCAAAGAGGGTACCTTTGGACTAGCAATCGAGCGGGCAAAAGGCTGCTCAATTGTTTTGCGTCCCTAAATGGCCACTTTTCCAGACTTTGTCTAGTCTTGATTTGAACTGGTCAACAGATTCACCGTTGACAACTTCCACTAGAAGTGCGTTCCACTTACCGCAGATACTCTAAGTGAAAAAATTTCCACAGAGATTGCGGTTGTAACGCTTCAGTTCAAGTTTGAAGCTGTGATTGCGCGTTCTGTTTTCACTCAGTGTAAAAATATCCCGGTAGTCAACATTTTCGAACCCTGAAGTATTTTGAAAACTTCGATGAGCTGACCACGCAGTCTACGGGTTTCCAGCGAGAACAGATCTAATTCCCTTAGTCTATCCTCATAACTTTTATGTCGGATAGAGGGAATCAGCTTGGTTGCCCTGGCTTGTACACGTTCCAATCTCGCGATGTCCTTACGAAATGAAGGACTCCAAAATTGTACGGCATACCCCAGGTGCAGTCGGACAAGTGAGCTGTACAAACACAGTACAATCTCCTTGTTCCGATATCCAAACTGGAACTTTATATAACCTAGCATCCTTTGGGCCTTTTTCTCCGCCTCAATGCATTGTTTCGAGAACTTGAGGTCACTAGTGATTGTTACACCAAAGTCCTTCTCAGTGTCGGTGTATTCAATAGCAGTGCCCTTAAGGATATACTACGATTGGGGGTTTCTGTGGCCGATATGCATCACTATGCATTTCCCCACGTTAAAAGGCATTTGCCACGTGTCCGACCACTCCCCAATCTTTCCAAGATCTTCCTGCAGGCGGGCAGTATTTCCATCCTTTGCAACGTTCATACCAAGCTTGGTATCGTCGGCAAATTTGGAAATCTTGACAACCATGTCACCGTCCATGTCGTTGACGTAGATGATGAATAGTAGTAGTCCCAGGTCAGAACCTTGAGGCACCCCGCTAGTACTGGCACTCACTCAGTAGCCTGTCCATTCACCACCACCCGTTGCTGTCTGCCAATTAGCCAGTTCTCGATCCAGCCGGCTACTTTTCCGCCTATGCCCAGCGCTTACACTTTCTGGAGAAGGCGGCGGTGTTGTACCTTATCAAAGGCTTTCTGAAAGTCTAAGTACACCACATCCACCGCCTTGTCCCGATCGTGCTCACTGAACACGAAGTTGAAGAATTCCACAAGGTTCGTCAGGCATGACCGTTGCCTTCGGAAGCCGTGCTGGGAACTCTTCAGTAGCAGGTTTGACTCTAAATACGATGTCATTTTGTCCACCATCATGCTTTCCATGAGTTTACCGACTATCGAAGTCAGACTGATAGGTCGGTAGTTTGACGGTTAGCTTCGGTCTCCTTTCTTAAAGGTAGGAGTCACCTCCGCTTCACGCCAGTCTCTAGGAACGCATTCGGTTGAGATTGACATGTTGAAGATTGCGCTCAGGTGTCGTGACACTTCATCGCGCACTTCTTTTAAAACTTTAGGTAGAAACCCTTCTAGGCCAGGTGACTTATTCGTCATTAGGTCACTGATCTTCTTTTTTATTTCCCCTTCGGTGAAGTCCATATCCTCCAGCTTTTCCCCCGAGTAGGAATCCATTGGCTGGGGGATGGGACCACAAATCTCAGTACATCCTTAAGGGCACTGCCCTTAAATCGAGTGACACTGAGAAGGACTTGGGTGTTACTATCGAGGAGGAGGTTAGCATTTTCTGCATCTAAGTGCTTTAATGCCTCCTCCTCATTTCTCAAAGGGCCAATTGTTCGACGGATTGGTTTACGGCTGTTCACATATCCAAAAAACTCCTCGGGATTCTCTTTATAGAGTCTGGCAACCCGGAATTCCTCAGACCGTTTAGCCGCCCTTATGCTGGACTTCACTCTCCTGGCTAGCCTGCAGTATTCGTCAAAGTCGCCCGAGATCTTCGATTGCCGGTACACAGTTCTCTTCTTCCTAAGCAGTTAGCCGATTTCTCGGTTAAACCACTTTTGTTGAACAGAACACCAACGGCGACATTTCAGAGGGATGAAACGCGATTAAGGACTCATGAATGTGGTTTTGAAACTGTTTCACGAGTCTTCAACAACATCACACACTTCTAGCCTCGATTCAGTCAGTCCAGCACGAAGACCTGCGAAGTCTGCTCTTTTCAAATCGAGCTTCCTAGATTTACTAGTTGCAGGCCCTGCCTTCGCCAACAGAGAGGTCCTCAACGATATCATCCTTAGAGGTGAAAATCAAGTCGAGGATATTGTTTCCTCTCGTTGGATCTCTCACCCATTGAGTCAGGAACTCGTTGTTCGCGAACTCTAGGAGTAGTGCGTTCTCGCCACAGGGTTCTCTGGTTTCCTAGTCAACTTGTGTTTTGAAATCACCCATGACGATACACACTCTGTCTTCGACAAGTTCTCCTAGTAGCTGGTACAGATCTCTGTCCTTTTCAACGAGTGGGGCAGGAGGTCTATAAAGCACCAGGGTCCTGAATTTGGCAGGACCTATTTCTAGGTCAACACCTAGTAGTTCATGGTCGGATACGATGTTGCAATCCGTCGAGTTGAGAGTATCCTTGACATACAACATCACACCGCCACCCTCTCTGTCTGGCCTATCTTTCAGGAAGAGCTGGTAACCGGCAATCGTGAATTCCCCTTCAAAATCTCGGCTTGAGGTTTTTATCCACGACTCCGTTATGGCCACCATCTCAGGTTCCTCTGTTACTACGAGGCCACGGAGCTCAAGAAACTTATTCCTGATTGACCTCGCATTGAACAGAAGAACTTTGACGGAGTCCCCTAGTGTAGGACTCCCTACGCTCTTCCGTTTCCCGGCTTCTCTGTTTTTGTGGTCACACCCTTTTTTACGACCTCCGAAAAGGTCGTTCCAGGAGTGAGAGAGAGAGAGAGAGAGAGAGAGAGAGAGAGAGAGAGAGAGAGAGACAGAGTTACAAGGAGTTACAAGGAAAGCAAGTACCTTAAAAGATCTTTCGATCCATTCCGAGAAGGTACTTGTAAAGGTTCCCTATCCAATATATACATAAATAAAGTTAGGTACTACTAGTTCAAGACAAATGGACAGTAAAGTTAAGGGCTCTCCCCACCCTCCTCTCCCACCCGCCACGCGGGTCTGGAAAATGAAAAGATACCTGGTTCAGTTGAAATAAAGTACTCAACCAGGAATTGTATAGTAAAGTTGTTTAAACCTACCTAGGTATACAAGCATATATATATATTTTTTCTGATATTCGAATCTCGTCATTTAACTATAATATACACAGTCATGTAGATTTCATATTTTGATTTCATTAAATCTTATGCATTTCATCCTGACAATAATGAGATTAGTTTTCTCATAGTTGAAATCTCGTCATTTGACTTGTGTGCACTTACATATTATTTATATACACCTACAATTATCTTAATATACACCTTCATAGTAATTCCATCATAATAACTGACTTCCGTACTGAAAATCTTGTCAGCATAATAATTTATATTAACATTCATATATATCAATCACATTTTATTTACAAATTAAAAACTCAATGTGTGTATGATTTTGTAAAGTTTATTCTTAAAAGTTTGCACAGTTTTACTTGATATAACATCTTTGGGTAGTTTATTGCATATATTTACAATTTTATATGAGAAAAAGTTTCCAGTTAAATTTTTCTTATACTGCAATGGCCCCAGCTTCATTCCGTTGTTCCTCGTCTCGCAATTATTTAACTTAAACCATATCTCAGCTTTTACGTTCTCAATTTTATTTAATATCTTGAAGGTTTCTATTAGTTGGCCTCGCATTCTCCGGGTTTCCAGTCAGAAAAGTTTTAGTCTCTCTAATCTAGTTTCGTAGTTGTGTTTTCTTAATGATGGTATCAGTTTTGTTGCTCTTTCTTGGACTTTCTCGAGTCTTTCAATATCCTTCCTAAGATGTGGGGACCAGAATTGTACACAATACTCCAAATGTGGGCGAACTAATGCATTATATAAATTCAGTACTATGGTTTCATTTTTACATTTAAATTGTCGTTTAATGAATCCTAGAATTTTGGAGGCCTTTTTTTCTGCTTCTATGCATTGAAGACTAAATTTAGGAACACTCGATATATAAACTCCTAAATCTTTCTCGACTTTTGTTTTTGTTATTTCCGAACTGAACAATGTGTATATAGATTGTGGATTTCTGCTTCCAATATGCATTACCTTGCTCTTTTCTGAGTTTATTGGCAGTTTCCATTTTCTTGACCATTCTTCTATTAGATCAATATCTCAATGAAGTTCATCTGAGTTTTCTTTATTACTTATTCCCTTTCCAATTTTTGCGTCGTCTGCAAATTTAACAATTTTTGACATGAGACCTATGTCCAAATCATTAATATAGATTATAAATAGAGAGAGAGATAGAGAGAGAGAGAGAAAGAGAGAGAAAGAGAGAGAGAGAGAGAGAGAGAGAGTGTTACAAGGAGTAACAAGGAAATAAAGTACGCTAGGAGACCTTACGGTCCATTGAAAGAGGGTACCTTTGGACTAGCAATCGAGTAGGCACATGGCTGCTCAATTGTTTTGCGTCACTAAACGGCCACTTTTCAAGACTTTGTCTAGTCTTGACTTGAACTGGTCAACAGATTCACTGTTGACAACTTCCACTGGAAGTGCGTTCCACTTACCGCAAATACTGTAGGTGAAAAAATTTCCACAGAGATTGCAGTTGTAACGCTTCAGTTCAAGTTTGAAGCCGTGATTGCGCGTTCTGTTCTCACTCAATGTGGAAATATCCCGGTAGTCAACATTGTCGAACCCTCGAAGTATTTTGAAAACTTCGATGAGCTGACCACGCAGTCTACGGGTTTCCAGCGAGAACAGATCTAATTCCATTAGTCTATCCTCATAACTTTTATGTCGAATAGAGGGAATCAGTTTGGTTGCCCTAGCTTGTACGCGTTCCAACCCCCCGATGTCCTTTCGAAACGAAGGACTCCAAAATTGTACGGCATACTCCAGGTGCGGCTGAACGAGGAGTTGTACAGACCAAGTACTATCTCCTTGTAACGGTATCCAAACTGGCGCTTTATGTAGCCTAACATCCTTTGGGTTTTCTTCTCTGCCTCGATAGTAACACCCAAGTCCTTCTCAGTGTCACTCGATTCAAGGGCAGTGCACTTAAGGATGTACTGAGATTTGGTGTTTCGGTGGCTCTCTATCCAACCTGCTACCCAGCCGCATATGCCCTCCGCACGCACTTTCCGGAGAAGGCGGCGGTGTGGTACCTTGTCAAAGGCCTTTTCGAAGTCAAGGTACACAACATCCACCGCCTTGTCTCGATCATGCTCACTGAACACGAAGTGGAAGAATTCCACAAGGTTCATCAGGCATGACCGTTGCTTTCGGAAGCCGTGCTGGGAACTCTTCAGTAGCAGGTTTGACTCTAAATGAGACGTTATCTTGTCCACTATCATGCTTTCCATGAGTTTACCGACTATCGAAGTCAGACTGATAGGTCGGTAGTTTGACGGATGGCTGGGGTCTCCTTTCTTAAAGATCCGAGTCACCTCCGCCTCACGCCAGTCTCTAGGAACGCATCCGGTCCGGATTGACATATTAAAGATAGCGCACAGATGTCGTGATACTTCATCGCACACTTCCTTCAACACCTTGGATAGAAACCCATCCAGACCAGGTGACTTATTCGTCATCTCGTCACTGATCTTCTTTTCTATTTCTCCTTCAGTGAAGTCAATTACCTCCAGCTTTTTTCCCGAGTAGGAATCCGTGGGCTTTCAGATGGGACCACACTCTTTAGTAAACACTGAAGAGAAGTAGTCATTGAGCAGGTTAGCATTTTCTGCATCTGACTGAGTTAATGTACCCTACTCGTCCACTAAGGGCCCAATCCTACGATGGATTGGTTTTACGGCTATTTAAATAGCCGAAGAATTCCTTGGGATTCTCCTTGCAGAGTCTCGCCACTCGGAGTTCCTCAGGCCGCTTAGCTGCCCTTATGCTGGACTTCACTCTTCTGGCTAGCCTCAGGTACTCGTCAAAGGCACCCGAGATCTTCGATCACCGGTACGCATTTCTCTTCTCCCTAAGCAGTTGGCCGATTTCTCGATTAAACCACTTTGGTTGAACAGAAGACCGACGAAGGCATTCCAGAGGGATGCAACTTGATTGAAGACTCATAAACTTATTTTTGAAATTGTTCCACAAATCCTCAACAGCTTCGCATACCGCTAGCTTTACTCAGTCAGCCTAGCACGAAGGCTCTCAAAGTCTGCTCTTCTCAAGTCAAGTTTCCTTGATTGACTGGCAACAGACCTTACCTTCGGGATCTTGACGGTAAATCTAATTAACTGGTGATCACTGCCACCGAGCTCTTCGCCTACAGAGAGATCCTCAACGATATCATCCTCAGAGGTGAAGACCAAGTCGAGGATATTGTCTCCTCTCGTAGGTTCTCTAACCAATTGAGTGAGGAACTCGTTGTTTGAAAACTCCAAGAGTAGTGCGCTCTCGCCACAGGCTGCTCTGGTTTCCCAGTCAACTTGTCTGTTGAAGTCGCCCATAACGATGCACACTCTGCCTTGAACAAGCTCACCCAGCAGCTGGTACAGTTCCCTGTCCTTCTCAACGGGTTGGGAAGGGGGTCTGTAAAGCAGCAGGGTCCTGTATCTGACAGGACCTATCTCTAGGTCAACGCCTAGAAACTCGTGATCGGATATAATGTTGGAGTTCGTAGATTTGATTGTATCCTTGACATACAACATTACACCGCCATGCTCTCTGTCTGGCCTATCTTTGTGGAAGAGTTGGTAGCCAGGAACCGTGAATTCGCCTTCAAAGTCTCGGTTTGAGGTTTTTAACCACGATTCTGTTATGGCTCCAATTCCGGGTTCTTCCGTCGCTACGAGGCCACGGAGCTCAGGAAACTTGTTCCTGATGGACCTCGCATTGAACAGAAGAACTTTCAGGGAGTCCCCTAATGTAGGACCCCCTATACTCTTTTGTTTTCCCGGCTTCTTGGTTGTCGCAGTGGCACGATTTTTGACAACCTTCGAGAAGGTTGTTTGGGGATGTCTCGGGCGTACTGGCGTACGTCCGCCTTTCTAATGGGCCGGACATTCCTTTCGGTGCGCTCCATGACATCCTGGATGAGATTGGCTAGGAAAGCCTTGCCCTTAAAGGAGAGGTGCACCCCATCCCTTTGGTAGAGGTCTTTTCTACCATAGAATACGGCGTACGGGTCGACAAAAAAGACACTCTCCGC
The DNA here is from genome assembly GCA_963969495.1 of Ceratothoa steindachneri. Taxonomy (NCBI): domain Eukaryota; kingdom Metazoa; phylum Arthropoda; class Malacostraca; order Isopoda; family Cymothoidae; genus Ceratothoa; species Ceratothoa steindachneri. Next base: position 216,791,551 of record OZ018322.1, read on the forward strand.
CGTACAGAGGTCTGCAAGGCGCCGGTTTAGCGACATGTTCCTCACGTGGGCAGTGCAGTCCGGCTTGGATCCCACCTCGGGAGCATCCCCACCACGACGCGTCTGTGGGTTTTCAATCCACAGTCGTCGACAGCGCCCATAAACGTCTTCATAATCTCGCCTGAATGGCCTACCCTACCTCCTCTGAGGTAGAGGTCGTTGCCACTTACCATAAGGGCAACGACTGAAGTCTCAGAAATCTGAGACTTCTCGACCTTAGCTCTTATCTGCTTATTCTCACAGCCTGGGAGGCAGCTCACCTTAACGCTTGTGCGGAGGCGGGCCGCTAGCAGGGAATGCAGGCCCCGTGCCTGGGAATTACCCACAAGACTGACCCTGGCACATTTGCCTGCTGAGCTCGGATTCTTTATTGCCTGAGGCAAGCTCTCCGATTCCTCTCTCTTCTCCGTCATGGTCTTTTCAGTCTTTTTTTCCTTCTTCTTCTTCTTCTTCTTCTCTATCATCTTTTCCCCCTTGTTATCCTTTTCAATAACTTCTACCTTTTGTTCTTCTATTTCTCTCTCTTCCTCTTACTTCTTTCCCTTTTTCGTCTTTCTTTTCTTTTTATTTTTTTCTCTTGGCGTTTCTGCCACATTCGGGCCTGGCCTTTATGTAGAGGTGGTGTTTGCCACAGGACTCGAGAGGTCGTTTAACTTCTCTTCGAGCCTGCGGATCTGGTAGGAGTGCTCCTCCTTGAGCCTCTCGATTTTCTTTTCGAGGTATGTCGTCCTTTCCCTGTAGTAGGCCACTACTTCTTACACTTCCTTCTTTAATATGCAGGTGGTGCATACACTACCTGGGTGGCATTTCGCATAGCAGCCCTCCGGGAAGTCAACGCACCACTTGTCCTTCTTACATGTGGCACACGTAAATTTTAGCGCTGCTGGACCTTTCTTGCCTGCCATTTTGAACACACTATATTTCTTATGCTTGTGACCAATCAATATGTAAAAAGGGGGGTTTGGTGAGTTCTCCCCGCGTGAGTCGCTCCCGCCTATTGATTGGAGTCATTTCGGAGTCTTCCAGAAGGCACGCTCCATGTGCTTCTGTTCGTTCGACCGAGTCGTCAAGCCTTGGCGTGCCGTGGCTCCCAACCAAGCAGCACAGACGGTCCTCGAAGGGGCCATCGATTTCTCACCAGGTAAACAACAACGAAGCACGCCCCTTACTAAACTCCTACTAGTTCCCTTCACAACGGCCAGGGTCTCGGAGTAGCGTTCAATGGATATCCCGCCACACCAAGGAACTAGACCAAAGGCTTTTTATTGGCCTGGCAACCAACATGGGAACAAAGGGCCGTCACTTCGGACCAATGCTACCAGAAGCACCCGTCAACGGGCACTGGGAACGGTCAATAATTATGCGCCAGGGAAGGGGTTAACGGGGCTCTACCTTCATCCCATTCATCGTACCCCAACGCCTAGGACACCTCTAGTCCTAGTCTCTCGCAACCAGTGAGCGTCGATTGGCGTTGTTTATAGACGTTCCAAAGCCTCTCTTCTGACGCGTGAGGTAGCTGCCAGTTCCCTATATGTAGATAGAGATAAAAAAAGGGAAAGAGTGACATGATAGGAGTAGGCCTTTTCTGTTTTTTATTCTTTTTGTATAAGTGGGAGATAGGATAAAAGTAAAAAAAAGAGAAGGATAAAGTAGAAAAAGGAAAGAGTGACGCACTTAGTCTGGAACCTCATTTCCGACCAAATCGACAAGGGAAGCTCTACCAGGGGTACCCAGAAGAGGTACCCCCGCCGACATAGCTCGAAAAGTCAAAGGTACACACAAGCTCTCTTCCCGCGACAAGGGGGCATCACCTCTCCCTCTACTTTCTTTAAGAGAGAGAGAGAGAGAATATTCTGCCGGTTATGGGAGGGAGCAGTGTCCGTTTTCGCTGGGATTTAACCCGGTATTTAGTGGACTTGACAAGGGATGACGACCCACCAGGATGTGTCCTGCACGGTCCCCATAAGTTAACTCCTATGTGTTGATGTCCGCAGCCTTTGTACATGAGTTCGGCGCCCGCGCCTACACGCTGACTGTGCTGTTTGGAACCTTTGGAACCAGCCCGTTGTCTGCGTCAATGGGCATCCGCATTGGTTTCAGGAATCCAAACTCCTGGTACCTTTTGGGCTTTCGAGCTCCTGTGCCGATGAAAACTAGCTAAATGGTGCGTTCACGGTGTCGTAGAATTCTTTCTGATAAGAACCCTACTTACCTGACACCACTTTTATTTAGTGTCGTAGAATTCCCCTCCTTTTTGTTCTATCTCTAAGAGTGCTAAGTGTGTCTAATATATATTGATATTATAAGAATATCTTAAAGAACAGAGCCGTTCTGCAACACGTAAGGGTATAAAAGAAACGCCCACTAATTCACAAAATAAACTTATATTTTATCTTTATCAATTGAATACATGACCTTTATACATTAACTACAGCAATACTCTGAATATTATCCTAAACAAGAATTAATTAAATTAGTTGACCCACAAAATTAAGTTAACGTTTTCTCTACACAAAACAATAATATAAGAATTAGGCTTACGGACTCATGTGGAGTTTAAAGGGCCTCAGAAATGTTATTGACTCACGACGCGAGCCGTGTGTCCAGTTGTAGATGGGCGAAATTCCACGGTCGTTTTGGCGAGGGTAGCAGCTGGGGAGTCCACTCGTTCTTCCGGGTGGGAAGGGTTCTTCAAGGACGAGAACCAATAAGGTGCTTTATGCAACACCTAGGCAGTCGTGGTCTCTCTGGCGAGAGTGAGTCGAACTTGGTTCTTAAATCAAGTTAACTTGGAATGCGGTGTGATCACCGAGTAACGAGCTCGAGGAGGAGCTTTTCTCCTTCGTTACTTATTTCCTTATGGACGAGGACTGAACTCGCGAAGGGTCTTCTTCACGGGCGAGGATAACGGAGGGGGATTTCTCTGGCGAGAATAATTTGAACTTGGTTCCTTACCAAGTTAACTTAAGGGTTCGGTGTGGCCACCGAATAACGGGCTCGAGGGGGAGCCTTTTCCTTCTTCTTCTTAATTCCTCAAGGACGAGGAATACCCCTGGTGTTTAAGGTGCACCAGGATATGAGGAGTCTCTCTGGTGAGAGTAAGTTGAACTTACCAAAGTTAACTTATCGTTTGGTTTGATAACCAGGGACTTAGCTCGAGGATGAGCTTCTTCTTAGCCCCTTAAGGTAGGTAGCCCTGCCTCTCTTGCAGGGTACTTCTTGGTCTGGCGACACAAGTAAACTACCTCTCTAGTCTCGGTAGTCCTGTTTGATCCGAAGACTTCGTCACCTAGAGACTGACGTATACTTCCTTCTTCTTTTCTTAATTCCTCAAGGACGAGGAATACCCCTGGTGTTTAAGGTGCACCAGGATATGAGGAGTCTCTCTGGCGAGAGTAAGTTGAACTTACCAAAGTTAACTTATCGTTTGGTTTGATAACCAGGGACTTAGCTCAAGGATGAGCTTCTTCTTAGCCCCTTAAGGTAGGTAGCCCTGCCTCTCTTGCAGGGTACTTCTTGGTCTGGCGAGCCAAGTACACTACCTCTCCAGTCTCGGTAGCTCGGTTTTGGATCCGAGGACTTCGTCACCTAGAGACTGACGTATACTACCTCGATTTTCCTCAGAGTTCCTCATTGATACCTCGTACCCCCACTGGGGGAGTAGTAAGGGGGGGAGGGGCTTGAGGACGGCCCCAGGAGAGTTTTTTTTCCAAACGGTCTTTCCCACGAAGTCAAACATCGGCTCCTCATTTGCCTTCGAGATTGGGAGAAACCCGTCTCCAATTTCTTGTTCGACGTGAAACTGGATCTCACTCTCCTGGGGGAGATCTTACATTTTGACCTTTAGGGTCTTTCATGGAACCGAGTTGTGCCACGTTGTGGTTACGCTTTTGACTCGCCGATGCCTGGGGTGGATGTCCTTGTGGTAACCGCCTTGGGACTGCATCACGAGTGAACGGAGGAGGGGGGGGGGTGACCATTCTTCTACACACGGAGTGAGTACCCTCCTTTTTGTACTAACAAGTTCTCTATTCCTAAAAAAAACACCTTAAAACCCAATGAATAAAGCAAATAATGGAAAAATCTGGGCCTCCCCCATCTCTACTTTCAAGTTCGTCGACGATTATGAATTTAAGCACAAGAGAGGTACAAAAAGAGCCCAGTTAGAAAATGGAAGTGGTAGAACACCCACCGCGGGATCTACTACGACATTGATGCCAAGACTAATAGACACATATAACAATTAAGGCATAGGACCTTAAGATAAGACATCACCTCCGTAGAAACTAAAAAAAAAATCATCACGCAACCCAGCAGACACATTGATACACAGCAATACTGTCCTTTCCTCCAACAGCCTGCCAGAACTGCGAAACAGCAAATACTCCCAGCTCAATTCATCGACCGTTCCTTCAGGAGGATCTACATCATAAGACCAAAAAAACCCATGCGTGCCTAATGAAAAGTTGCATGGTCAAACAGGAGAAGGCCTTTGAAAATGTTTTCGAGTTACCCAAACTACAATTCCCCTCTCTCTCGCCTCAGGCAGACGGAAGCCTTCTGGTGTAGGTTAGAACCAAAATTCAGGTCGACAAAATAATGCAATTAACGGAACTAGCTGATGATAAAGTGGTGGTAACACCCCACCGATCCTTTAATATGCGCAAAATGTTATCATCGAGCCAATCTTCGCTTAATACACAGAGGCCCAACTTATCGAACAAATGCACGAATACTCGGTAACACAGGTCCACAGGGTCCACTGATTATTGACGGTGATAAAGTACCAATCAATACATACTTTATATCATTTGATTTGGACAACCTACCAAAATATGTCTACGTAAGATGGCGAAGATTTCTCATCATGGAATATAAGCTAAGCCCACGAAAATGCTATTTTTGCCACTCCTATGGCCATTCTATAAAAACCTGCCGCCGTAATGAGCAAGGCTACGCATTTACCTATGTAAACTATTCCAAAGCAAGTCACCCGGATTCAATCGAAGATGGGAAGAAAAATGCGTCAACTGCCGTCCCCCCCCCCCCACCACCACCCTGCATCCAGGAAAAAAATTCACTATGTATAAGTTTGAAGAGGAGGTCATGACTATCCAAGAAAAGGATTGCCTCAACTTTAGAAATGGTTAAGCTCCCCAACGAGGTCTCCCATGGTGCTTGCTATCCACTCCCCCACCCTCTTCAACCTGTTTACCAGTCAAACACTACGATTAAATATCTATGCAGGTGACCTATCCATCACATCTTAATCCCCTTGCGTACGCAAAACTTATAGAAACCTAAACAGGTCCCTCCAACTCCATAATTGATTCACGCTAAACAATGTCCACCTTGTCCTCCCCTCTAAATCAAGTCATCCTCTTTACTTCTCCCATTCGACCTTAACCTTACACTACTAAGTGTCACCCTAGACTCACACATAACCTTCACCACTCAACATACCTCGAAAGTCATGTCCAAACTCAACACCAACTTTGGACAACACAAACAAATCCTGTACAGCCAGTTTGTTCCCACGACACTGACCTACGCATCTACAGTCTGGGCATCAACAATAGCTAATCCACACATACACAAGATACAACCCGTGCAAACTACTGTCCTCTGCATTGCAACTGGTTGCACAAAACCACCACACACCACCGCCTTCATGCCGAAACAAACATCCTCCAAAGCGACGACCACCTAAATATTATAAACGCACAGTTCTTCAGGAGACTGATCTACCCCCTCTCAACTCCTTCATACTTACTCCCATCCCAGAACCCACAAAACTAACCCCGCCGCCTTCTCCGCCCAATTACTCGCAAATCTACCCAAACTCCACTGAACCAGAATACTATAAACAAACCTACTTTACCTGCATCATGGCACTTCAAAACTAGATGCAAAAGGCCCTACTCCAAAGTAACACCCCCTCCCGGCCCCGATATCCATCCACTAATCTGAAGCAACCATTGATCCCCCAACCAACGTCTCACCATAGCGCCTGCAATAAGGATACCAGCCCAAACATATTAGACCATCTCGCTGCAACCCTCAGCAATATGAAATCACTGTTCATCATATCCTGACCACCTCAGAACCTCTCTAAGAGACCTCCGGGGGAAAACCACATGCCGTGGCGGCAGCCTTTGCCAGGTTCTATGGAAACGAGCCTGGGGCGGTGACAAACTAAGTAAATTTCTACCTATATATTCGGGCTAAGAATCATCCTCGTGCCCCTATTTGAGTGTCTCTACTCCTTGTATGAACTTGTTCCAGTTTTGTTTATGACCCCCCCTCTCCACCTGGCTAGAGTATTTAGAGTTGAGGTGTGTTATTACTTTTTACCATCCGTAACATTTTTCGGCTTTCCCTTTATTTCAATTAATCTTCATTTTTCCTTCATTTCTCTCTCCCTCCCCTTTTTCTGCAATGAGTAAAGATGCCTTCGTTGGTTACACTTTCCTTTTATTTACTTAAAAAACTTTTTTTTAACTGGTTCATTGTCCATGCGTTGGTGATAAGGTAACGCGGATGCCTGATCTTTGTTCCCAATGACGTCATCGATCTTCTTTATTCGCCAGGCTCATCTCTACCAACTCATGAAATCCGACAGCTACTCAAGATTTCTCAGATCTGAAATGTACAAAGAATTCCTCACAGGAAATAAAAAAAAGGTAAAAGCTAAATAGTCCCTTTAATTCTTGCCACAACGCCCACACTTTCTCACGTTTCAGCTTCACGTTTTATGTGATACCCATGGCATCATATATTCCTACATGTCATTCCGTGGATCACATAGCTTTGTGTGAAATCGCATGTGCGTCACGTATTAATACTACGTTTAGTTATAAAGGGATTAGGGCAAACTCCATTTGTTGCAAATGTGAATGCCCGTGCTTAATGTTTTACGACTTAAGAACGGTATCGTAACACGATAAGAGTATGAAGCTATTGGGCAGGGTACGATATATAACCGAATTTGGAGTCAGCGTATTAAGAAAATGTCTTGACCTTTTTATATAACAATGGATTGTTTATAATAAACTACTAGTAGGCTGTGCAGATTTTTAAAACTTATTCCCCGACTTTATGAAGATACCGGATGGTCAACTAGGATAATATGTATCTTATTAGTGATAATCTAGCAGTACCTTAGAAACAAAATGAAATAAAGTCTTCTTTTGAAAGTTCTCTCGCGGTTTGTTAATTAGCTCACTTTGGGGGAAGGAATATTAGGGATATTTCAAATCCAAAAGGTATAGAATTAACTATCTTCATTGAACAATCCAAGGTAAAGATTTTCGAAAAAATGATTTCGCTAAAAGTGTCATAAATGATATAAATGTTGCCTTGTAGTAAGCACTAATTTGTATGTTTCTGAAAATGTCATTTAACATCAAAATAAGCATAAATAATTGATTTTTAAAGTTAAGAATGTGAAATGAAAACTGTCCATCCTTTGGGATATCCTAAACGGACAAAATGGCAGGAAATGTGAGATTGTGTACAAACGCTCGAAATTAATCCAATATAGTAGTACAATAATTATTGAATCTTTGTGCATATTTATAATCAGTGAAATTGTAATAATACAGGGAGATAAAAAAGTCACAGTGCATTTTCTTTTTTATATCAGACAATTAATAGCGGTTTTTAGAAATAAAAAAAAAGACCCAAGCCTATATTTATGCTAACTTTCAACATTATTTATATACTTTATTCATATTCATAATATTATCGTGTTCTTTGATATTAAAACGTGTTTCTGTTATTAAAAATATAAGTGCACAGTGACTTTTTTCCATGCATGAGCAACTATTCTCAAGATCTGGTAGATTGAGTGTAAAAAGTAATAAATTCTGTGATGATGTATGTCCAGCATCACTTGAATGCAACCACTTACGAGATAAATGGGGAGTGAATTTAGTAACAATCTTCTAGTTGACGACATCTCACTGTCACTCCCTCCACGTGACCCTTGAGTGTATCTGCTCTGTACCAATTGGTGGGAAGGGGGTTAAGGTCTAGGTAATCAGTTTTCTAGATGTTGACCTAGTGTTCCCATAGCCGATTACAAACACTCATGGGTGAAGCAGTGTGGACAAGTGTCGGATGAAACTTCTACTAGTTCCGATTCCTTCGGGTTGAACGAGGATCTATTAATGTGGTGTATTCACAGACATCTGTGAAGGGAATTCGATCCATTGTCCACTTCAAGTCCAAAGAGGTCCCCGCCAACGCATACCAGTAGTCACGGCATGCGGTGAGACCCCCCCCCCCTACCTTCCATTCCCTCGTACCATGCAGGCACAGTAATTTGTTAGTATATACTTCTTGCATCGCCCCTCCTATACATGTTATTCCCTGAATCCGTAAATGCATTCGTCAGGATCAATGCATGCATATAATTGCCTAGATCTATGCATGCACGAAATCACCTCGATCCATGCGTGCATGCAATCACCCCGTTGCATGCGCTCCTCCGACACTCTTAGGGATGAATTATGTTGGCTTATTTCTGATTACTTAATTTTGGACTAAAAAACTCCTGGGGTTTCTGTTCAACTATATTTTAGTTATTAAAATCTTCGTTTTAACTTCGTCTTTATTGGTGTTGTCTTTTCCTTGGTTTGGGTGGAGTGATTTTTTATATTTTTCTCTTTTTTATGACGATATTTTTTCTCTCGGAGAAATTTCGTAGTTTGGAGTGTGTTTTCGCTCATTTTTAATGTTTCTCTTGTTATTTGCTCCTTTTCGCTTATCTTGATTAAGAATATTTGCTATAGCTATCCTTGTTACTTGATTTCCACATTCTTTTCTGTCTGCCCTCTCTTCTTCATTATTAGTTGAAAATGGCCTCTTGCCGAAACTAGTCCGATAGTTATAAATAAAATCTTGATTCAAATATTGTGGTTTACGATTATCTTTCACACACACACATATATATATATATATATATATATATATATATATATATATATATATATATATATATATATATATATATATAAATTATTTAAAAAATCGCGGACGGGCATAAACCGAAAAATAACCTGTTTCTCCTATGACGCGTCACTTTTACAGGTCTTGTACTGTAGAGTTCTTCGTTGTTGGTTAATTTTCCGTTGTCGTTTATAGAGGTTATTTTTACGTATATTGGTCTCTCTACAATGGCCTTGCATCCTTTGTAAAAAAAGTTTATTCTGTGTAATCTATTTTCATGTATTTTGTATGTGCGTGTGTGTCAAATTCGTTGTTGAACAGATTAGAGTTTGAGGCTCTAAAAAGTAATTTAGATATTTCCGTATGAATCCAGGAATATTTTTATAAAATCAGTAACTTCAAACGGATGGCTCCAACCCCAATGTATTTATAAAATTATTAAATCTCTCCATAATAAAGTCCCCTTTGTGGGAGAAAATAATCTTAGATCTAGAAATGTATCGAAGGCATTTATTTTAACAATTTTTAAAACTGGTTTTAGTGTGATTTCTGTGACTTGCTTCAATGTTCATTTTATTTTAGGAGGTTGAGAATTCGAAAGCGATTGCTGAAATTTCGATTTCCCAAAGTTAAACTTAACATCATATCCATTTTCCCAGAGTGGAAGGGCAACATTCGTCATATCCAAATTGGCGACACGGAGCATAGGGGCAAATACCCAGATGTGAGCAATACCACCGAGAAGAATAAATTCCATTTCCTCCTAAATAGAAAAGGGTGCCCTGGACCAGCCTACCAACATTCTTCTTTTGAAGCAAGAAACCCTCAAACGGGGCAGTGGGTTTTGCCTTTACCCCCCAAAAAATTGTTGTAGCCGACGACTAATTTTAAAAGAGTTCTAGAATGTGATCTGAAGCGTTTTCATCTGTTTAACCCAAATTAGTGAGGGAAAGAACGTAAATATCACTCGTTACATCACCTATTTTCACCCCTTTATGTGTATACTGATTCCTTAACAAACGCACACATGCTCTCTCATTTATTTTCAATTTGCCCAAAGGCCGAGTAAAATGTATTTTTATTTTTATATTTATTTTTTACTTAAATTTAAATGGAGGAGGCAGATTTACATTGGTTCCCGTAGTGTCTCTGTGTGGTTGGTGTTCATGAAAATTGATGGCAGAGCCCGGGATCTATACGACTTTACACCTTATGGAAAACAGCGTGGATTTACCCGACAATAAGGTCACTTGAAAGATTGTTGCCGTCGAGGCGAAATACATGTGGGTATTCGTATGGTAGGACTAGATCATGAACCATTTGGCGTGTGTGGCGTTGAGATGGATACCGTCATGACTGAGTTGTGGACGTGGATTTGAATTGCAATGAAGACGCCGTGGTGGCGTCCGAAGGGAATGCATCGAGCCAAGATCTGGGGTACGAAGAGGGACACAGTTTTTGCGAAGTCTGTTCCCACTTCGAAAGTGACATAGTTCTCGGGTGGTTTTGTAACACCGCATAGCCTTAGTGTGGCTAATGAAGAAGGCGAAAGGGCGGGGGAAGGTGATATATTTAAAAATGTGTTGGACATCGTTCCACCCTGCTTGATGCTTCTCAGAAACAAACGTGTTAAGTGGACAAAGACGGGTCATGTATTCTGATGAGACACATTGATCGTAATGGAAAAAGACAAGAGTGAAAGGAAATGAACAACAATTGGTCAGATGGAGAGGACTCGCCTCGATACATCCAAAGAATGTCGTGGGCAAACAAGTGTAGTTGAGATTCTTTAAAGCATAAACGGACGCAGAGTAAGTTTGAGATAGGGAAAGAAGCTGCAAAACATTTGAGCAGATTTTTATAGCTTCGCCGGAATAATGTTGTTGGTTCTGTGTGGAGGTTAGAATGGCGGCTACAAGATTCCAATCCTAAATCCAAACTTCACTTGATATTTTTTTGTCTGCTTGGTTATACCAGGACTTGGATGATAAAGCTTACCCTATGATTACAACCAGAGATGGGGCATTTAGATACTTTAAATGTATTGGAAACTAAATACAGCGTAGAAATAATGAAAATTATTGATATGAAATTGAAAATATTATTTAAAAAATTATGTTATTGCAACGATGAAATGAAAATTAGTTCACAATATAATAGATTTAACAAGTAAAAGGAAACAAAGAGGTGCATGAAATATCATTCTTTTTGGTGCTAAATGCAATTCCTGCAGGGAAAGACAATTCTTCGACAGGAATTGAATACGGAATAGTGTTTTGTATTTCACGAAAAGCTTTTAATTGTGTTTTTAGTCGCGTGAATGCTACTCTAAGTTACTATGTCGGTCCGTAGGTCGGTCAGTCGGATGGTAACAATTTTATTTTTCAAGGAATTTTTTAAAGTTTTGAAGGTTGTAAAAGGCCAGATGATTATGTTTGTTATTTAATAATTAAATTTTTTTTTCAAAATAATTGAGAGCACGCGACCTAGGTATGTTGATCTCGTTTCCCCTCGATATAACTGTGCTACTTCGACTCCTTCAAAAGGGAGAAAACAAATACTGATGATGAGGTGACTGAATTCCGAATAATTCTCACTTTCTGATCTCATTGGAGTACTACACTCAAAAGTGAGGAAGTTTGTTCATTAATAGCAACCATTACAATTAATATGTTGTTAATAGAAGCTTGGCGTATGGATGGCAAGTATCGCCTCATTCAATACGGGTGAAATGTCCGAATGAGCTCTTGTCACTCCCCACCCACTCCACAACACAAAAGGAGCGAATAATAATAATAAAGATCAGTATCAGAGGATATAATTTAGATGGCAAAATCAAACCCTGTGGGAAACGGGTTTTAACCTCTGGTGATCTTTTTAATGGTAATCGGTTTTACCACTGAGATCTGTACCAGTTAAACTGCCTTCCTTTTTTCTCCACGAGGAAACCGCCGGCGAAGATTACCATGAATTAAAGTATTTCCAACAATTATATTTAAATTGAAATATATTTTAATGCCGTTTTAAAATATGCAGCAGTTCACATCTTTAAATACGTTGATATAAAAGTATTTATGAATGCAAGTTACAATAAAAGGTATTTAAATAGTGGCCATCTGTGATCAAAACCGATTCTTTCGTCAAGGCCTAGACTATCCCGAAAAACCGCTTCCGCTATGATCAAAGTTAAGACACAATAGGTGAGGTTAGTGGTCGGATAGGGTCATAATTTGAATTGAAACGACAGTTTGATGGCTGGCGGTAAGTTGTAACGATCCCCGTACTTCGGATCTCACGTTAAACTCTAAGTTTCCACTGAGATGCGTCTCAGACACTCAAGGGAATCGATGCAATTCTCAACCGAAGGAATTTAATCGAAAATTAATAGCGGAAGGAAATCTTAAACATACGCAAATGTTCGTTCCGCTCTATTTTACACACATGTACACCTCACTAGTTTCTTCGTACGTGTGTACAGACACGCACTCGTACACTAGTTAGTGTTTACCTCCTTAAGATCATAGACAAACACACCAACACCTTTTCGAGCAAACACGCAAGCAAGCCATTCATTTAGTCGCTCTCCCACATACGAGCACAGCTCAAGGTCAAAATGTCTGGAGATAATTATGGCTTCCTCTTCGTCCAACTTGTCGGGTGTGATCTCGAATATGTGTGTATCATACTCCTCCATAATAAAGATATATAACTACATACATATTCAAGAATCCCTTTACTTTTCAATATAGAACTAAACTACATTAGTTTAAATTTTGTTACATTGTTTTTAACTTATTTAAGAATAGTTATTCCAATTTATCGCATCTGTAGCAAATCTCACCTCTGTCTGCAAAAAGACCCTGAGTTAGAATAGACTTATCTCTATATGTCTCATTAGACCTATATGACCCTAGTTTTCTTCTTTCCCTTTCCCTGTCGCTTTTCCGCTCATTTTCAAGGAGTCTAGGCCTTGCATTGTACCTAGCTTATCATCTGATCCTACATTTCTCGCACTATTTAATCAAAAAATAGATCTCTCATGATCTAGTATGTTTCTACAATATAATTTAAAATTGTTAATGACTCTCGTGATTGAAGTTGGTTACTTCCAAATTAGGATTAATATTTACACTGGTGCAGTTGAATTTAGGAGATCATAAGGAAATCTTACAATTAACTCGAATTTTTAACACTTCCATGTGACAATTCATCAGATTTTACCTACATAGAAATTTTAAAAATGAAAGTGCCATCACTTTGTAGGGTTATATTTATATTAGGATGTTGCTTTAAAACGTATGTGTCCATTGGTTCTTATTTTTTTGTGTGTATACATCATCACTGTTACTTTTCAACTTTACCCATTTATCTTTCACATCATATTCTTTCATTTTACTTTGTTTATTCGATTTATACCCCTCATGAGGGTTCTGTCCTTAATTAGTCTTTAAAAATGTCGTTAATTTATATTAAGGTATTTAGTGAGTTTTTTGAAGTTCTTTATTGTTCAAATAACTTAGAGGATGGTTCCGTCTTGGAATTGACCCGAATAACACGTTATATTGCTTGGGCACCAGGGCACCACATTTTCAAAATCATTGCGTAATCAATTAAATATATTTGTAAAACTTTACAAATGTTTCACTTTCTCTTACGTGGCATCATATCGTTCCTGAAACTGACGCCCCCAGTTGGGTGCTAATCAGCATAGTGGCACTTTCATCTTGGAAGGAGAAGCATTTAGAGCTTAAAACACTAATCTGTGATTGAAACTTATTTTTTTCTGCTTTCTTCTGAATAGCAAATTTAGAAAACTTAAAATCTGATAATTTCAGTAAAGATTATCTACTATTTAGGATGCATCAAGTGTGACGTAGTAACTTAATGAATGAATTGTTCTGGACTTGATTCCGGGCGTTCTTTATCCTCTTTGTTACTAGACTTCACTGATATATATGTTGAGCAGGGATCACTTTAGAATCAAACCATCACTGAGAGCCATCGTGTGCGGTCTGGAAGTAAAAATATCGGTCTATTTCTTCAACAAACAACCTCCTTGGCTCCATCCGAGATCGACAAAAATCATATAACCAACGGCTTTCTGTCTTTCTTAAAACCTGGCCATCAAAAGCAATTTTAGAACTAATAAGGAGAAATATTGGTTCTAAACATCAAAAATCCCTCTTACATTATGGTTTTAAAATTGTACCCCTGCACTCCCACCCATCTTCAAATTTATTATATGGAATGTACATTTTGTTGGAGGACGAGTAAGTAGGGATTAGCAGAAAAAATTGAATAAAAAAAAATGCCTACTCGTATGAGCAAATATAAAATTTGTCATACCAAAGAAAAATAATCAATGATTACCAATTCAAAACTATCTTTAATCACTTTTTGCATTTATAAAATCCGCCATTCGCATTTGGATATCAGGTTGTATTCAGTGCATTTGGCACTCAGATATTTTATATTATAATTACAATACAATAAAAATAAGAACATATGTTAAAATCTCTTAAGTCGCTTGCTGGGAACCATTTAAGTACATTTCTATTTGGTAATTAGCGAATATGCCTGTTTTTTTAGGCGTTAGTCTTTTTGGTTTATATTTACATTAAGTTCAAAGCGAATTGCTGGTTCATTTTTTATTGTATTTTTTCTCTTAGATCTCATTTAGGTGGAATTATGGAATCAATTTGGTGGAGGAAACTAAACTTTAACTTTGCCGCGGTTTTCCTTTGAAAATATTTTTGGGGGTTTATATTTACTTGTCATTTTTCTTTTTATCAATTAAACTGAATATTGGAAGAAATAAACTTCTTTATCAAGAATGTTCTCGTCGTCTCTGGTATATTTTTGTCTCTAATCTATATTAAAGTAAACCTATATAACAAAACGGGTATAAAATCATATTTATGTAAGTGTTTTATCACCATTAGAGTATTTCCTGACCTGAATGTGTAGTGATAGAAAATGTAACGCTAGATCTTGAACGCTTTTTTATCCCCCTTTTTACACCACACACACACACACACACACATGGTACTAATCATTAAAAGCAAATACGTGAGTGCCAAGATCTACATTAAGTTAAACTGTTAGGCAACAATGTATACAAATACTGCTATATTATCTAGTAATTTTTGTCATAGTAGTCTACTGATCCGCAGTGGAGGTTCGCAGTATCCGATACATATAACCAAATCCCGGATCTTCGTATCATTTTGGAAATTATTAGCCATTTTCCCCGGCAAAGTTAGCCATTAATTTACAGAGTAATATAAGAACGAGGACCAATCATCCAATTTAGAACATAAAAAAATATGACATCTTGAATTACAAAACTTAATGTACATTATAACGTGATACATATATATGAATATATATATATATATATATATATATATATATATATATATATATATATATATATATATATATATATATACATACACACCCCAAATGTTCACGTCACCTCATTGCTAGTAAACACCTGGGTGTTGAAAGAGGAAAAGTGTTTCCTCTTCATATTCGATTGGATGGGGGGCAAGATTTTTCTTTTCAAAATAGAAAAAAAAGAATCTGGAAAATTTTCCTAAAAGTTATTTCTTACATTAATACATTATTTTGGCTGAATTATATTTTATTATATTAAGAAGGAATTTTGACTTCGGTTTCGGTTTAGCTTTAAAGTGAATGTCAAAGAATTGTTTATTAAGAATAGGTGACAATCTCTATCTAGTTTAATATATATATATATATATATATATATATATATATATATTGTTATTGTTAACTGTAAATAAGAAGTTAGATAATTAAAAAATATATTTTAAATATATATATATATATATATATATATATATATATATATATTAAACAATCGTGATTTATGCTTTTATCTTAACTATATTATTTTTCATTTCAATTTTCTATATATATATATATATATATATATATATATATATATATATATATATATATATATATATATATAAAGAAAGTTTAACAGAATGAGCGAGTAGTGAGTGAAATGGAAGAAAAACGCTAACATAAGGGAGGAATTATTAGAAAAAAAACTGAGAATCTCGGGAACAACTCAATAATGGCAATGCATCCATAAGAAAATATTATTTTTTTCTTGTATATAGATTGGCTTCGTTGGGGGTCTTTTGTTCATTTCTTTAAAATATTTCTTCGAATCAACCCTCACACTCGCTCATGCCGTCATCTTAATTCTCTTTCGTTACTCTGCCCATAATAGTCTGCAACAGCATGACTTGTGCTATTCTCTTTGGCCCCAAGTGTGAGAAGAACAGATAAATTTGCCCTAGTCCTGCCTGTGGTAGTTGCCTACCTGACCTTGCAGTTATGCTGTTGCTGTGTAGATAGTTGGTAACATATTTCAATTCAATGATAGGAATAACTCAAGTAGTATACAAAACAAAACATTTATACAAACTGTATAAAGGCTTTTGGAGCTAATTACCATTTTTTTTTTAATGTCTGTAAAGTGAAGTAGATTTATCATCAATAATAAATTGTTGATTTTGAACAAATTTGTTTCTATTTCCAGGGCCGCCAAGAGAATAAATAGTACTCGTACCAGACAAAATTTGGGCCCCCTCCCCGGGTTTCAAAAAACAAAAGGCACAAATATACTTTATCTTAGAGTGTGGACAATATTTTATTTCTTTAGGCGGGTTCATACTGTATAATAGTAACCAATTTCTTTACTTAAATCATATAAAATGCAGAGCGAAAAATATCATTAGTACAAATTATTTTAATAGTAGAGCGACTTCTTGGCTATCCAAGTACAATGGACAATAAAAAATAATCATATAATGAATAATGCTTGACATCATCAAATTGTATTTTTCCTGCAAGTTTACATTTACTGCCAAGTATCTTCACATTCAAATTCACCTAATTTCCCATGTTTGATGAAACATTGTAGCGGGCCCCGAACCTACGCTCTAACTCCAATCGTGCTACCCGCTTCATTCCTACACTAATTCAGACATGAGAAATCGAGGGAGAAATGAAACGGATTTTATATACAGTCCTATATTTACAAAAAATATGGGAGTAAATATTTAAAAGAGATAGGGGTAAATAAATTTGAGACCTCGAAAAAAACAAAAACAATCCTACTTATTAAGGGAATATTCGCAATCAAATATAAATCAATCCTATTACAGAACCAACAAGCGATAAGTGAAAACAACAACAAATGCAATAGACGGGATGAATGTACAACAAAATAATACAAAATCGTATCAAGGAGGCGTAACAACCACACTCGATACAAACTGTGATAGAACGGGTTGAGGTCGCGTTAATTTCAACCACTCTCACATGTTATTTAAAACCACGATGCTCCCCACGTGCATCTTCGCTTTGAAGTTGGGCGCCTTATCGCAGCCACCTGAGTCAATGTTTAAACAAGGAGGTTTATCTTCCCCCCGTTCGCCCCATTGCGCTGACCTCGCCAGATTGAGTTAGGCTTATGGGCAGATAAGGCATTGTTCCCAGGCTCGGCTGTGCATTCCCTTGAAGCTCCCACTCCATTGTCCCCCACGCCAAGGGGATGTCTTGACTATTTATTTGGAAACTTTACCACTAAGATCAGATTGGAGATCCAGAATTTCGTCGCGAAACATCACCACGACCCTCTCTCACCTTGTGCACCAAGGGACCTTGACCTCGAGATTCACCATCACTTGCCTAGAAGAAGGACAATATCCCTTGAGTGCCAAGGTTCGAGCCTTCGTGACGCCAAGTCAACAAGGCTTCCCCCTCGTTGTTCAGGAAGAGAACAACGTTAGAATAGCCATTGTTCGTTCGAGCCCGTTGACAAGAAACGGTTCTCACCCTTCCCCTGTTGTTCAGGAAGAGAACAACGTTAGAACAGCCATTGTTCGTTTGAGCCCGTTGACAAGAAACGGTTCTCACCCTTCTCCTGTTGTTCAGAAAGAGAACAACGTTAGAACAGCCGTTGTTCGTTCGAGCCCGTTGACAAGAAACGGTTTTACCCCTTCCCCTGTTGTTCAGAAGAGAACAACGTAGAACAGCCATTGTTGGTTTGAGCCCGTTCGCCAAGAAATGGTTCTCGCCCTTTCCCCTTGTTGTTCAGGAGAGAACAACATTAGAACAGCCATTGTTCTCGAGCCCGTAGACAAGAATGGTTCTCACCCACCCACCCCCGTGTTTAGAAGAGAACAACGTAGAACAGCCATTGTTCTTCAAGCCGTTCGTCAATAAACGGTTCTCATTCCCAAGACGCCACGTCAAGATCATTTAATCCCCCCCCCTTCTTCGGCTGAAAATCGCCAGCGGACCGTAAATTCCTTCACGTCGCCTTCTCTGCACAACAAGTATAAATTAGGTAAGCCGAACGTTACCTTTGAGTATTTGACCCTTTTGTCAATTCTATCCTGTGCTTTAAATGGTTTAGCGAACCATCCCATCTCTTTAACTTTATATTTGTTTTACCTTTTTAAATCTTTTAATCCTCGGATTAGCTCGAGTCCCCACGACCCTTTCCATTCTCTGTTTATGTCAATATTTTCCGTTTCGTGTGTTGTTGATAGTTATTATTAATAAAACTCTATTTTATTAATGATAGCAATATTATTATCCTTGAGCTCAGTTCCACTTCTTAAGCATATCGAAGATACATAATATCGGCCAGCCAGACATCCACGCACTCTAAAGATAATTAATAAGTTCCCTCAACGAATAGTTATATATGGTATATCGGCGAGAGTCCATTCTACGACACAAACAAAAAAAAAAAGGCCTCATGTGTTATCCCCACTGGGAATTCCTGACGGTTGCCACTCGAGTGCTCATAATGTTGCTATGGACTTAACAAGAAAAACTGGTGCCTCCGAGCTCTGGATAATATTATATTGCGATCCGGTCGCGTATTCATGCTATATAGAAGCCCTCCTTCTTCCAAATGGGGCGTACAATAACTTTAGTTAAGTTACTTCAAATCCTACACTCTCCGCCACTCTTTACAAATTGAAGGATTATCCTGTTGAATTTCAGCAAAATTATAGAGTGGCCTTTCGCAAAAGAAAGTAATTAGCTGAGGAAGAGAAAAGAAACATTTTATAATACAATATGAAATCATATATATATATATATATATATATATATATATATATATATATATATAAACATCTCTCCATTCCCACATACATTCTTACAAGAGAGGGAGAGGGTATTGGGAAAAGGGGGTGGGAGAATGGCCCTACAATCGCTCTAACATTCGCTCCACCACACCCCTCCTTCCTTAGGCCATTCGACCATTCACTCACAATATACTCTCAATCCTTACTTACGGTGCCTTTTATATTCAATCGCGCCATTCTGCACCCATTCACACACGTCTACTGGTCCCTGGCTACGCGTAGCAATATGTTAGGGTTGTTCGTCAGTCGTCCTGTCAGTCTCCTTGTCACTATCAATCATGTCGTCCACCTTCGTAAGGGGCGCGACGATTTGCCATTCTGGCCGCCGTGCTGACGGTACTTAACCTCCCGTCCAGCCCCAGCTTAGCCTCTTCTCCTTCTTTCAGACAGCCTGCATTTCTCCCCTACTTCCTCCCTTTCCCTACAACCTCTCTCACAACTTTCTCTGGTTGGCCTCTATTTTCTCAGGGTAAATGCCGACCTTCTTCTCAGCCAACTATCCCGGATCGGTGCTGAGGAGGGAGGGGGCAATGTTCCCTAAGCTCTGAGGTCAGGTTTGGGATGATGGGTTTTTAACAACCTGCTTCATCCACAGCCATACCATCCTCTCATCCATTTTCCTTCTCACTACACTATCTATTTTTTTTTTACACCGTGCCTAAGGTGGAGCCGCCATGCCGAAGGGCTGCCAGGTCACGAGGCGAGAGGGGTGGTCATAAATGGCGGCATCTGGCTCTGACAGCCCCATACGCACCCTTCGCAGAGTGGAACACTACGAGGGGTGATTAGCGTTTGCTTCTCGTAAAGAAAATACGGCAAAAATGCCCAATGATGATAAAATAAAACATCTCCCCTCAATTTTCCCTCGTCTATCGTCGGAGCCGTCCTCGGGCAGCTCCGCAGAAAAAAATAGAGGTCTCCCTTCCCTGTGCTCTCGCAGGGGACCCTCCAAATCTCTCTAACCGGAGAAGAAGCTTACTCCTCTCCTTTGTTCACGGCCGAGCTGGTGGCAATACACCACTAGGTACGGGAGATTACGCGACGTGCCCGGTTCAGAGACCATTTTGTGATCTATAACGACTCACAAAGCGCTTTGAGTGCTCTCGGGGCATTGGAATCTCCGCATCCCCTGGTTTGCGATATGCGTGATGCCACTGTTTTGGCAAGCCGGGCGGATGCCGAGATTGATTATCTTCCGCTCTTCCTCACACCGACTACATGGCAGGAAGAATCCGGGCAGCTCTTCGGCCTGCTCGTTAAAGAAGATGGGAGACGGTCGAAAGGAACTTAAAGTTGCGTGCCATTGCGCCAGGACTGTTCCCATGGACCTACCCCCCAATGCCGCGAAGGTTTCACGTTGCTTTCTGTTTTCTCCGAACTGGACACACTCGCGGACACACCGCCATTTGATGGAACGCTCACCAGCGCCCTACTGTGAAGACTGCGTTGTCCCCCAGATTGTTCGGCACATTCTTGTTGAATGTCCCAATCTGGGGGATCTCCGCGCACGTTACCTGTCCCGGTACCGAGAGGGGCGGGGTCGCTACCGCCTGTCCCTTGTACTCGAGTCGAGTTCGTGCACATTTACTAGTGGACTTATAGACTTTTGAGGCGAGGCTGGCCTTCTCCCCTTTATTTAACGAGTTGGTTTTTTTTTAGTTTTTTGTTGTTTTTTATTTTGGTAGGTCTCACGTTCCTGCGCCGGGGGGGGGCGGACCTTCCCCTGACCCCGGAGCTTGCTTCCTGCTTATTGCCTTTTTTCTTTGTTTTATTTTTATTGGTGTTTTTTTTATTTGTTTTCTTTAGCATTCTCTTTTAAAGATTCCTTTATATTAGTCAATGTTGAATACGGTGACTAATGCCCAAGTAGGCAGTCGCCAGATGAGCTAAAAAAATATCATGTTGTCCACCATACTCTTAGCCTTCATTACTAGCTCTCCCATCTCTCGACAGAACTCTTTCATACTCTTTCGATCAGAACCTTAACCCTTCACACCCCCATTCATCAGCTCCGCGCTCATAGCTCTCATTCAACTCAAGGTAAATTCTTTTGAAACAGACAAATCACTTACATCCCTTCTACTCTCAGCAGATATACCAGAAACCCCTTCAATTGGTTCCCACCAAACGCCAGAAAAGTCAGTCACCTCCTCATTCTCCACATCAACTCATCTCTACCCTTACCATTCGCAAAACCAGAAAAATTAGCCACACTAGTTTCATTCTGCCTAAACACACTACCATTCATACTGTTCCCAAAACCAGAACAATCAGCCACAGGCAGCTCACTCACTCGTCTACTTACATCAGCCAAATCACTCACCTGCTTATGCAAACACTCAATCTCTCTCTCAAGCTCCCCCATACCAGAAAGGCTTTGCTCAGACTTACTTACAATCCTACTTGCATTCTTCTTTTCACTCTTCTTTGCACGCTTTCTACTCCTCAAGACCAAGCCAAGCTTTTTCCCAGACAGATTCATACTATCACACTCCATCTTATCATCATGCACCTTATCTCTCTCTGCACAGTTCATACGCCGGATTGCTCACCAGATAGTCAAGAGGTTCTCTCCACCTCCTCAACTAACTCTGATGAGCCCGCACTCTCTCAGTCACACCTTCATTCAAACTCTCCGAAACTTGCATCACACCATTCTCCTAGACTCTCACAACTCTATACCGTCCTTCAAACTTTGCACTCATCTTCGACACATTCAACCTTCCTTTTACTTCTTTTATCTACAATACTTTTGCACCTATTTCAAACGAACGAAACCTTCCATGTTCCTCACGCCATCCACTCTGCTCGCCTTCACTCAAACGAAACCTATCTTTCACTCGCCTTTCAAAATTCATTACAAACTGACACGGAGACACCCCAGTTGCACTATATGCTCATACACTCTACTCAACCATTCATCCCAGTCATTCTCAACATCTCACACAAGGTCCTAATTGTACGTTCAGCCAACCTATTCGAAGACGGTACATACGGAGTCGTTCTCACATGCTCCACACCAATCTCTCTCAACATTCGCTCAAACACTTCACTCGCAAACTCAGGCCCATTATCACTCAAACACGTCCTAAGCTTCCATACACACATAGGAAAAAACAACTGCTCAACCATACGCGCAACAGTCACACTCCTTCTATCTCTCACAGGCGCCGCATACACAAACCTACTTTTATGATCAACCATCACAACGAAACCAATATTTTCAGCACTCGTACGCGGTAAAGACACACAAACAATCACTATTAATTCGAATGGTTCTTTCGCATCAACTTCCAACATCGGCGGCTTCACTTGCACACCTTGCACCTTTCGCTTATGACACCTTTCACACGTAGTCGCAACATCATTCACAACAGTTCTCAGAAACGGATGGAACACACGCTCCTTCATAAACTCCCCCAACTTAAACTTACCCATATGCTCATAATTATCATGCACAACTTTCACCAGACCAATCATACCAGCCAAGGACATCACAGGTACATACATATCATCCCCATCCTTCATATGCCTCACAAAATATACAAAATCCATACAAACCACAAAATAATTAGCATACCTTTTAAAATCCCTCAAACACTCAGGCTATTCATTCAAATCAACACGCATCATCACACATGTCTTTAACTCACTGACAAAAGGACACATCTCTTGCATCTCTAGAATATTATCATCACTTAAAATCTCATTCTCATCATCCATAACCAATACAATTATACTGAAAACTTTACAACTTTCTTCGCACACTCATTCAACCCCATCACCTAACATTCAGCTTTCATAAGACAATCCTTATCAGCATCCAAGACAAATCATTCAATCTCATAAAGTCCACACCAAGCAAGAAACAACTCGGCATTTGCTCAAATTTCAGAATCACAAAGCCATGCATCACATTCACACCATTGCCCAGACTCACTCTTAGACTAACCTGTTTCCATGCCACTATCATTCCATTTCCCAATCCACTTATCTGTAATTTCACAGGATTACGTTCACAACATCTCATCCTCGTACACAATCTGTCTCTCACCACCAAAGTGCACAAAAACAATCACTCCATACAAACGACTCACTACAATCAACACTTCCTGAAACGGCCGGACCCCTGGCAAACACATCGCTCTCAATTCTTTCATAAAGTTCCGCACCTTCACCTTCCCAATACTTTCAGGTTTCCTACATACTTTACTCATTACCTCCTTCCTTAAGTCACCCACATTATCGGCCACTCTCCCATCAACTCCACCACTTTTCAAATCTTTCAAACCATTACATACGCTCTCAAACAAGGAATCACCACCACCCTTACTCTCCTTTCCATTCCTAATCCCTTTTGGAAAATACTCAGGATCACTCACTCCACATACATTTTCATCATTTGTACCAGGATACCTTGACATCAAATCAGCTACTCCATTCGGTTCACCAGGCACATACTCAATCACATAGTCACAATCACTCAAATCTTCCAAAGTCCTCGCAATCCTACTATCAGCCCATTTCATACGTTGCAAATACATAAGAGGTTGGTGATCTATTTTGATCACAAACCTCACACCATACAAAAACGGGCCCAACACTTTCAAACAATACATTATTGCATCTATCTCTCACTCCACAGTCGAATACTTTCGTTCTGCCACATTCATAGCCTTGGATACATACCCAATTATTCGCCTGACATTCTCTTTATTCAAACGCTGCTCTGGCATCAGAAAACCTCCCATACAGTACCCACTCGCATCCCTATACAATTCAAGCATCTTAGCATTCACACTATAGTCCTGGTATGCCAATTCAACATCTTCAGCTGCTCCCTCTTTCAGTCTCGTATACGCTTCATTCATCTTATCCTTCCACCTAACAATCGTACTACCTTTCTTGCCCATCCACTCGTTCAGAGGTTTACTCACACACGAGCAATCACGTATAAACTTTCAATCAAACCCAGAAACGATTTCAGCTGCTTCATAGTCACCGGTTTCGAAAAATTCGCACCTTCTCAGCATACTTCGTCGACTTTCGCAACCCATTATCACTCACCATATGCCCAAGGAACTCTACTTCTTTCGCAAACCATTCACTCTTCGATACTTTCACTCTCACACCAACACTCTCCAATGTTCTTAACACATCATTCACTAATCTCATATGCTCTTCAAAACTCTCAATCCTAATCAAAATATCACCTATAAACACAATCACTTTCTTACTCGCAAACTTACTCAACACAACATTCATTGCCTGCTGGAAGGCTCCAAGAGCATTAGCCAACCCAAAGCTGAGGTTCCGGAACTGATAATGCCTTTTTGTAGAGGAAAAGGCAGTCACCGGCCGGCTCTCCTCAGTAATAGGCATCTGGTAATACCCTCGTACCAGATCAAGCTTTATAAACCACTTCATCCCATGCATACTATACACACACTCAGATACCAAACACATCGGAAACTTTTATTTCATAGTCCTTTCGTTCACCTTTCGATAATCCACACACAGACGCAATCTTCCATCCGGTTTACGGACGGGCACAATCGGATTATTCCATGCACTCTAACTTTCTTCAATCACCCTCAATCGCTCTAATTCCACACACTGCTCCTCAATCTCATCAGCAACCGGACGCGGGAAATATCTCGGCCGCTGATAGATTGGTGTCCTCTTTCAGGACAATCTTGGTTTCCGGAAGCTTCGCAACCCCGAAATCCACATCGCCCTTACTGAGGACCCTCTTTTCATTCAAACAGCATTCAATACACATCCTCCCTTTCATACTCAGTCAAACATTCATCCAATTCCACCATCATTTCCACTTCATTATACGTCTATCTACACGTGTGTTCATTCGCAACATTTACCCTGACATCCGTGATATCATCCATACCTACCTCCCTAAAAGTGGAGAGGTGACCCAGTTCATCTCCGACTTGGATCCCTCTCACCTGCCCTTTCACTCTGAGGTCCACCTGCACACATGCAAAAGGATCATTCACTCTCATCAGGCCATCAAACACACACGCAACACGCCTTACCCTATAACACGCATCTTTTCCATCCAATGACACAGCGTTCTTACCTATATCCAAACTCATATCTTCACTCCAACTCACTCTAACAGACACCCTTTTACCCTTCACAAGCCTTACACTCTCCATAGCAGTCATCTCAATACCGCTAAACACACTCCTAAAAACACTACCATCTTTCCCTACATACAACTTATACACCCCACTTTTACCAATCTTTTTCTCAATCTGATAACTCGCAGGATGCACAACCATACGGTTCACTTTCATAAAATCATACCCCAAAATCACACCATACTCACTACGCACCTTATCAATCACAGAGAATTCACACTCATTCATCAACATACCATGCATTCGAACAGCTGACTTTATCATTTCAATCACATGTACTCTCATACTACCAATCCCTACCAAAATACCTTTACACTCAGACAGGAGGGCTTTATCACTCAGCTTGTCATACACGTCCTTATATACCAAGCTCGTCTTGCACCCAGCATCTATCAAAGCCAAACACTCAATTCTGTTCAATTCAACTTTCACACTCAGACACTCATACTTCCTACCAGGCAGCACTTCCATACTAGAAAGACTTACCAACACATTACTCGCACTCATGCACCCAGAGGATACTTCACCAGGTACCCCCTTACAATTCAGTTTCCCGCTTCAGACTTTCCATTCACACCTCGCGCTCTCAGTCTAATCCAACACTTTTTATTCGAATGTCCTTCCATCGCACAATAACTACATACATTCCTCTGGTCACGACACATCCTCGCATAATGACCAGCCTTTCCGCAATTACCACAAGCATACTTTATACTTACCCAGCAGTCGCTCCACCGTTGAACGACGGATTGTCTCTCTTCAAATGGCCTCTTGCTTTACATTCGAAGCACTCTTTCATACTTTCCTGGCAATCATTTATCATATTCCCTTTCTTACCACACCCAAAACAGGCACCAGACGTCCACCTACATTCCGCTAACATATGCCCCTTCCTTCCACACCTACGACATTCCACGATTGTCTCTCATTTCCCGGGACATACCTCGGTTGCTCCCTCACATACCTATTCACGCCTTACCACTCATCTGTCCCTTTCCATTTGTCCATCCTCCATTCGCCCATCCAGCCTGCCGGCCCAGGAAGATCGTCATAACCCCAGCTGGCGCAGCCCTCAGGGCATCCCGATAGCTGACAAACTGCTCGGGTGGAGGAAAACTCCTGGGCTTCTCACCCCCAAACATTCACACTGTACGATCCATCCTCATCAAATCTCCCGTCTTCCAACAGTTCCAACACATCCTCCCACACCAACCGTTCACATGTCAGCCTCATTCTCTCTTTTCTCTTCGCATTTAGCCTTTCACTTCTTTTTCGCAGGACCGTATCAAGGAACTTTCTCATCAATTACTTAGACTCATTCACACCGTCATCACCATACCTCTCTCTCGCCATAGCCTCAAGCCTATGCGCATAAATATGCACCCTTTCCCTCCTCCCCATGTGAGCCTTCTCAAATTCATTCATCTTTTTATACTTCACATACTCTTTCATTTGTTTCACTTGCCCAATCAATCGCTTCTTTACCCCCTTATACCTTGGCTCACTCACACTCGTGATCACGCGAAAAAACTCTAGCACCTTCCCTTCCAAGCACTCTCCTAAAACGTTCACCCAATATCCCTTATTCTCCGGGTACTTGAGCTTCCAATACAGCTCAAATTCCCCGAAGAATTCATCTACACTCTTCCCACCATGCAACCTAAATTTATCCACCTTTGGCACTTTCCTTATCAAAATACCCTTCACCAAATTCACTTCACTCTCACTTGAGCTGCTCTCGCTCTCGCACATACCAATCACACCATCACTCTCTCCTTCATCCGAGTACGGCGAGTCTACACTATTCCCTCTCACCTTCCGATTCTTTCCATTTAACCCAGTCTTCTTTCCTCTCTTGCGTTCCACTCTCTTCCATTCTCCTTCCTTCCTATCATTTACTGTATCCTCCCTATACTAACATACACTTCCAATCATCCCCTTCGTCCTATCGCCTTCAGTCGGAACAGGGGACAGGGTCGAGGGTCGAGGGTCGTGGGGCCGGTCCTGACCCCTTCGTCGTGTCATATAGGTCCTGCATCCTTTAGTCGACCTGCCTTTGTCTTTCGTTCATTTCCACCTTCATCCAATCAGTCTTCTCATTTATACACACCATATCACTCCTCAGTCCCTCAATCACGCTCCTCAACATTGTACATTACTCTTCTTTCTGCCTGAACTCCAGCCTGAGTCTCACAATCTCATCATGGAGACCCTGCTCCACATAAGACATCCTCTCAGGTTAGTAAGAAAGGTCAGAAGAAGGAAAAAACAATCACTACGTCCAATCCGATGACGGAGTGCAATATAATCCTGTCACGATCCCGGTTTCGATATTTCACGTCCCTATTCGGGCGCTAAATGTAGCGGGCCATGAACCTACGCTCTAATCCTAATCGTTCCAGCCCGCTTCCTACACTAATTCGGACGTGATAAATCGAGGGAGAAATGAAACGGATTGTATATACAGTCCTTTATTTACAAAATATATGGGAGTAAATATTTACAAGAGATACGGGAAAATATATTTGAGATCTCGAAAAAAACAAAAAAAAAAACAATCTACTTATTCGCGGAATATCCACAATCAAATATAAATTAATCCTATCACCAAACGAAAAAATGATAAATGAAAAAAAAAACAAGAAATGCAATAGATGGGATGAATGTACAACAAGGAAGTCTAACAACCACACCTGATGCAAACAAAAATAAAAGGCATCATGTGGTACTCCCGGGGGGATGTATGTACTACCGGCTGTTCGAGTGTTCACAATGCTGCCTAGGACTTATCAAGAAAAACTGGCGCCTCCAAGCTCGGTATAATATTATATTACGATCCAGTCGCGTATTGAGGCTATATAGAAGCCCTCCTCCTTCTAAATGGGACGTACAATAACTTTAGTTAAGTTATTTCAAATCCTATAATTTCCGCCACTCTTTACAAATTGAAGGACTATCCTGTTGAATTTTAACAAAATTATATAGTGGCCTTTCGCAAAATAAAGTAATTAGCTGAGCAAGAGAAAAGAAACATTTTATAATACAACATGAAATCAAATATATATATATATATATATATATATATATATATATATATATATATATATATATATATATATATATATATACAAAGAAAGCAACTAAAAGATCTGCGGGTGATAATACAACCACCACAGGGCTATGCCATTTTTATTTTCTGCCTTTCAAATAAAATTTTAAGACAAAAAGAAAGATGCAGAAGCCTGGTGTAGCTGACTATAAATACATATAGTACAGGAAATAAGAGTTGGACGCGAATGGGCAAATGAGAGAAGAAACCGGAGGTTTTTAAAGGCAAGAGAGAGGGACATTAGAAGAATCCAGAATCAAAGGGAGCAGAGGGCGGCACAGTGAAGGCGATTCTTTACCGAGAAGACAGAAATAACGCCAAGGGAAAAAAGTTTTGAATTCCTGGCCGGGACTCGAACCCGGGTCTGCTGATTGCCGGTCAGATGCTTTACCACTAAGCTACCAGGCACAGTAACTATATTTCACCCAAATCGTTACCCCATCAAACCCAGTATCTCCCTAAGCTAGGAACTTCCAAGGAATTTTTATACCGCATGCTCTTACCCGCTCACAATTTAAAGGCTCACTGTCGATGTCACATACAAAGAAAGCAACTACAGGATCTGCGGGTGATAATACAACCACCACAGGGCTATGCCATTTTTATTTTCTGCCTTTCAAATAAAATTTGAAGACAGAAAGAAAGATGCAGAAACCTGGTGTAGTTGACTATAAATACATATAGTACAAGAAAATAAGAGTGGGACGCAAATGGGCAAATGAGACAAGAAACCGGAGGTTTTTAAAGGCAAGAGAGAGGAACATTAGAAGAATCCAGAATAAAAGGGAGCAGAGGGCGGCACAGTGAAGGCGATCCTTTACCGAGAAGACAGAAATAACGCCAAGGGAAAAAAGTTTTGAATTCCTGGCCGGGACTCGAAACCGGGTCTGCTGATTGCCGGTCAGATGCTTCATCACTAAGCTACCAGGCACAGTAACTATATTTCACCCCATCAAACCCAGTATCTCCCTAAGCTAGGAACTCCCAAGGAATTTTTATACCACATGCTCTTACCCGCTCACAATTTAAAGGCTCACTGTCCATGTCACATACAAAGAAAGCAACTACAGGATCTGCGGGTGATAATACAACCACCACAGGGCTATGCCATTTTTATTTTCTGCCTTTCAAATAAAATTTGAAGACAGAAAGAAAGATGCAGAAACCTGGTGTAGTTGACTATAAATACATATAGTACAAGAAAATAAGAGTGGGACGCAAATGGGCAAATGAGACAAGAAACCGGAGGTTTTTAAAGGCAAGAGAGAGGAACATTAGAAGAATCCAGAATAAAAGGGAGCAGAGGGCGGCACAGTGAAGGCGATCCTTTACCGAGAAGACAGAAATAACGCCAAGGGAAAAAAGTTTTGAATTCCTGGCCGGGACTCGAACCCGGGTCTGCTGATTGCCGGTCAGATGCTTCATCACTAAGCTACCAGGCACAGTAACTATATTTCACCCAAAGCGTTACCCCATCAAACCCAGTATCTCCCTAAGCTAGGAACTCCCAAGGAATTTTTATACCACATGCTCTTACCCGCTCACAATTTAAAGGCTCACTGTCCATGTCACATACAAGGAAAGCAACTACAGGATCTGCGGGTGATAATACAACCACCACAGGGCTATGCCATTTTTATTTTCTGCCTTTCAGATAAAATTTTAAGACAGAAAGAAAGATGCAGAAACCTGGTGTAGTTGACTATAAATACATATAGTACAAGAAAATAAGAGTTGGACGTGAATGAGCAAATGAGACAAGAAACCGGAGGTTTTTAAAGGCAAGAGAGAGGGACATTAGAAGAATCCAGAATCAAAGGGAGCAGAGGGTGGCACAGTGAAGGCGATCCCGGCCAGGAATTCAAAACTTTTTTCCCCTGGCGTTATTTCTGTCTTCTCGGTAAAGGATCGCCTTCACTGTGCCGCCCTCTACTCCCTTTGATTCTGGATTCTTCTAATGTCCCTCTCTCTTGCCTTTAAAAACCTCCGGTTTCTTGTCTCATTTGCTCATTCGCGTCCAACTCTTATTTTCTTGTACTATATGTATTTATAGTCAGCTACACCAGGTTTCTGCATCTTTCTTTCTGTCTTCAAATTTTATTTGAAAGGCAGAAAATAAAAATGGCATAGCCCTGTGGTGGTTGTATTATCACCCGCAGATCCTGTAGTTGCTTTCTTTGTATGTGACATGGACAGTGAGCCTTTAAATTGTGAGTGGGTAAGAGCATGTGGTATAAAAATTCCTTGGAAGTTCCTTGCTTAGGGAGATACTGGGTTTGATGGGGTAATGCTTTGGGTGAAATATAGTTACTGTGCCTGGTAGCTTAGTGGTAAAGCATCTGACCGGCAATCAGCATACCCGGGTTCGAGTCCCGGCCAGGAATTCAAAACTTTTTCCCCTGGCGTTATTTCTGTCTTCTCGGTAAAGGATCGCCTTCACTGTGCCGCCCTCTGCTCCCTTTGATTCTGGATTCTTCTAATGTCCCTCTCTCTTGCCTTTAAAAACCTCCGGTTTCTTGTCTCATTTGCTCATTCGCGTCCAACTCTTATTTTCTTGTACTATATATATATATATATATATATATATATATATATATATATATATATATATATATATATATATATATTAACATCTCTTCATTTAGGCATACATTCTTACAGAGGGAGGGAGAGGGTATTGGGAAAAGGGGGTGGGAGAATGGCCCTACAATTGCTTTCACATTCGCTCCACCACATGTTTTGCTTCATTCCAGATTTTCCTCCAGTTCCCACAAAGATCTTTCAAACTTGCTATCAACTCGTTGACATTTGTGACTTCAACATCAACTGTAGAATGTCTTGCTTGCAGAATTTTATTGCATTTCATTTTGTGCCAAAATCTTGAACTAAATTGCTGACATAATCACAAGGGTAAACGATGAGACATACTTAATAGTGCGATTAGTTCAATCCTTGATTTACATGTCAGATTCATTGTTAACAGTTCTTCAAGTGAAGCCCTAAGCTGGTAAGGCATGCTGCAAATGTTTTTACACAATCTATTTTCGAAGAGCATCTTATTTCGGACTTGTGAAGTGACTGATTTCCTGTATTGTTCAGAAGAATCTCCCAACGTCGTGGACTGGAGCTGAAGAGAGTGTGCTGTCTGAATTGTTCCGAAAAGGGTGATGGCTTTCGGATAACATTCAGCAGAGTCTGTTTCACATAAATTTAAAGTATAACATCCACAGGGTGAAAAGAGTGCCAAAGCATTTTTGCAGAAGACGTGCGTGTATCCCTTTGTATTTTCCCGCCATATTGGTTCCAATGTCGTAACTTTGCTCCCTGCAATCTGAGAAAGGGATGTTGTTCTCTTCCAACGTTTCCAGTACCATTTTCGCAATATCGTTTCCAGTTTTGTTTCTACAATCAACAAACTTCAAAAATCGCTCCTCGATAGCATATCCAAAATCGTCTTTCACAAGATATCGTAATATAAAGACAGTTTGATCAACATGAGAGGAGCCTGGTGTTTCATCCACAATAATTGAAAAGTATTTCGAGAAGCTTCTTTCAAAGAGAATTTGTTGTGCAACAAGTTCCGAGCAAAGAGAAACAAATTCTTTATAAGTCTCAGCTGAGAGATATTGTACCTGTAGTCTGCCTCTTTTCTGCTGCAATTCCTTCACCTTTAGCACATGTTATTTCAAAGTAGGATCCCACGAAACAACAGTTCTACCAAGCCCCAAATTTTTCATTTCTTTCATCTCCAATTCTTTGCAAACATCCTTTTTATTGCTATGCCTCTCTCCCCCAGAATAAAAACAATGTCTATTGTGAGGGAACAAGCACGTGATGGCAAAAATAGCGTTTTGTTTTGAAGCATTACATCCACGTGATGGACATCATTGCCACTTAGAAGCATTTTTCCAAGTTTAAAAGCTTGAGAAACTACAGGAGCGGGCTGAGGAATGCAGCCCTTATCACCCCGGGTATTTACCCAATGAAAGACTCCGTTGTGACCTTCACCACTTTCCAACCAAACAGAGATTGCCTGAGGCAAACGCCAACCGAGGCCTCGCTCGCATTACTCAAACGATGGATGATAGCCCCCCTTTCTATCGGATAAGCTCTCTCACTCCAGGCATGCATATTTACCCGTTTTGCCAGGAACCGAGTTGATTGTGCGAGAAAAGCTCACGTTGAAAAGACGATTCTACTCCTCCTCGATTCGGGTCGTCGTACGCCGAAGCCAAGGACTCTGCAGGATCAGTCAAATATCCCTCCTGGATACGTCAAATATCTACCCTGGGTAAGTCTAGTGTCCTCTTCCTGGATTAGTCAAGAATACTCTTCCCGTTAAGAACACCCGTCTGACTCCGTGCAACGTCTCCATCTCCAAAGAAGAAATCAAGTCTTGTCCCAAAGGCTTCATTGAAGATTGATCTTCGCGTAAGACCCCTTAATTGCGCACAGTCATCAAATCAATCCGTTTTGACGTCTCAGAAGAAACTTACTCTCAGTTTTCTTTGAAGGAATTGTATCGGTAGAATTTACAGCCTCTACTCTTTAAGGCTCTGCCATTCCCCCCCCCCCCGCCATCTTAAAGGAATATTTCAACTCCGAGCAAGTTGACCCTGGGTGGTGTCGAAGTGAATTCAACTTATATTCCTCCTCTTCGCCAGACACGACCATCATCTTCCCCCTTCATTTGTACAAGATATCGTAATAAGTATTTTTTAATTGACGCCTACTGTTCCCCCATTATCATTTATCATTGTGTTTACTAAGTCAACGGGTAAAGCCAAATTTTAATCCCGTCCTGCCAAACCATTTTAATTCATTTAAATACCTAATTTCATTACTTGCCCGTTGACCACTTTAACGATTTGTCTTATTGTATGTATTTCTATTTTGTACCATTTTAACCTAAATTATTTATAATTATTAAAGTCTATTTTTGTCGACCTCTTTGCTTTTAACCTTTGAGCTCATCATAGCCGTGTAGTCCTCTGTACATAAGTGAGATTTAAACAACTTAGCCATTAAGGAATCAAAGTAGTTCTATTGGATTAGCCCTCTCTTACGAGAATCTGACCTCGTAATCTGACCCGGCCGACCAAAAAGTATAAAAAAAAACGCGCACTTAAAATAGAATATAATAGATGGTATATAGAAACCTATTCCACGAAATATCGTAATATATATATATATATATATATATATATATATATATATATATATATATATATATATATATAAATATATATATATTATAAAATCTGGTGGCAAGTGCGTTAGGTGGATTTAAAAGTTTATTTTTAGGTCTTTTAAAGTCCCCCCAATCATTTTTTGTGTTTTAAGTGAAAAGGCTAAAGATTTGCTCAAGGGTTTAAGAAGAATAATTTCCCATTTAAATTTTAAAGTCCCTGTATTAAATTATGAATGTACCTAGACTCCGACAAAGAATTCCCCAGGCGGATTAAGTAGACTGACCTTTTTTTGTGCATTGTAATTGTCCCAGAGATAGGAACTCGAATAGTTCTTGAGTGTGGGTAAAATTTTGCGCACACAAACGAACCTAAGAAAAATTAGAAAAAAATAGTTTCGTTCGAAGTTTTTAAGGCACAAGGTGAATCTCTTGCCCTGTCGGGAAGAAATTTGATAGACTATATACAAAATGAAGAAAGACATGTTAGGGAAGAAAGAAGAAGTAAAGAGAATCTAGAACAAGAAAGACAACGTGTACAAGAAGAAAGACAACGTGAATTAGAAAGATAAAAAAAACAACGTGAACAGGAAGAAACGCAACAAGTACGCCAGCACGAAGTGGAAATGATGCGAGCACAAGCAGAAACACAATCTGTGAGTAGCAAATCAGAAGCCCCTAAGAGGGGGCCCCCTTAAACTCCCCATATTTAAAGAGGGCGAAGAATTTTCCTCATTTCTCACGCATTTTGAGAAAATCCTTGAAATCAATCACATTGATTTGGAAACAGAAGGAGTAGAGAAATTGCTCCCCTTACTCAACTCTAAATTGAGAGATATCTTCATCTCGTTGCCCCCAGAATGCACAATTGATTGTTCAACCCTCAAGGCTGAATTACTCGCAGCACATAATATGACCCCTGATTACTACCGCTATAAGTTCCGTCGCGCTAGGATTCTACCCGGTAAAACAGTTTGGGTATACCCTCCAAAGAAACCTTAAATTTTGGCTAGAGTCTTAAAAAATTTCCCCCGATTATGAGTCCCTATTGGATTTTGTTTTAAGGAATCAGTTACTGGCTTCGCTGCCCCCAGAGATCCGCGCAGCCGTGAAGGACCGGCTTTGTCGATCCTTCAAGGAATGCGTTGAAGAAGCGGATGTTTTCGCGGCGAGTCATAATCTGCACCCTAAGGACTCCAAGAAGCCCTCTCCACCGTCCCCTAAATCAAAAAACTGAAATCCCAGATTTAATCAAAACTCCCAGTCGAAGTGTGTAAAAGTACCGGGCTCCTTCAAACCAAGAAGTTTTCCCTCCACTAAACCTCGAGACGTGAAGCCCCCTTTTCAATCTTTTCCTCCAGTATCCTTCCCTAGGAAACCCATTGTATGCTATACGTCTGGTGTAGCAAACCACATAAGTTTAGACTGTCCCCAGAACTCTAAATTTCGGAACAACCCCCTTCAACAGGTTCACCAAGTAAGCGCCGCTACTGCTCACCCTCTTCTTCCCGTTGAACCCCCCATTCCTTCATCTCCCCAAGGCCCGCCGGATCACCAAGTGAATTTTATTTTTAATAATAGCTCACCAGGAGCCTTATAATTTGAGAATGGCAGTGTAAACGGTTGCCGTACTTCCACTATCGTCCGTGATACAGGGTGTACTTGTATCATTGTGTCTGAAAAGCTTTTTC
The DNA here is from genome assembly GCA_963969495.1 of Ceratothoa steindachneri. Classification (NCBI taxonomy): domain Eukaryota; kingdom Metazoa; phylum Arthropoda; class Malacostraca; order Isopoda; family Cymothoidae; genus Ceratothoa; species Ceratothoa steindachneri. Next base: position 216,826,899 of record OZ018322.1, read on the forward strand.
TCCCTGTGCCCCCTGACCACGACAAATTTGCAATATTCACGACTACTTAGGACGTTCAAACCGCTTCCCAATTGTAAGGTGCTATATCGACTCTCAATACTTTAAGGGCTAGGCCGAAGCAGTTTTGGCCCCAATTAAATTTTGTTCGATATTAATTGGACAAAGTCCCCAAATATCCCCTAACCCAGTGGCTCAGCCTGTCACAACACGCGCAGGAACAAGAAAAGAATGCCAGGATCCTGTCTCCCTCCAAGTTCCCGCTAATTCAGAATTTAAGGGAATTCTAAACCCAGAACTCACCAAGGCACAGAAGGTGTGTGGAATTCTCCTTCCCTTATGAAAAAAGTCTCAAAATAAAGAGCGAGACTCGGTTTATGGAAACAAGCCCATGTCCTACGTCGAAAAGGATGGCCTCATTTTCAGAGAGACTACGGATGGAGTTAACCACGTAGACCTCTTCCTTTGCGTTCCCCAATCCCATGTCCACATGGTGTAAAAATTAGACAATTAGGCTCGTATCGAAGTTTTCCGAAAATTTTATTATACAAAAGCCAGCCTTCTTTCTCCATTGTCGTAGAATGACGCTAACATATACATCACTTCTACCCATTTAAGCGTGGTTGCTCAAGGTGAACGCGTGACCTTGATTCTACTCTGGTCACGACAGAGATGGGGCATAGAAGTGAGGGGGACGGGGGACGAGCGCGAAGGATTTTAAACTTCCAAAGAATGAGTACAGTTAGCCAATATTAACTAATGATGGCTCCGGCTGAGGCATATGAAAAGGTAGGTACAAAAGTAAGCCTATTCCAGCTATATACCCAGGAATAAAGAATTTCTCTCTCTCTCTCTCTCTCTCTCTCTCTATATATATATATATATATATATATATATATATATATATATATATATATAAAGAGAGAGAGAGAGAGAGAGAGAGAGAGAGAGAGAGAGAGAGAGAGAGAGATTCTTTATTCCTCGGTATATAGCTGGAATAGGCTTCGAAATGGCGAACAGGAAATATAACTTTTCTTCTCGAATAATAAAAATTTTTGTGACTAACCTTTTATACAAAAAATACACCTATATAAATATTTATTTCATCTACTCATAACACTATAAAAATTTCAACCAATCAGGATTGATATACATTTAATAGTTATTCTTACGTTCATTTTTGGAATTACAGCCTTAGCGTTGACAAATTGACCAATGAGCTTTTAGATATACGCACTGTAATAATTGTCCAATAAACGCCATGATAGTTTTAAAATGTTACTAACGCTCCAACCGTTTGCACATAAACACGGCTGAAATCAATTTTATAATTGAAGACTGCGCTCCAAGAAGACTTTACCTCTTACAAGCAAAGTCCTACTTCTACAATTCTCGGAATTCTCCATTGTTTCAGTAGGTGAAGATTTTTACGGCTTTTGGAGGAACGTCCCCTTGGGTTCAACGGAAACCGTCTGGTTTTACCAAGGACATACGAGCGTACACACCCGCGAGGGTAGAAACCCTACCAACGAGGGATTTTGGATGAACTGGAGTTTCTGACCTGCATCTTGCCTGTTTCCATAACAGCAGCACAACTTTGGTTCGAATAACCTTTCTGCCATTAAGGTCTATAGAAGCCGTCTGCCTCTGACATGTCCGAACCCCGGAAAGAAACCTCAAAGTGAGCGCAAAGAAAGTGGCCCCATTCTGGGGCGGAGTGGTCAGGTCAGATAGGAGGACCCTGATAGACATTTTAGACAGGTAGCCTGTTTAGGTACTCGCCCCCGCGATAAGGGCCTGGTAGATTCAAGTAGCTCGTAGCTCCTGCTGTTAGGGCCGTCATGGACGACCCTAACGGCGAGAAAAGAGTCCCGCTCCATGTCAAAGAGTGATGCCAAAAGCCTTCGCGCGAGAAGGTTTTTGAAACTTTCTTCTCATTGCTTGGGATTGCTATTTGCCGACTTAAAGACCAATATTATGGTTACTTGGCATTTTGCGACACTAATCAAGATTTGGACAACCTTCTGAGCGTGAATTCGAGGAAGAAATTAGAAGAGATCAGCCTCATACCACGTGTTCTACCACATGTATCAGCCAAGAGATCGATTATTTGCCGACGTATCGACACTTACGTTGGTACCCAATCAGTTGAGGAGATAAAACAAGAAGTTGAGGCGAAGCAAGCTTGGGCAAAAATCGAGGATGCAATTAAGTTCAAGAAACGTGAAGGAGAAGAACACACTCATGTGTTTAAAATAATCTTTCAAATCACTGAGATGGCAACGAAGGCGGCGGAAAATGGACTGGTCCTATTTAATTCAAAAGTCTCCACCAGTTGCATTGAGCAAGAGGTTTTTATGCCGGTGCAAATCTGCTTCTCCTACTATAACCACAAAAAGCATGCCACTAAGGACTGTCAGGCTACAGTCAAGATCTGTTCTAAGTGCTAAGAACTGGTTACACATGGAGAGAGTGTACTAGCTCCAATAAGAAGTGCATTAATTGTGGCAATTATCACCGTACTCTATCAATGTCTTGCCCAATAAAGAAGGCCTTGATAACGGACCAAAAGAAGACCATGATCCAGGAGAGAAATAAAAGAAAAACTACTTCATATGTAGGGGGTGCCAAGATGTATAAGAGAAAACTTCCTTCCAAAGCGAGAATATAAATAGCCCATTAAATTACCAAGTCAAGATGGACTACGCCGTGGCGTAATGGTAGAGTGCTTGCCTCGGGATGCAAAAGACCCAAGATCGAACCCCAAAGTCCACAATTTTTACAAAGAAAATTCTCGAAGAAAACGGAGAATGCTTCAAGGAGGCCTAAGAAATCGACTCAAGAGAAAACCGCGCTCTCGGGAAACGGAAAGAAAAACGACTTCAAGGGCTAACTCGTCTCAAGAAATCATCACGTCATCATGAAGCAGAAGAAGTCATCACGTCATGAGAATTGGAAGGAATCACATACATCGTAGTTAAATGGAAGATTCATCAAGAAAGAATATTAAGTCAAAGGACACTTCAGTCAAGAAGTAATAAATACATTTGATAAATGAGAAAATAAATATAATAAAGAAGATCTCCCCCCCATAACTGGTGACTCTCAAAAGGCCGAACAATATTCTGATCTTCGTTGCAACTGCACCTGCTCTCCTACTAGAGATTAAGAAAAGGTGCTGAAGGAAACTTCAGGAGATTTTGGAAGGAGATGCTATTATTACTCATTGATTAAAGAGAATTCGCCACGCTCTTCTCATCCCACTGAATCAACTCCACTCATCCTGCAGCCTCGGAGGTCGGGGAGGGAGAGCTACTAGTAATCCTCGATTAAGAAATCCAATACTAGTCTCTCCCCAATCCTCAAATTCGCTCCGCGTTCTAGAAAGGGACCTATGTAGCGGTGCGAAGATGTATAAGAGAAAGCTTCCTTCCAAAGCGAGAATATACATAAATAGCCCATTAAATTACCAAGTCAAGACGGACTACGCCATGGCGTAATGGTAGAGTGCTTGCCTCAGGATGCAAAAGACCCAAGATCGAACCCCTAAGTCCACAATTTTTACAAAGAAAATTCTCGAAGAAAACGGAGAATGCTTCAAGGACTAACTAATCCAGAGGGACCAAGAAATCGACTTAAGAGAAAACCGCGCTCAAGGAAAACGGAAAGAAAACGACTTCAAGGGCTAACTCGTCACAACTCATCTCATCCCATTAAAATCGTCAAGAAGCATCAAGAAGTCATCACGTCATCAGAATTGGAAGGAATCATCACATCGTCAAGTTAATATGAAGATTACATCAACAAGAATTACGAAGATCAACTCCTAACCCAGCCAACTTAATAAAGAAGAAAGAATCTCAGCCTACAAGAAGTAATAAATAGATTTGATAAATAAGAAAAAGTAATAAGAAAGGGCCCCCCCCCCATACATATGCACAGACGACAAAAGTTTCCGAACAGAAGACCACGATACAAATAGACCAGAAGATGAGACCAGACCTTATTATGTGTATATTATACGCACATTTCGTGAATATAACGAACCCTGGCAGTTATGCGACGGAATTTAAATAAGATGCTGGTACAGAATGGACTGAAGCCGATGTGGTTCGCGGATAACCCGCCATCAGGAGACATATTTCAAGCCCAATTAAAGAATCTCAAACAACCTGAGACAAGGCCTTGTTATACTTCTCGTGAGCCGCGTTTGCGCAAGAAAGAACGTGCCGTGAATGATGACTCTCAGATGGAGATCAGTAACTAACTGAAAGAGGCTCTACCAAAAAACGATGAGGTTAAACCTGCGGCATCAACTCCTGCCTCCGCTACACCTATCTATCGTACTACCCCAGATCTGTGCATGAGAATCTACGGCTCTCCATCTGCTCCCATACCGAAGAAAGCCAATGTCAATGAACTGATAGAAGGAGTTACTAAAGGCAGGTATAAATGAGACTTTGATGTGGACGTTACGGAAGAAGAGCTCCTAAACGCCTTAAAAAAGGGAAAGATAGAAATATGCCCCTAATCCTACTTAAACCTTAACCAGGATCAATATACGAAGAAAAGATCTGGTAGGGTAAGGTCACAAGCCAGAGATAAAGAGACTAAGGTTAAACAACCAAATATCCATAAACCATGGCTATCTCTATCAAACTCATCAGGAACCTTAAGATCTTCTCGTTGAATGTTAACAGATGGAAGAACAAAAGCAGAATATACAATGACATCATTAGAAACGCTGATCCCGACATCGTGCATATTTCTGAGCATGGATTAAACGACAACATCGAGCGTATAAAATATATAACTACGAAGTATTAATGGCTAGCCACTCAAAGGAAAGATTCGACGGGTTGCAATTGCCATCAGAAAAGGCATCAGATTTGAAGAGATACAGGACTTAGAGGAATCGTATTTGGCGGTAAAGATCCCTATGACATATGACGACCTGGTGGTTGCAGTCGGGTATCAACCACCCAGGCACCCGTATCTTCCGATTCCCAACTTCATGTGACTCTTTAAGAGAGAGGCCTCAACGATACTAGTCGGAGATTTGAATGCCCGGTACAGGAAGGCCGGATATACGAGGTCTTTTAACGGAGCTGGTAATTCACTGAGCTTCCTAATCGATAGAGGTGTTATGCAAAGAGAAGGGCCAGACTTCTCTACATTCCATACGGCAAGATCATCGACCACACCGGGCATTGTGTTAACAAATCGAAACTTTTCTTTTAACCATGTTACTCTCAGATCATATAAGTATGATCACCCACATCACTACTTCTTCAATACAAGTGCAAACTCCTAAACGAAGATGCCTAGCAAGAGCTAACTGGGAATTATACCGAGAAAACCTGCGCCAAGTGCATATTGAACAACTCGATGGTGCTGCCTTAGAAGAGATTGACGAGAAACTCGATCTTTTCACCTCGAAAATCTTAGAAGCTGACCACCTGGCTATCTCCTGGACGGAATATAAAACTCTTCCATCTCCAAGGTGGGACGAAAACATACAGCAGAAAATGGATCAGCTGGAAACAATCGTTTTCTTTATAAATATGCATGGGATCACGGCACAACGGTACCAGGAGCTGCGAGAATTAAGGAACGAAATCAGGCAACTCATACTTGAGAGATCGAGAGACCAGTGAGATGATATCATTACTAAAATTGACGCAGAAGGGGCCCCCCCAAAATTTTGGAGTCAAATAAAGAGACTGAGAGGCACTCCTCCTAAGAACAGCATAAGCATCAAGGTCAATGGCGTAGAATATACTGAGGACCATGATATTAAGAGGGAATTTAGGCAGTACTGGTAAAACTGCTTTCGTATTAGCGATGAAGATAACGAGTTATTTGATGAGAGGTATGAAAAAGATGTTCTACTTAGATTGTAAGACCTAGGTGCCGACCTCACGCCACATCACTTCGTGGATAGATCCCGCATTACGCAGGATAAAGGTAGACCATTCACGCACGAAGAGTACAAGTGGGCCCTCTAAGCTTTAAGCAAAAAGCGCCAGGCATAATTGGCATCACTAAAATGCATATTCTGAATGCCCCCAATAACATCAACGAGGGTCTATTAGAACTGTTTAATGCCTGCCTCAATGTTGGCTATTTTCCAGACCAATTTAAAATAGCCCGCATGATCTTTATTCTGAAACCTGGAAAACCGAAAAAGGAGATCAGTAGCTATAGGCCTATCTCCTTGCTGGAGTTTATCGGCAAATTGTTAGAAAAACTTCTTAACACCAGACTGAGGACCTTTCTGGAAACTCACAACTCATACAACTCCAACAACATTGGTTCAGGAGTAAATTTGGTACAAAAACGGCTGTGGCATTAATTACGGAGGGAATAGCGATCGGAAAAACAACGAATGGTAATGTCGATGTCGTACTTCGCGACGTGGCCTTGGCATTCGACAAGGTATAGCTACTGGGTCTGAAAAGCAAACTAAGTGAACTAGCCATGGATGGAAACTTAACCAAGATTCAATTCGACTATCTGGAGGAAAGAGAAGCAGTCGTGAAGATTAATTGTGTAGAAGGGGTAGCCTTTAATCTCGAGGCTGGGGTACCTCAAGGGGGCTCCCTCAGCCCCACTCTGTATTCAGTGTATACTGGAGATTGACCATATCCCGTTCAAGACCTCACCCAGTATATACAACTAGCAGATGATATCAGCCAAGTCATTATCAGTGTTTATAAAAATCCTAACGACATTACTAACAGGACAGGGAGGGAAATTGTTAATATCAATAACTTCGAAAAAATAAATAAGATAAATACCAATGTACTGGTGCAGGGTGAGCTCTATGGTACTCAAGAAAAGACCGAGTTCTAGGCCTGAAGTTAACGTCTGATGGGTACATGGGCTATTACCTACAAAAGATCACCCCTGCTGCGAAAACGTTACAGAATCCTATATCGCTTCAAACAAAGAAAATTCTATATGCTGTCGGTGCGACCACTCCTCTTGTACCTAGCTATACCCATTAATACCATGAGCAAATCTGTTATAAAGAAAGCTCAAGTTATCCAAAACAAGGCAATCAGGTTTATTACCAACGTGTCACTGCTTGACTACATTCCTTCGAGATTACTACACGAGGCGACGGACATCGAGCCAATAAATATTACCCTAAATAGACGAGCACGCAATATTTGGCAGAAAATCTATGATAATATGCTAACAGAGGTGCTGAGCCCGATTAGAATACCTGATGTAGACATACAGAACCCAAGGTTCGGGCAAGCTTTTAAAAACAGCCAAATAATATCTCGACAAGAAATTTAACCGATTTATTGAGAAACTTACCAGAAGATTATATCCTATATCAACTCAAATTGACAATACAATATTAAATGATGAATAAAGAAAATCAAAAATGATTTATTTCACGTAAATAATGATATCAAAATGATTATAAATGATCCTAAGTGGACACTAATTGAAAAAACAAAACAAAAAAACAAATATATATATATATATATATATATATATATATATATATATATATATATATATATATATAATGTAATATAAAAGATCTGGGGTGGACAATACATAAATAAATATAATAAAATACAAATAAATAAATAAAATAAAAGATCCGAAGCGGACACATAAAATTACAAGTAAAGTCATTCAACTATCAAGAGGCCTGCAAGATTTCAAAGGCTTGAATGCTGCACAAACAAACAAAGGGATAATAACTACGGATAAATAAGAATACAAATGACTGAGTTTGCTAGACAACCTGGCACAACCTCTCTCTCTCTCTATATACACCTTTTCTACCTATTCTCTCTACTCTATTTACACATTTTCTACCTTTTTTCATCGTCGATCGTTATAATTGAACAGAGTACGACTTGAGTACGAGTACGAGAGTACTAGTCCTGGCATTGTGTTTGGTCGGGGCAAAGGAGGAAAAGTCAAAGGAAGGTCCTGAAGACGCGCCAACTAGCCAAACACTTCTCTTTTGATCACGAGACGGGAACCTCTTTTTTCGCATAATCAGAAGGAGAAAATAAGAACACATTAGAAAAGCAGCCTTGGTAACCGATGGGGCACCTTCAGGGTGGCCTTATGCGGTCAGCCTGAGGTGAAAAACGAATCCCTCTCCGGCTAATCAGAGGGGAAAAAAACCGCCAAGGCCCGAGGTGATGAATACCATCTTCGGGACTCTTAAGATTCACCTCATCCGACTAATCGAATACCCTAACGGTTGGGCTACGATCTGCGACACCATGGAAGACGTCGAGAAGCTTGTCTCAGAAGAAGCGAAGATGCCACTTAGAGAGTTTGGACTCAAAGCAACCATACCGCAGGAAATCCTAGCCAAACGTACGATCATCCTCCGTCACCTGGACCCGTTCTTCACAGACAACTCTGTAGAAATATCAAAGAAATTATGAAGAAACAAAGTTGGGCAAGAATAGAAAAAGCAGAGAAATTCAGGAAAGGCAATGGTAATGTAAAACTTATCTTCAAAAATATCGAAATGGCGCAAAGGGCCAAGAGAGAGGGCCTCCTAGGCTTCTACCTCTGTGTAGCCCCTGACCAAATCGAAGCAGAAGAATATGTACCAATCTAGTGCTGCTTCAAGTGCTTCTTTGTAGAAGGCCACCTAACAAGAGAATGTAAAGCAGAAGAAACCACTTGCCCAAACTGCTTAAAGACCGGATGCGGTTGGAAAGAGTGCACTTTGGAGAGGCCCAAGTGCATTAACTGCGGTGGAGACCACAATGCCGTGGCAATGAGGTGCCCTGACCGCAGGAAAGCTCTTCGGGCCAAAAAAGAGAAAATAAAACAAGAAAAGAAGGCAAAGGCTAAATTATACGGCTAAGCAGCAACCCCAAAAAACGTAAACACCGATAAAATAACGACAACGAAGCTAGTAATGCCAAGTGAGGGCAGGGAGTTAATGACCATGGTCATTTTTGCCCACCTGGCAAACCTGGCAAACCCGGGAACTTTGGCGGAGGAACTCAACTGACTCCTGCAAACAATGGGACAAACAAAAAGTTATGGTTTCCGCCCAACCCCTCCTCACAAGACATATTAAAAATCCATTTTTCTGACCAGACCGAAGAAGATGAAACAGAAAAGGAAAGTGAACCGAAGAAAAGTGGTACCCGCAGAGCAAGACAATTTCAAAGGCGAAAATCCCAAGAAAAGCCCCGAAAAGAAAAATCAAAGAGGAAAGAAGAAGAAAACAGAAGTAGATAGAAACATCCTGACTACGGAAAAAGAAGAGGAGGACGAAGAGGAAGACGAAGTACTGAAATATTCAGGATTTCTACTAACGAAGAAAAAGGAACTTCTGGAAGAAGGCTTCTTCAACGGTGAGGACGTGTCCCTCAAGGTCTTCGGATCTCCCCTATGTAGGCAGGCCCCCAAAGGCGACCCAGCACGGCTGCTCCGAGGGATTCATAGGGGAGAATTCAAATGGACATTCGAGGGACCGTGCAACGCTAAAGAAATAGAAGGCCTACTTGCAGAAGGATTCGTCTTCATTCCGGACTCGAGCGCTCATACGGTGTTCACAATAATCAAAAATGGGCAAAAAAAACTCAGAAATTGAAAAATAAAGTCAACACTGTGTGCGATAGAAGTATCTTACAAAGTCAATAAAAGTGTCAAAAAAAAAATAAGTGGATGAATAAAAAATATTCAGTGAAATTTAAATAATAATAATAAAATGTTACAAATAGTGAATATAATAACGTCAATAATATAACTAGTGTGAGATAAAAGAGAATATTAAAAACATAAGTGTCCAAAAAAGTGTTAAACATAATAATAATAAGAGTTACTAAAAGTGAAACAAAGTAGATAAATAAGACAAAGATAAAAGTGAAATAATAATAATAATTTAAGTGTAATAATAATAATTATTCAGCGAAATTAAAATAATGATAATAAAATGTTACAAATAGTGAATATAATAACGTCAATAACATAACTAGTGTGCGATAAAAGAGAATATTAAAAACATAAGTGTACAAAAAAGTATTAAACATAATAATAAGAGTTACTAAAAATGAAACAAAGTAGATAAATAAAACAAAGATAAAAGTGAAAGTGAAATAATAATAATAATTAGTTCAAAATGTATAAAAAGGAAAATAATAAATTAAGATATTCAAACGTAAATAACAAGCGATTCAAAAGTTAGGCAAACGTGATTCATAATATAATTAATTAGACAAAGTTTGAGAGCATCTTAACAAAAATAGAACTTAGTTTAATTAATAGAAAAAATTAAGTTAATTATTTGAGAAATTTTAATGTGATAAATAGTTAAGTAAGTGAGATTAATAATATAAGAATTAAGCAGAATTTGAGATGAATAAGTAAAAATTAACATCTAACCAAACCTAAATGAATTCCCATTTTAAGTGTATATGTATATTTAAAATATAACTGTTAATTTTCCAAACATTTGATCTCCAGACACTCCTGGGGAAAATTAATTATTCCTTTTTTTTCTCTCTCATACTCCGACTCGAAACTTTCTCTTCTCCTCTGAAATTTCCCCAAATCTTTCACCACTATTACTCTATATTATTTTTACATATATGTGATTAAATTTAAATTTTTGTAAAGAAAACTCATTGTATTTCTTTCTTTAATACATCGTTTTTTTATAATTGAACAAATTAAAGTGTGTAGAACAAGCAATCAATAGTGCGAAAAGTGAATGAATCGAGGAAATAATAATTAAAATGGTCTAACAGCGTAAAATATAGAATAATAAATTAATGAATAAGCTAAAAGGGACTAGATTAAAACAAACCATTATAATTAATCTAAAACGCGAAAATTAAATAATTGACATAAGTCAGTTAACAATTAATTGACATAATAATAAATGAACTACAGGAATAAAAATATCAGTACAGTTAGTTAACAGATAAGAAGAGTTTAACTCAAGTGTGTAAATAATAGTAACATAAAGTGCTACCAAAATAAAGTGTTAAACGAAACTAGAGGAAAAATTATTCCTAAAAATTTGTACTAAGTTTATATAACTAAAATTAAAAACAATTCATGTATTTTATCAAAAAAATATATAGTTTTAACAAGATGACCTCCCCGATGATTCCGGAAGAATCTGTTTTCCTACTCATACTTATAGCTGAATTTTCATAAAAAATATAACTTCACCACTACACCTATCTATTCTCTCGTTTTACATATATGTATTTAATTTTAATATTTGCAAAATGGAAACACTTATTGTATATTTATCGCTCCAATATATCTTGATCTTTCCGAATTTTGAGACTTGGAAGAAATCTACAAGAAAATTAAGCTCACCGAAAAGTTCACAGATGGCAAAGGAGGAAAATGCGAGGTAGGTGAACTCAAGAAAACACCATCGAAACATTACCTTTTTTCCATGGGGACTTCAAGAACAAGATCTATTTTGTACGGAGCCACGTATAGCCGACCCATGATATAGTACTGCATCCTGGGGAGTTTAACTTCCTATTTACGAAAGAGAAATACTAAAAGGCGCGAAGTTTATCTTCCTATTTACGAAAGAGAAATACTAAAAAGCGGGAAGTTTGTCCTCCCATTTATAAGGTTCAATGTGTGAACCGTTTAAAATTTTCTAACGAATGGTTACTAGGTTAGACCCCCACAGTACTATGGACCAAGAAAACGAAGTGTTTAATACATAATTAATATTTACCCCTCACAATTATATACAAATATATATATACATACAAATATATTTTAATATGCTATGGTTTACTGAGAACCAATTATAGAACTTCCTAAGACTTCAAAATGCTCATCTTCGAAGTATTTTTGAGTCATATTCGATTCTATAATGTGGTTCTAGCACCACAGGAGTTGGTCGCGAGAACGTGGAATGCGTTTAATTATAAACATATATATATATATATATATATATATATATATATATATATATATATATATATATATATATATATATATATATATATATATATATATATATCGAAACATATTTTTTATGCTATGACGTACTCAAAAATAATGGTTTGAGGGATTTCACGCAAATTTTACGCTTCTACCGGAACGAGTATAAACGCTCGATTCACTACCATTATCCTGAGTATTTGGAACAGATTCCACGTAACTGTAATTTCTACCACTACCTTCTGATGATACTTCCTCATTTTGCTGCGGGATATCTAATTCTAAAGGATTATTTACAACGGGTTGATTGTTTGATGGTCGCGAACAGTTTATATTTCTTGAGTTGTCCTTACAGCGTTTTTCGTGGTCTCCGTTTTCTTCGAGAATTTTCTTTGTAAAAATTGTGGACTTTGGGGTTCGATCTTGGCTAGCACTCTACCATTACGCTACGGCGAAGTCCGTCCTGACTTGGTAATTTAATGGGCTATTTATATTCTCGCTTTGGAAGGAAGTTTTTCTCTTATAGATCTTCGCACCCCTACACAGGTCCCTTTCTAGAACGCGGAGCGAATTTGAAGATTGGGGAGAGACTATTGGATTTCTTAATCGAGGATTACTAGTAGCTCTCCCTCCCCGGCCTCCGAGTCTGCGGGATGAGTGGAGCTAATTAAGTGGGATTGAGGAGAGCGAACTAAGTTTTCGACGCTAATCAGTAATATCCTTTGCCGGGTCTCCGGTTCCCAGCAGCACTTTTTCTTAAACTCTAGTAGGAGACGAGGTGCAGTTTTAACGAAGATCAGAAGATTGTTCGGCCTTCTGAGGGTCATCAGTTATGGGGGGGGAACCCATATTTTATAAATTTTCTTATTTATCAAATCTTATTCATCTAGATTATCTATATTCGTATCTATGTATTATTTCTAGACTGAAGATGCCACTTCAAACATTGACTCCATTTATCTGACTCTTAGTATTCTTGTAGGTTGAGTTAATTCTTCTTTAAGTTGGGTTGGCTGGGTTAATTCTTATTCTTCGTAATTCTTGTTAATGTAATCTTCATATTAACTTGACGATGTGATGATTCCTTCCAATTCTGATGACGAGATGATTTCTTGAGAGTTGAGGAGGTCTTGATGAGTTGAGACGAGTTTTGAAGATATGAGATGAGTTATCCCTTGAAAGTTGATTTCCTTGAATTCTGTTTTCTTTGAGCGCAGTTTTCTCTTGAGTTGATTTCTTGAGTTGTCCTTAAAGCGTTTCTCGTGGCCTCCGTTTTCTTCGAGAATTTTCTTTGTAAAAATTGTGGACTATTGGGGGTTCGATCGTGGGTCTTTCTCCTCCCGAGGCAAGCACTCTACCAATACGCCACTGCGTAGTCCGTCCTGACTTGGTAATTTAATGGGCTATTTATATTCTCGCTTTGGAAGGAAGTTGTTCTCTTATACATCTTCACCTCCCCACAGATGAATCAATGATTAAATTCAAAGGTAGAATTAGATTCAAGCAGTACATGCCCAAAGGTCCAGTACATGAGGGTACAAAGTTTGGGTTCGAGCAGATGCCATTGGATATACATCTCAATTTGAGATTTACACCGGCAAAGGAAAAGAAAATAATATAGGCATGGGATTTGGTGAAAGTGTAGTCAAGAGACTGTATGCTTCCATTGTAGGCAAGAGTTATAAAATCTTTGCAGATAATTTCTTTTCCAGTATTCCATTGGCTTATACTCTTTCAAAGGACAATCTTGGCTACTGCGGTACAATTAGGCAAAGCCGAAAATTCATTCCTCAGTTGTTGCCAGATAAGCAAATGGAAAGAGGAGATATTGATTGGAGAATGGAGCCAAGTGGGTTATCCATTACAAAGTGGATGGACAATAGATCTGTTACATTTATATCAAATATGCATGATGCTAGCGTTTCTCAGACTATTTCTTGAAAAAATAAGGATGGCACTGTAAGTGAAATTGGAGGAAATACTCTAATTAAGAATTATAATAAACATATGGGGTATGTAGATAAGGCAGACATGCTTAACAGCTTGTATGGATTGAACAGAAAAAGTAAAAAATGGTGGCATAGGATTGCATTCAATTTCCTTGATGTGGCAGTAGTTAACTCTTTTATAATCTTTTGTCAACTGGGTGGGAATATGAAAGCAACTCTAAAAGCTTATAAATTAAAATTGATTCATGGTTTGGTTGGTGCTGCTGCCTTTAAAGGTGACAGAAGAGAGAAAAAAAGATCTAATGAACAATTAGGGCCTCATGTGTCCATAAAAGAGCATAAAAGTAAGATCGATTCAGCTATTAAACATGATGGTTCAGATCATATGCCAACAATTGGAATTATATGGAGACGTTGCAATCAATGCATCACAAAAATAAACCCTCATCGAACTAAATGTGAATGCACCATCTGCCAAGTTCCATTATGTAACAATAGAAACCAATGTTTCAAACTTTTTCATCTGAAATAATTATTTAATAGTTTTTTATTTTTATGGTTCTTTTTTTAACTATTTTAGGCTTAAGAATTACTTTTGTCATTAGTTATTAATAAAAGTCTAGCTTTTTGTCATTTTTCTTTCCTTTTATTAATATGGCCAAAATAATTCGCTTAAAGGAACAGTGGTTAGCAGGACTAACCACTTCCGGTTTAACACAAAGAATATATATATATTTTAAATTCCAACTATATTCTTCTATTAAAGACACTTAAAAATATTAGCAAAAAAAAAAACAAAACAAAATTATTTAAAATTCTTATGTTGTTCCTTAAAGGGATAAACTGCTCCTTTCACGTAGTTCATGGTAGAGTGCGCGTCACACTCACAGTCGTGCCATCAAGTGTCCAAAGGGCACTAATCATGGCCGCCTCGGAGGGATTCGACGCCTTCGCCAAAAGGCTCCCATCTCAGAAACGGGTCACCTTCGGCTCTCTAACAATCACAATAGCTAAAGCTATCCTCTGAAGGATCATGTTGCCCATAGCCAAGATGCTGCCATCAGTCGAGCGAATAACCAGGAAGCGTTTGAAGCCAGCGAGCTAGAAAACGCCAGGTAATCTCTGAATGAAGGGCCCCGATGTAATCAAGGCTCTGCTCTGCGCACTAGTATTTTGGTCTTAGTTAGGGGCTCTGCACCCGGGAGGGGGGGGCAGAGGGGTCGGATGTGCCGATAATCTTGGCTTGGTTGCCTACCGAAGTTGGCAGCAGACTCATTCGTCCACGCAGCCCCTGCGGATGGATATGAGCCCCGAGTCTTTTTAGTCTTTTTTTCTTTTTAGGAGTGGAGGGCTGGGAATGAACCCTCTTCTCTCCTCCGCTAGCAGGAGCCCCCAGGCCGGATGGACCGGCCTAGGCAAGGTCTTTCTTCGAAATGGAGAAGGTCCTGGCGGTCGCAGGATCAGCGGCAGGAAGAGGAGATCCCTCCCTTCCTTGTACTTCCTTGGAGACCAGAGTCGTTTGAGGAAGACCTTTCATAGGGGTTCCGTAAACGCTAATACGGGTATGACAATACTTAATGCCAATTATAATGCTTGATTCTTAACTCTCTATTCCTCTCATTGCTCGAGTATATATACAGTTTCATTTCCAGGGCGGCGTGGCCTAGATTCGACTCCAGGACAAATCTGTCGTCAGGGCTCCTTAGTTCCACCTCTTAAGGGAGGAGTTTTGAACGGCTGTGTATAACAATTTGCTTACATCCTCCAGCGAATCTTGCTATTCTATGACCCAATTTTACAGAACTGTGTTATAATTTCTTTTGGTTGTACTTTGTGTTTACCCAAGTGTTATGTAGACTTTGGTCATTTGATAATTTTATCCCGAGACGTGAATTGTTTTTTTATTCGTTTCCTCCTGTTGACTTAGGTATCTTGACCTTTTATCCCTATTCGAGCGTTCGCCATCTTTGTATTTGCCGTGCGTTAGGATTTAATGAGGTCACCGCGCGTCCATTTTGTTGAGTTTCTTGCTGGCCTTATTAAATCCTGAAATTTGGTGCCAGTAGCCTACCTATTACATAGACCGATCCCTACAGTACTCCCCCGCCAGTAATGCAGTGGGTGAGAAAATAGCGCATAACTTTACATGAAATACCTATGAAATACTTATTTTCGACACACTTAATATCTGACAGTGTTTACAACATACGTACAGGGCATTGACACTTACATAAGTGCATGTCTGTACTAAGCGGGCCTATTTATGCCATGTTCTGCCATATAATACAATAAATAAAATTTATCCACAAATTTGTCCTATCCTTCTTCAGATTACTACATAATATATTACGACATTTAACAAACCCATAATAAGTCATGTAATAAACCTATAGAGGCACCGAGGCGTGTATATATTTATGCCTCTTCCTCTTCTATTAAATGTTTCGCTACAATCTTGCCTACACAAGGATTAGTAATACATGAACAATGGATTCCTGGCAAACGGCTTGTCGTTGTTTTTGGAGCCGTTACAAGGCTTTATAGAGTTCCCATGACGCTCATATGCGAGAGTTTCTACAAGGAGCCTATTCTGCCTTCAAACGTATATTTCTCACAACTTACATGGACGAAAGCTATACAATATTACTTTTCAAAGATATATAACATTACTACTTTACATCATTATTTTTATGAATATATTGTGTACATATATGTTATTCACGCAAGGAGTTATTTTTCTTCAAGAACACCGCTATATCTTTCACTTTAGATTATTCTTATACGCGTACCAATTACAAGCTTTTACAGAATTCACATGACACTCATCTATGAGGCTTCATACTGATTCTATTTGGCCTTGCAATGGACGCTACAAGGCTTGCGTATGCGTACCAGAATACTTCACTTTTAGCTGTACTAAACTTAGGCATGCTGCCTTAACCTTTAAATCAATGCATACATGGGCTATGTAAACCAACAGGAGTTAACTTTATATTATCAATTAAACGACTTTGTACATTGTAAAATTGCCCGGACTGATGTCCTTCTCACACCCGAGACACATATAAAAAATAATACTGAATTTAGGCAGTTAAATTAGTCATTACTGGAACTCAGCACTCTCTACGCTTGTTATTAATAAGTATAAAAAACTGTAACCGAACGTATGACGTGAGTTTCGTCTGGCATCATCTCGTTTCAGTGTTGGTTGCATTAGTCCGGCGTGTAGAAATGCAACCTTCCACCATCCTTACTGCAGCTCCTTCGAAAGGGTAGGTCAACGATGATGGAGCTATCCAGGTTCTCTTCTCCTTGGGCCGAGAGTCGGCTTGGTGTCGGTGTTCTTGTTGGCGACTCCTGTATCCCTTCCTCCTTCTTGGCACCGGTCCAGTGTAATGGCCCCCGGAAGATCGGAGGTCTCAAAAGAAAATGAAGCCAATACATGGAAAAATTTACTTGCCTCTTCTCTAAGTTCGAGATGTAAAATTGGGCCTCCACAATTCTGAACCAATCTATCACTGGTGTTTCATTGAAGATGGGCGGCTTGATGTTGAGAGCGTTCACGAATTCCCCTTCACCTTGTCTTGTCTGACGATGACTTGTTGCGTTCATTTCTTCTATACCTTCACTGTCCAGTCGAAAACGAGGGTCACCAGTTATAGGGGTGAAAGTTTATAGCGGCAGCAGTTTATAGAGGTGACCAGTATATGGTGAAGGTGAATTAATGAATGGTCTCCAATGGTGAATTATCTGACTCTAAATATGAATTCTTCCTAATATTTTTAATTTGGCTGGGCTTACCGAAGGTTTAGGGTAATCGAGGTAAAGAAGGATGTTGCAAAAATATATATTTTATTCTAATTTTGACCTATAACGGGGCAAGCGGCACGTTACGAAGTTACTTTGCGGGCAACGAGCAGTCTATATATACTCAATGCAAAGTATTAAATTCTGGAGCGAGAAGACTTGGTGAATTTAAAAGGGGTTCCGTAGACGCTAATACGGGTATGACAATACTTAATGCCAATTATAATGCTTGATTCTTAACTCTCTATTCCTCTCATTGTTCGCCTCTATATAGTTTCATTATCAGGGGGGCGTGGCCTAGATTCGACTCCAGGACAAATCTGTGGTCGGGGCTCATTAGTTCCAACCCCTAAGGGAAGAGTTTTGAACGGCTGTGTATCACAATTGGCTTACATCCTCCAACTAATCAAGCTATTCTATGACCCAATTTTACAGAATCGTATTATAATTTCCTTTGGTTGGACTTTGTGTTTACTCAGGTGTTCCGTTGACTTCCATCTTCTGATAATTTTATCCTGAGACGTGAATTATTTGTTTATTCGTTTCCTCTTGTTGACTTAGGAATCTTGATCCTTTTATCCCTTCTCTCGCGTTCACCCATTTTGTATTTCCCGCGCGTTAAGATTTAATGAGGCCACCGCGCGTCCATTTTGTTGAGGTTTCTGGCTGAGCCTATTGAATCCTGCAATTTGATGCCTATAGCCTACCTATTAAATAAACCGATCTCTACATATCTACCCGTTCCTTCATATACACTGAATATAGGATGGTAATAAATTAAGACTAATTCAATATACAATGGTATTACAATGGATATTATCAAATAGTTGAAATTATACTAACTTTATTAAACAGTTAAGAATTAAGAAAGTCAATGTACAATGATACCACTCAGCAATAAAACTAAATAAAACCAACTAGTATTAAACTTTAGTGTAAAATTTGTACCTGCCTTGTGCAAACAAGTTTCTCAATTCGAGGAGTAGGATTAGACAGCCATACTAGAATGTCATGCTCCATATTAAGCAGTGCTCGGTGTTAAGTTTTCGTGTTTAACGTAGTGAAAAAGTCTAGTTACAATCATTACGATGCTCTCAATAGAGGACACAATGATAGTTTTTATCACTTAGACACATTTTTGTTTCAACAAATAAATACGTGCTTCAATTGTAATATTAATCAATGTGGCCGCCCTCGGAAGCGAGCAGATCGTCGATGTTGATGTGGCGGCCCTAGTAATCCTTGTCCCTGTACATTCCCCCACACACTGTAGTTAAGGGGATTCTGGTCGGATGACTGCGGTGACCAGAAGTTCATGTTCGACCCCAACTACTCTTGAACGGTCTTGGCCATGTGGGCGGGGCACCGTCCTGCTGAAAGAGGTATTCCGACTTCTTTGTGATTTTTCTCACCAAGGGAATTACTTACGTGGCCAAAGTCTTTGTAACCGGCCGCGAACCATACTGGCAGCATCTTCTCGCCATTCGAGGGACGACGCCGAGAATCATCACAGAGTCCGGGTGCTTGGTTGTGGACACATAGTGGACGTTGGAACTGTCCTGGCCACAGCTTTACCAAGCGGTTATGTACTTGTTAATGACCGGATCGACCTTGGAGAGTTTTTCATAAGACAAAAAGGAAGAATTCGATTTCCATGACTTTCAATTCATTGACAAAAGACGATAGTACAGGCCTTTCCACGTACCTAAAGCTCTTGTCACCTTCTCCTTGACGCCATAGACACCCTGACCACCGAGATGTTCTTCGCGAGCGCAGTAATTTTGAGCTTCGGAGAACTTTCAAAGGCCTTTCCCATTGCCAAACGGTTGACAACTTGAGGTCTACCTTAACGAGGTCGATCTCCAAGGGCTTCCCCGTTCTTGAGCCTCTCCACGACTGTCGACGGCCATCCGGCTGACGTTAAACCACTTGGCGACGTCTGATTTGTGTGGCCCGCGGGGGGATAGAAGAGATTTCGATTCCTTTCACTTCCATCTCGGCACACCTGCACACAATGGAAAAGACGTTTGTTTGAAGAAACTTTTTATCGCACACATAAACCTTTCTAAAGATATAAAAAAAAAATTTAATAGAACTTTTGTAAAACTAGCTACGTCCAACTCAGCGGTATTTTCACTGTCAAGGAGTAAGGAAAGCGTAAGTTGGGTTTGGAAAGCGGGAGTCGAAAGGATGTAAAAGTATATTGCAGGAAGAAGTTTAGTAGCAGAGAGGAAGGGAAAACAGATTATTCACTCAGAAAAATGGACCATCGGACAGGACTAAACTTTAGTGTTCTCAGTAAATGTAGAAAAATAAAAAAGGGAAAGAAGCGGCGACAAAGGATGAAGTACACGGAGCACCCAACATTCGTGTAGGGACACGGCGAGTCTGGTATGGCAAGTGCTACAGGTAGAAGGGATATCGCAGGACATAAATTATCTGTGAGTTAGCATGGGGTGAGCCAGCTATTTATGGCGGGAGCGGTAGAAGGATAAAACCTAGTAACCGAGCTGAAGTTTGCTGAGAGGAGTAGTTTACCAGGCAGCGAGCTTTTGGGCTTTAAAGATCTCCTTCATATGTGCAAGAAGATTAGTGGGCCGGAGGCCGACCGAGAAACATAATAAGTTGCTTCATTGGTCAGAACCCTAACATGAGAGGTGCCAAGTTTCTTGTGTGATGTCAATAGTTCATACAAGAGCAATCGGATCTCAAGGATCAGAGGATTGGGATGGGAGTAATAGAAGGATGTAGAAATCGTGGTTTAGGGATCAGTGAACAGCGCGAATTTGGTAGGAAGGAGTAGGTAGATCGTATGAATGGCTTACAACTTTTCCGTGTGTGCGATGAGCACCCGGGGAAAAGACAGGAGAGTGAGTGCCAAGGCATCGTCTCCACCTCAACGGCAGCTGGTAGGCTGCGGAGGGAATAGGACGCATGGGTGAATATGGCTGTGCCATGAGACGGCGGACGTATGGCTGAAGAACTATGATAGGAGAACCCTAGCCGGCTTTACGGATTCTTCCTGGAGGCATCATTAATGGACGACCCCTCGACAAATAAACCTGATTGAGTGGAGGCAAAAGGAATAGAAGCTCAAAGAAGAGGTACCAGTGTGTTGAGGTATGAGTTGTCTACAGTGGAGAGCTAATGGACAGCAGGTCGGAAACTAGTGGTGTAGGCATGTAACGGAAGCAGAGGAGCCTTTAGAGACAGGAATTTGCGCTTGTTCGATAGAGAAAATACATTAATTGCATTCTGCGCGGAGGCTAGCACGTGAGTGGGGACCGTGAGAACAGTCAGAATATTGAATTGCTTTCCGCGATAAGCGAGGGATTGGAATCTCAAAAGCGCGCTTCTGTCGTCTCCCAGGGTCTTATCAACGAACCGCCGCGGGAGTCTCTCTCATCCCTCAAGCACCCTGTTGGTTCGTGGAGCGGTTCCCCCACGCCCCCTTGGCGAAAGCAGTAACGGATCTGGCTGTTCACTATACATTATTGATCCAAATAGGGCATCGACAGTATAGGCCTGCCTTTTACAACTAAACGTGTCATTTTCGACCGCAGTCCTTTTTCATGACGAGCGGGAAGCTAGAATTATACCGAAGCATCTGAGCTCCAGTCAATTAGCCCATCCTTGGTTTCGAAACATTTCGTTTGGCACGAATACTCCCTCTAGTTACTTTTACTAATAGAGGTTAGTCTCTCGGTGATTAAAGCTCCTTGAAAAACCATCCGATCCCCCGTTTCATCTCTTAAAGCCCCTCGAACCAAAGCAAGGCTGAGACAAATCATCTGTAGCTATTCCGGCCAGTCCTCCCTGTGTGTGTTTGTGTGAGGGTCGAGCCTAGTAAACATTCGTATAAAAATTTTAAACGGCTCACACATTGAACCTTATAAATGGAAAGAAAAACTTCCCGCCTTTTAATATTTCTCTTTCGTAAAAAAGAAGATAAACTTTCCGCCTTTTAGTATTTCTCTTTCGTAAATAGGAAGATAAAATTCCCGCTTTGTAGTATTTCTCTTCTGTAAATAGGAAGTTAAACTCCCCAGTATGCAGTACTATATCATGGGTTGGCTATACGTAGCTCTGTACAAAATAGATCTTGTTCTTGAAGTCCCCGTGGGGAAAAGGTAAAATATCGATGGCGTTTTCTTGTGGTGTCCATCGCCTTTTCCTCCTTTGCCGGCTATGAACTTTTCGGTGAGCTTAATTTTCTTTTAGATTTCTTCCAAGCCTAAAAATTCAGAAATTGGACATTGGACATATAAAAGTGGGGAATATAGTAGTAGAGGGTTTTTAATAGGAGAAAATAGTAGGGAAAAAGGGGGAAAGTTATAGAAAAAAGAAAATGAAAAGTAGGATGAAAGACAGGTCCCTGGTGATAGGGCATCTCTGGCTTTCTTTTTGTTTTGATATATATTTTATGTTATATATATATATATATATATATATATATATATATATATATATATATATATATATATATATATATATATCTATATATATATATATATAAGGCATTCAAGCCCTTGTAGCAGCGGGTTTTTTGCTTTCTACTACTTTTTGTGAAGATTTTGCATCTTCTTATCTGGGTTGTTTACACCCAGATTTTGAATTTTTTTATTATTTTGTTTATTTTGTACTTTTGGTTGTTTTTTTTTATTTTTGGCGAGTTTATTGCGCATAAATTTTGGGGGGAAGTATAGAAAATTAGCACTATGCTAGTTTAGTGAAATGATATTGTATGGCTTTGTTTCTGTTTGGTATTGTGAAAAAATCTAAGTGAACCTTGGGTCTATGTCATCGTCAATGAATGGTCAGCTGCTTTTAAAAGGTATTGCGCGTCCTAGATCTTTAAAGTCCATGTGCTCGAATACAAACTCGGGAGGGAGGTGCTGGTGTACTTTGTCCTAGATCTCAATTGGTCTCAGGTGAAGCTCCACGTTTATGGGGTTATCCCCAGTTCACCATGGAGCTCACTCAGCCTTCTCCGCTCTCTCCTTCGAGTTCCTGTTATGATATAGACCGCCTTATTTTGGACCTTTTGCAGTTTAATGACTTGACGCTTGGAAATCGCGTTTATAGGAACTGACAGATACAGGAGTTTTGATCGAATGCATGCATTATAGATCTTAAGTTTGCTGGAGGTACTCAGGTTTAGGAACTTGAAAAGTTCCACCAAGTCCCTCCGTGCATTCGATCTAGTTTTAGCTACATGACTCCTATATCTACGAGTTGTAATACGGAGTCCCAGAACAGTTCCCTCCGTGGGGTATGGGATGCGTGAAGCCCCCACACGAATGTCTGCGTGGGTCCGTCGGAATAGTGGAATTACACGGAACTTTTGGGCATTGGTAGATATCTTCCACCTTCTCTCTAAAGAGTTGTTTTTCGATTTCTCCCGCCTACTCTGTGCCATGTAATTCACATTCAGATAAGGTGTCGTACAGATCATTGTTATATCGTCCGCAAATTGGACGTACAATGAACCTTCAGTTATAGGTTGGGGAAAGTCGATTGTGTATATGTATATTATAGAGCAGGGGACTTATACACCCGCCTTATGGCACCCTCGCCTCGAGCTCGAACTCGGGGCCATTGAAATCCTTGATGTTCAGAAACGCCCTCCTCTGTATTACGTAGTCGCATAGAATCCTTTCAAGTATGGGATTGAGACCCAGTTTGTAAGATTTTGTATTGCAGGCCTCTCCTCCATACTTTGTCAAAGGCCTTTTGACGTCGTGGAGTACCAGATTTGCGTGGCATCTTTCAGCTTTTACTTTTGCCAACTTCTCGGTGATCACGGCTAGCGCCGTGTCCGTTCCTCGCTTCCTTCGGAAGCCATTTTGTTGGTTATTATGAGAATTATTATCCTCGAGGAACGAATTCACCCTGTTTGCCAATATCTTCTCCAAGACTTTCCCTGCAAATTCTAATTGAGATATAGGCCTGAAGTTAGCTGGACTGTCCGGTGGCTTACCGGCTTTGGGAGTGAATATCATTTTTGCTACCTTCTAGTGGTCAGGAAATTAACTCACATTCAGGCACGTATTCATGATATTCATGAGCCCCAATAAGATGTTAGGGGGGGGTTCGAATAAAATTTTTCCTTGTCAGTCCTGTACGCCCTGATGCTCGTTGACGAAAGGATTTTAAGGTTCTATTTCTAACGGCAGTAATTCTAACGCCGAGTTCCTTCATTTCTCTTTCCTCTGATACATAATGGTGAGGATGGGTTTTTTGTATCTGGTCGTTCAAGTCGTGTATTATTCCGCCTTCGAAGTGAAATTAAAGTCATCATTCTCTTCAGGGGATATCTTAAATATAGATACCCAGAAGAGCTTAAATTACTTTTCGATTTCTTCCGCTTCCTTAATTTTGGTATTGGCACGTATAAGTTTTATGGTCTTTTGTGGGTGTTCGCTTCTTAGTCTTTTTACTGTCTGCCAGAATGTACGTGAGTCATTTTTTATATTGGTTCCGTCTATCAAATTGTTCCAAAGTACATTCTGTTGGTCCCTAATAAGAGTCATTAATTCGTCGCGTATCTGTCATGTTCGTCTGTGCGGAGTGATGTTGGGGCCAGTGAAGTTCACTTCATTCATCCGTTACCCGTATTTCCTCGCGAGGGATTTCATTCTAGGGGACCAAGAAGGGGCAGGAAGAGTTTTATATTTAACTCGGGGAATGGCTTCCTTATCAGCTTTTAATAAATTATCATTAATTGTATCCAACTCCTCTTCAATCTATTCTAGAGTGGCATTAATTAAGGGGTCAGGGATTCAATTTTCGAGGAGTCGTTTATAATTATCCCAATTGGCTCGAGCGTAGCCCTTGCGTTCTGGGATAGGGACTTGAATGGGGGAGGTTGAGATTATAATAAGGATAGCCTGGTGGTCGCTGGGGATAGGAGAACCCGGCTCAATGAAGTAATTGTAAGGGACCACAGTGCTAGTGAGCACTATGCCTGGTTTTGTGGCTTATCTGTGTGTAATGTATGTGGGGAAGTTTGGTCCAATTCTTGTCATAATTTGTCTTTCAATAAGTGTTTCAAGATTCCTGCCTGCTGGGTTGGTCGACGTTTAATCTGAGGCAGCACTCCTCGCATTGAGGTCACCGGCAAAAAAACGGTTCTGCCGTGACCACAAAGCTGCAGGAAGTTTGGAAGGGGCAAGTACCCTCTCCTTGGGGGCTGGTACCCTATTGCAAGGACCAGGGGCCCGCTGCTGTACGGACCTCAACAGCGAGGTATGACTCGTCGAGTCTACTTATTGATCTGAAGTCAAGATCTCTTTTCACAGCTATCGCGCATCCGTCGAAACGTTCTCCGCTGTGATTTTTGGTTAAGACTTCGTAGGGAAAGATTTTTATACTGCCTGTGTCATTCATCCCATGTTCTGAGATAAATATAACGTCTGGGTCACATTGTCATATTACGTTACAGTATAGTATTTTTTGTTCGTCCAGCCGTCAGAGTTAAAATGTCATATTTTTAATGTCTCCATTGTATAGTTCACTAAAGTTTCCTGTGTGTGGTTGTGTTGTTTTTTAACTTATTCTCTTACGAGCTTAGGTCCTTGTGGAGTGTTTGGGGTGAGTGGTTTTTCCTGTTCGTTTGTTCCTGTATTCGCCGTCCGTTAGAGTAATAAAGGTTTCGGGTGCCAGTTTCATCAAGCCTTGGAGTAGAGCCTCCTCGACTTGTTTCTCGCTGTAGTCGTCCGAGGTAAATTCCCATTAGTATCTTCCGGATATTACTCATTCTGACACATCAAGGACATCCATCTCCTTAGGGAAAAGAGACCTTTCAACAGCGAATATCTTCAAGGTAATTTTTCTTGAATGGTAAGTGTGCCTAGATTCCCTCTTACAAGAAGAGGACGATCTCGGAAGTCTTTGAGGCTGTGAGGTTTTCCGCAAGTGAGGCGAACGTGGCCCCATCCTCTCAGGTCTCGCAGTCTCAGTCACCGTAGCTTCATTATCTACCTGTGTGTGTGTGATCGAGTTTGTGTTTTGTGAAATTTGCGTATTGTTCTGTTTTTCGGTGCGTGTTTTTGCCTCCTTTGCTGCCTTAGCCTGGATCCTAGGATCCCTGGAGGGAGCCTAGGCGCTGCTGGGGGTGGGGTGCTTCTGGCAGCTAGTCTCGCACCCCGGGGAGGAGCTATTTGCAATGTGAGCATAATAGATGCAACACATAAGTTTGTCGAGTTCTCGTTCTCGACGTGGAAATATGTAGGATTTCCTCTAAACTCAGCAACAGCAGCTTTAGCAACCTTGGCGTAGGTACCATTCACTTTATTTTCTTAATCTTGTCTTTGTTGGTTAGCCTTTTTGCTCAAAAGTTCTTTCTTGATTGGGCAAGCCATGGAGAGCGTCTTATGTTCTATTGCGCAATTCAGGCACTTCATAGAGGTGCTCTTACAGCTCATCCAAGAATGTATATCCGACGCGCAGATAGAGCACAGAAGAACGTTGCCCCTGGGGCAAGTGGCTGTGGTATGCTCCTCATACTTGTAGCATTTGAAGCACATCTGGAGGTCGATAAACTCCTCACGTTCGATCTGTTCAGGGCAGACATGGACGTTAAAGAGGAGCATACCTCCCTCCGTGGCCTTTACCTCCATTGCCGTATCGCAAAAGACTATTTTGAATACGTGTGTGTATTCTTTGAACTTAATTATTTTCGCTACCTTCGCTCAGGTGTGTTTTTTTCGCTTCAGCAAGAATTTCTTCAATACTGTGCCCCCCAACCCATGGATCGAGGCAGTGAAGGATAATGCTTCGGTGTGTTTTTATTTGAGGTAGAGTATGTGGATTGAGGTTGAGTGTTCTTAGGCATTCTGCTGCTTTAGGAGAGGTGAGTGCTTCGCAGTCACTCTCCTTGGAGCCAATAGCCGCATATCCATTGTGTGTGTCTATAAGCCTTAATAGGGCAATCCCTATATCCCCGTAAATTTTAGCGAAGACCCTCCTCCGATCAAGCTTGGGGCCATCGGTGTAGGTTTCTATCTTCCTATCTATTCTTTTCTATTCCTATCCTATTTATAATTGACTATATACTATTCTCTGGTTTGCTTCGGTTCATTAATTACTCTTATTCGTCGTCGAGTATTAATCTCTTTCTCTAGATGTAGATTTCTTCTTCGTCTTCTTCTTCTCCCTCATCTTTCCTTCGGAAACTTTGGAATGATCTGTGTGATCTCCATCCTTCTCTCTGGGCAATTTGGTTGGTCAATTCAACTCCTACTTCATTCTGTGTCTTTTCTAAGACTTTCCTTGCTCCTTTTGCAATTATTCTGTTAAGTGGCTTTATCCTTGCCTCCCTATGCAGGTCTCGGAGTCTTGTTCTTTCTCCTCTTCTGGTGTTTGTTATTAGGAAGATAGCTTTGTTTTAGACTTTTTGGAATCTTAATAGGTTACTTCTCAAGATCGTGTAAAGCTCGATGGTTGGATAAATAATCGCGGACTGTACTATGGCTTGATCAATTTTTCTCTTGTTTTTCATGCCTAGGTTAACTAACTTGTACAGTAATGACAGGCCGCTCTTCCCTCGATTTACCCTCTCAGTTACATGCTTTTTATAACCTGATTTCGTAATGGCTAGTCCAAGCACCTTATATTCTTTGTCATATCTGTAGCGCTGTCCTTCTACATATACATCTGAGATGCTCCTCCTGTACACGGGTACCATTTTAAATTTATCCCTGTTGGTTTTAATTTTCCATTTTTCTTCATATCTATTAATGCTTATTATCTCTTCTGCAGTCATCCTAGCTTGCATTGGGCCGTTCCTGTAGGGGCAGACTATGATTTGAGTGACGTCGTCGGCAAATTGGATGTTCAAGTAGCCTTCATTTCATGCTGGTGGTATATCTGCTGTGTAGATTGAATAGAGAGACGGACTCAGACATCCGCCTTGGGGCAAACCCGCAGCGAGCTCGAATATTTCTCCCTGATGTCGTCCTATTTCCACATATGCACGTCTCTCCATTACATAATCACATAAAATACTTTCGATCTTGTTGTTCATTCCTAATCTAAGAACTTGAGTGGTATACCCCTCTGCCATATTTGTCGAATACCTTGGGCACGTCCCGGCAAACGATGTATACGCTAATTATTTCTCTCTTTGCTTTCGCTATCTTTTCAAGGATGACTCCGAGGGCCATCTCCGTGCTTCTGTTTTTCCTGAAGCCAAATTGGCAGCTGTTTCTTCAGCCATTATCATCGAGGAATTTGGACAGTCTGTTATTTTTTATTTTTTCCAATACCTTACCGATGAAATTTATCAGCGAGGTAGGGCGGTAGTTACCCACTTGATCTGGGTGTTTTCTCGTCTTGGGTAAGCATATCATCTTCGCCACTTTCAGTTCATCAGGAAAGTATCTCGTGTTCAAGCACGCATTGAAGACGTTTCTCACTCCCTCCAGTATGTTCGGGGATGCTTTGATGTAACTTAACCTGGTGAGTCCCGATTTGCCTGGGGCTCTCTGTCGGAAGTTCTTTATGGTTTCTTTTAATTCTTCAGATGTAATGATTGCGTCTATTTCTTCGTTGTTGTTTCTCCTTTTCTCGACAAAGTGGAAGAGTTATGTCCTTTCGATCTCTCCATTGAGTTCGTCCACGATCTGATGTTCGAAATCAATGTCATAGTCCTCATTCTCTTCTTCGCTAATTTTTCATACATTTCTCCGGTGCTCTCTAAATAATGCCACCATTTCTTCCTCATCTTCAAAAATGTTACTCCCTGCATCCTTAATTTTCATTTTATATCCTGTTGTCCGAGTCTTTAATCTGTTGATATGTTTCCAAAATCCCCTTGATAATGTTTGCACATCTATTTTCTCGACGTGTTGATCCCATTTCTCTTTATGTTTTTCATAAATTAGTGCTATTAGTTCTCTTTTCTGTCTTCTTAGTGCGTTGTATGCTTCCCTTGATGTTCCGAATCTTCTTATATGTGATGCCGCCCGGATGATCTCTCTCAATGCTACCATTTCTGTTGTCCACCAAAATTGTCTAATGGTTTGGAACGAGGTAATTGGGACGGCCACCTTCTCTGCCCTATTTATTTCCTCTCTGATCCTATTCATCTCCCAGGCAGATGTCCGGTTTTGCTGTGTGATCTCTTCGTAATTATGTAGGGAAATTGGATCTCATTCTTTGAAGTATACGTCTATTGATAAGCGTGTTAAGTTGTTTTCCGAGTCTGTTTGTATTTCTGTACCCAGAAGCCCCGCAATGGGCGTTTAAATCGCCCATCAAAATGACTGGCATCCTATAGTTGAAGAGTTAAGTAAAGTTTTGTACCGTTAATTAGGGGCGCCTGGGTGGCTGGTATCCAGTTGTGACAATGATGTTGCATAATTCCATTTTAATTTCTATAGCTAAATATGAATCTCCTAATCCTTGTATTGTTTTGTACTGCAATCCTTGCTTGACCGCTATTGCCGCTCCGTCGTGTGTTTCTCCTGAAGGATTTGTGTTGATAACATTGTAGTTCCATATCTTTAATTTCTCGTTTTCTCTGTTTTTTTTCATATTCTGGTATTAGTATAACATCTGGGTCAATCTTTCTGAATAAGTTTCCGTACATAATTTCCTTCTCTTTCCATCCGCATGTGTTAATTTGTAGTATTTTTAATTTTTAATATCTATAATCCAATTGTCCATTTCCGTTCGTTTATTCGTTTTCCGTTTAGCTTGTCCTATCTGTTAAGTTATCTGTGTTTCTTCTTTTTCTGGTTTGTCTTTCGTTTCTCCTGGGTTCTCCCTCCGCTGACTGCATTTGAGGGCCCCTCTGGTAGCTCATCTCTGGGTGATGGATCCCTTTTACTCGCGGATTTAGATCTGTCCTTTCTTTGGGCTTTCCTACGAGTAACCCGTGTGCAGTCTTGCTATGTGTCGTCGTCGGAGTTTTCAGTCTCTCAGTCTTCGCTGATTGTGTCCTCTTCTGATTCTTCTGCCTGTTGATTTCCTTTTGCCTCTCCGATTAACTCATGTTTTGTCTTTTCTGTAACTTTGATTCTGAAAATGGCCGATGAGTCCACTTCTTTCCTGTAACATGCTGTTGACTGTTGTTTCATAACTTTCAGGGTTAGCTATATTCATCACGTGAGCACGTAATATACAAGTAAGTATTTTTACGTTGAGCTTACCATCTAAATTAATCTGAGTTGTTGGTCCTTGTTGGTCCTTGTTAGTCACTTTTTGCCATTGCTGCTTATGAGCTTTTATTTACGTTTGTATTATTTATGTTTGACTGTTTCTTTTCTCTTTATAATTTCTCTTGTTTTGTGACAAATCCTGGCCATAGTTCTGTCTCTCCCTTAGCAGTTAATGCATCTTTTATCTGAGTTGTTGCAGTATTGCCAAGAATGGCCTTCAGTTCCACATTCAAAACAGATTATAAGGTCTTTTGGGGGACGGGGAAATTTGTGTCGTATGTTCTTCTAACGCATAACATCTGAAGCATATCTGTATACTTGTGGAGACGTGTCTTTGAATGTGGGCGGATGGGATCCTCATGTTGAAAGCGAGAAGTCCTTGTTTCACGATCCTTGAAGGCATTTCGGTAGATTCACAAATGACCTTGAAAACGTGTGATCTTTAAATTTGACCACCTCTGCACTTTTGAGCCATTTCTGTCTCTCCTGAAGTTTTTCTCTTATTTCTTGGCATGATTGCTCTCCTACTCAGGACTCGATTTTTTGGCAGATGACATTTCTGTTAGCCGGGATTTGTGGTGGTACTCTAGCTTTCAAGTCCAACTTCCTTAGCGTAATGCTTCCTGCAGATGAAGGTAACTGCTCTACGTCTTTGTTTTCTGGGCAAATAACTGTGAATCCAGATGGTGTCTTGTCGAAGTATGGCCCAGTGTACGGGAATATATGCACACAGGCTCTAAGGTGGGATAAGCAAGGCAACACATGTTATTGTTCTAAGAGTGCGATTTGAATAGTTAGTTACATCCTCGTGACCAAGGAATATTCCAAACACAATGACAAAAAGTAGATTTTAATACACACAAAATAAAAGGCACAAACAAATATGGATATATATAGGTACATGAATAAGACGGAATTAGGTTCCGAATACTATTGGATAACCAGGGTTATTAAATGGTTATAGTGGGAAATTTGGGGTAGTGAGCGATTTGGTTCCTTTGAACCTCAAGGGAAAAGCGGGGCGAACTTGGGCAGGGTGGTCTTGAGGACCTTGATTACTCACGGGTGTAGCCAAGAATCCGAGAGGGTGATGCTACTTTCTCCAAACTCGGATCGAGCGAAATGCGGGTCTCTTGTAAGCAAGAGGTCACCGGACGAAATTCGAAGGGGGGAGGTGACTTCTCCAAACTCGGATCGAGTGAGCTATCGGGCCTCTTGTCCTTAGGAGGTCACCGGTCGAACTTCGAAGGGGGGAAATGACTTTCCTACTCGGATTGAGCAAGCTATTAGTCCTCTTGTCCTCGAGAGGTCACCAGAAGAACTTCGGAGGATGGCTTCGACATTCCTTGATCCGAAATCGGTTGAGAAAGGCTGACGTTGCCTCAAGAGACTCTTCTCCCTGACACGACGATACGAGTGTGATATCCAGCTCTTACTTGTCCTGCGACCGTCAATAAACACTTCTCGGGAGAGAGCGTCGTTGAATCGAACTCCTTTTGGGGAAGCGTCGTTTAACCGAATCTGTGGGTAATCCTTGGGAGGATGCATATATACCCGAAGTTCTGCAAAACAGGGAGAGAGAGAGGCCTACTCGAACCCTCATTATCGGCTGGGACAACAGAGCGTGTCCTTACGGGAAAGTGTAAGAGGCCAGGATCAGCGGATCAGACGAAACAACCAGCGGCTGGAGCCATAATCACTCGACCCGGGGGAAGGTAGCCTTCAATTTCAGCGACATGACTGGGTGTGAATTTCTTAGTAACCTGGCGAAAGTCCAAAAAGGGTGAAGCCAGGGGGGGGGGGGGGGTAACGCCTCGCTTTCTCTCTCTAAGTAATATCTTAGGAGGTGGGGAAATACTACTATTTTAACGGATCCCTCTACACTCCTCCCTAACCAAAGACATTTCTACAGCACAAAACACTTTGGGGGGAAAAAAAATGTCTACAACTAATTTGATCAAGAGGGGAACTTATAAAGCTACAAATTTTAACGTTTACCAACAGAGAAAAAAAAACATATAACACTACACGGGATTTACATATGTGTAACCACAGATAACTTAATCTATACATACACACACACAACATCAACAAGGCAAAATAAAAAGGAAATTAGTCAAACACGAATTTTACTATACACTCAGGTTGTTGCAGGGGGTTTTCTATTCAATTCCTACTCAAGCTATTGGCTAGGCAGTTTTCGGTGCCAATAACACACAAGATCCGAAATTGGTACTGTATGAGTAGTAGGCTCCAACGCATTAAACCGCCATTTTGGCTCTTACATTTTTTTAGGTACGCCAAAGATTTGTGATCACTTTCGACAATAGATTTTTTACCTATGAGATACATCCTAAACCTAAGAATAGACCACACTATAGCTAACGCTTCGAGCTTTATGGTGGCATACGCCTTTTTGCTGTGGGACAGCTTCCTACTAGTATATCGTACAGGATATCCCACTCCCTTCCTTTTGAAGTCCGGTGGGTCCATTTTCCCGGGATCTTCTGTCGATTTTCAGCTGTCGAGTCTTAACCAGTCTCCACAAGTGGGAGGAGCCCCTCTATCTGTCCTAGTTCTATCTTACCTACCTTCTAATTTTCGCACTCTCTTTGGTCAACCCTACCTATCTGGGCCTAGCCCTAACAGCGGTCCACAGTTGGGTCCTGGCTCCTGTTTATTATTATAATCTTTGATTGATGGTTTACCAATTCGCAATTTTGATTATACGTAACACTTCAATTTCATATGCTAACTTTAATTATTTATATCTAATTATATCTCTTGCTTTTTTTTATTTACTGATAACTTTATTTCACTATTCATATTTGTTTAGCTATTATTCACTTGCTTTTTTATATTACCATTACTATATCACTATTACTATGGACACTAATATTGTTATATATTCTTCACTTTAAAATTTTATTTAATGAACACTTACTTTTATATTATTGAGTTCACTTTTCGCACTTTATTTTGCTGAATTTATGTTTTAGCTCACTTTACTCTTGAAACTTTTTTGATTTTATTCACTATCTGAATCTTCAATTCTATTTCTTACTAAACTCACCATACACTCTTTTTACTATTAGTCTATCTCCAAGGTCTTCATTCCGCAATTTATGTTCTTATACGTTGTTCCGTTCACTGTGTATATACTCGAGTCCGGGATATACATTGTTCCACTGCACAGGAGGCTATCTATTTCCTTTGGAGACCACGGCCCCTCAAAGGTCCACTTGTATTCATCGCTTCTAATTCCTTGAACTAATTTCACTTTATTGCTTTTCTCGGATCTATATCCCGTAGTCCCGAAAACTTTTAAATTCACTTCTTCCCCGTCGAAAAGGTGTCTTTTTCTCCAGAATTTCTATTTTTTTCCGTTAGGCACACTCCGAGGTAACTTTGATCGTCTTCCGAATCGTCGCCTATTTGTACTTGCCTTTTTTCTTCTTGTTTTGCTGTGGATCTGGTGTCCTTCTTTTTCGCTCGCTTTTTCTTCGGGCTATTTTTGGGGTTTTCAGCGTTTTCTTTTCTTGCTTCGCCTTCGTCTTCTTCGTGGCTCCCGTCTTCTTTCGTGTTTTTAAGTTGTTGTTCCTTGTTTGGCACCGTTGCTTTTTTGTTGTTCTCAGTCTGTGCGTCATCGACGAACTTGATGTTTAACACGTCTTGAGATGCTGGGTTTGGCGGAAACCACTTCTTCTTGACTCCATTGTGTGGTAGCATGTTGTTCAGTTCCTCCGAGAAGCTGCCAAGGCGCGCAATATTCGCCAGGTGGGCGACGATGATCATTGTCATTATTTCATTACTCTCGGCCGGCATGACAAGTTTCGGAGTCGCTCTTTCCGGTATTTGTGTGTTCACTGGTGCCGATGCCGCTGTGGCGTAGGAACATGCTAGGGCCTTTGTCTCCTTTTCCTTTCTTAACTTTTCACGTTCCGCCCATATCGCTTCTTTGCCAGAGCCCGATGTTTCCCTCCACAATTCGCACATTTTTGACGTTCTTCTCGACAGTCTCTCTAACGATGGCAAGTTTTGGAGCATGTCGCACAAGTTTGTTCTTTCGACAGGCATTCTTTAATCGAGTGACTCTCGAGTGAGAGGCAGTTTTGGCAGTTTACTAAGTATATATACTCCTCTGCCTCTACCTGCTCTGGAGCTACCCGTAGGTAGAACCTTCAACGCTCTCTGAGCCATCTTGCTGCTGTTAAAGATGATTTTTATTATCGTCTTTCCGATTTTCTCTACTTTGTCAATTTTTTCCCATATCTGTTTTGAGTTCAATTCGGCCTTGATATCTTCGGTGGAGTCTATTTTACTCAGAATGATGATGTGCCTCACGAAATTCGTGGGGAGCTACTGCTTCGAGCCTTATTTTGCGAAGGGGATCTTTTGCCTTCTCTGGAACAAGGATCTCCACGTCCTTGTTTCCCCAACAAACCGCGGCCCACCCGTTTGGCGTCTCGATGAGACGGGTGAGCTCGATGTTTACTTTTCTAAACACGGTCTCGAAGACGGTTTGTTGATGCCCCGCTATTAACCGGAAGGGGAGCCGCTCGGTGTTCTGGGACGGGGGGTCCTATGTCCCTCTTTGGGCAGCGCTGCCCTTCCCCCTTCCGGAACTCTGTTGCTTCTTGGGGTGAGAGATGTCTTCCCCTCCGAGTTCGGTTTTTGAATTGTAAAATTGTCTGGAGGGCGTTGAAAAAGTTTATTTGACTTTCCCTCCTTTACCACGATCAGACATTGTTAAGGTGCTACTTAGTACAGTTCTCTTCTTTCAAGAGTAGTACTCAGTACTCGGTCAGATGTGAGAAAAGATAGTGGGGGATAGAAGGATAGCATGAGATTTTTTTATTAATTTTATTTTATTTTATTTTAATTTTTATTGTTTTTTTTAATTATTTTTTGGGGGTGGAGGGAAATGTTTGGGAAGGATGAGTATCTACAGTGTGGAATGTGATGATGATAATATGATAATTATTCTTTGTCAGGTGACTAGCTGATCTTTTACTTTTCTATTTATTCTTCTTTCTTCTTGATTGTTCTTTGACCTTTGTAGGTACGTTGCTTCTTTGTTTCTTTATATGGGTGATATATATATATATATATATATATATATATATATATATATATATATATATATATATATATATATTCTCTATTGGAGGATCTTTGCAGGTACGTAGCTTCTAATTTCTTTTTTTATATAAAATTGTGTAAAAAATTATTTTTATAATCTTCGTATGTTTCTTCTAGTTAAATTTGGTTCCTTTTCATTAAATATTAGTTTTTCTATTTAAGGCCTTCATGCCTTTGTCATCTTTTTTGTTGCTTGGTTACTTATTTATTTATTATTATCATTATTATTTTCCGGGTTCGGTTTATGATTAAGTGTACATTGGTTCTTCCTCCTGCTGTAGGTTGTTCTTACTGCTTGGGAAGTACCTGTTTGTGGTTCCGTTAGGTCAATTTGTCAACGCAAAGGCTGTAATTCCAAAAATGAACGTAAGAATGACTATTAAATGTATATCAATCCTGATTGGTTGAATTTTTATAGTGTTATGAGTCGATGAAATAACTCTATATATAGGTGTATTTTTGTGTAAGAGGTTAGCGGAAAAAAATTCTTTCTCAAGAAAAAACTTACATAATCGACACCTTCAACTTTGAAAGGCGAAATTCATCGTTTTTGCATCGTTACTAATTCAAGAAAGAAGATACAGAATAGACCTTAACTTTAGGGCGAGTCGGGTAGAGAAGCTTGAAGTCTCCTTAGATACTTACTTGTGCAGGAGCCATATCTGAATCGGGCGGCTAACTCGGCGTAGGCCGAAGTTTAACCCGGGTCGGGTTAGATCCCGTGTGAGCGTTTTTTTTCGTGGTCTCCGTTTTCTTCGAGAATTTTCTTCGTAAAAATTTGTGGACTTTTTGGAGGTTCGATCATGGGTCTTTTGCATCCCGAGGCAAGCACTCTACCAATACGCCACTGCGTAATCCGTCCTGACTTTGTAATTTAATGGGGTATTTATATTCTCGCTTTTTGGAAAGAAGTTTCTCTCCTATACATCTTCGCACCCTTACACAGGTCCCTTTCTAGAACGCGGAGCGAATTTGAGGATTGGGGAGAGACTAGTATTGGATTTCTTAATCGAGGATTACTAGTAGCTCTCCCTCCCCGACCTCCGAGGCTGCGTGATGAGTGGAGTTGATTCTGTGGGATGAGGAGAGCGTGGCGAAGTCTCTTTAATCAATGAGTAATAATAGCATCTCCTTTATAAATCTCCTGAAGTCTCGTGAAGCACCTTTTCTTAATCTCTAGTAGGAGAGCAGGTGCCGTTGTAGCGAAGATCAGAAGATTGTTCGGCCTTTGAGGGTCACCATTTATGGGGGGAAGGCATATTTATATTTATTTTCTTAGTGATGCCCCTTTAAACATTGACTCCAGTTATCTGACACTTAGTATTCTTTCTTCCTTAATGAATCTTCCATTTATCTTGCATTTATCTTGATGTGATGATTCCTCCCAATTCTGATGACGTCATGACTTCTTAATGCTTCTTGACGATTTTGATGGGATGAGATGAGTTGTCTCTTGAAAGTTGATTTCCTGGAGTTCCGTTTTCTTTGAGCGCCGTTTCCTCTTGAGTTGATTTCTAGAGTTGTCCATAAAGCGTTTTTTTGGTGGTCTCTGTTTTCTTCGAGAATTTTCTTCGTAAAAAATTGTGGACTTTTGGGGGTTCGATCGTGGGTCTTTTGCATCCCGAGGCAAGCACTCTACCAATACGCCACTGCGTTGTCCGTCCTGACTTTGTAATTTAATGGGCTATTTATATTCTCGCTTTTTGGAAGGAAGTTTCTCTCTTATACATCTTCGCACCCCTACACTTCCACTTCTTTTTTACTTGAATTCCTCTTTTTTTCAGCGTATAGCGTAGTTCCTGCGGGATTTCTAGGTTGCCTGCTGTTAACATTGCGAATACCTCACGTTCTGCATATGGGCCTTCGTAATCGTATTTATATATTCCCTTTTTGATACCTTGTGCCAGGTCTTCATTGTTATCGGGGAAGGGCTTTTCCTCAGAGGCGTAGATCTTTAGGGCTGAAGTCTTGATGATCTTCATCCCTTTCTTTCGTAGGCTTCGGGGAGAAAGTTGGGCTCGATCGTTCTTGGGTCTGGTTTGCTGCTTTTACCTACTTATTATTGTTGTTGCCTGTGGCGACTTCTATCCCCATCTCTTCCTCTTGTCCTTTTTGTGTAGCCTTCCTTGATCCTCGGGTCTCTATTCATTGGCCTGTTGATCTCCGTGGTTTTTTCTTGGCTAGGTGCCTTTTTCTGTGCTTGGGTTTGGTCTATTTTGGTTGGTTTGTATTGAGTGCTTAATATGTCGGCCGATAGTGGGTTTTCGGGGAACCACATCTCGTCTAAACCGTTCTTCTTCAGCATTAGATTTAATTCCCTTGAATAAGAGCCCGGGTTTGCTACGTTCAACACATATGCGTGTAGAATGCAAGCTAATATATTCAGGGACTCCCCTTGCTTGACTTCGATGACACTTTTAACTTGCTGGATCTTTTCGTATGTGGCTTTAGCTACTTTAGCAAATGTAAGATTCTGCCTTTCTTCTTCTGCTCTAGCCCTCTTTCTTTTCTAATTCTCCTCCTTGGTGGTCAGGGTGTCTATGGCTTCAAGTAGAAGGTGACAAGAGCTTGAGGAACGTGGAAAGCCCTGTATTCAGCGAGCATCTGCGAAACTAGCGCTATCGTCTTTTGTCAATGAATTGAAAGTCATGGAAATCGAATTCTTCCTTTTTGTCTTATGAAAAACTCTCCAAGGTCGATCCGGTCATTAACAAGTACATAACCGTTTGGTAAAGCTGTGGCCAGGACAGTTCCGACGTCCACTATGTGTCCACAACCAAGCACCCGGACTCTGTGATGATTCTCGGCGTCGTCCCTCGAATGGCGAGAAGATGCTGCCAGTATGGTTCGCGGCCGGTTACAAAGACTTTGGCCACGGAAAAATTCCCTTGGTGAGAAAAATCACAAAGAAGGCGGAATACCTCTTTCAGCAGGACGGTGGTCCGCCAACATGGCCAAGACCGTTCAAGAATGGTTGGGGTCGAACATGAACTTCTGGTCACCGCAGTCGCCCGACCTCAATCCCCTTAACTACAGTGTGTGGGGGAATGTACAGGGACAAGGATTACTAGGGCCGCCACATCAACATCGACGATCTGCTCGCTTCCGAGGGCGGCCACATTGATTAATATTACAATTGAAGCACGTATTTATTTGTTGAAACAAAAATGTGTCTAAGTGATAAAAACTATCATTGTGTCCTCTATTGAGAGCATCGTAATGATTGTAACTAGACTTTTTCACTACGTTAAACACGAAAACTTAACACCGAGCACTGCTTAATATGGAGCATGACATTCTAGTATGGCTGTCTAATCCTACTCCTCGAATTGAGAAACTTGTTTGCACAAGGCAGGTACAACTTTTACACTAAAGTTTAATACTGGTTGGTATATTTTTGTTTTATTGCTGAGTAGTATCATTGTACATTGACTTTCTTAATTCTTAACTGTTTAATAAAGTTAGTATAATTTCAACTATTTGATAATATCCATTGTAATACCATTGTATATTGAATTAGTCTTAATTTATTACCATCCTATATTCAGTGTATATGAAGGTACGGGTAGATATGTAGGGATCGGTTTATGTAATAGGTAGGCTACTAGAATCAAATTGCAGGATTCAATAGGCCCAGCCAGAAACTCAACAAAATGGACGCACGGTGGCCTCATTAAATCTTAACGCGCGGGAAATACAAAATGGGCGAACGCGAGAGAAGGGATAAAAGGATCAAGATTCCCAGGTCAACAAGAGGAAACGAATAAACAAACAATTCACGTCTCGGGATAAAATTATCAAATGACCAAAGTCTACGGAACACTTAGGTAAACACAAAGTACAACCAAAAGAAATAATAACACAGTTCTGTAAAATTGGGTCATAGAATAGCTAGATTAGTGGGAGGATGTGAGCCAATTGTGATACACAGCCGTTCAAAACTCCTCCCTTAGGGGGTGGAACTAAATAGCCCCGACGACAGATTTGTCCCGGAGTTGAATCTAGGCCACGCCCCCCTGGAAATGAAACTATATATAGGCGAACAATGAGAGGAATAGAGAGTTAAGAATCAAGCATTATAATTGGCATTAAGTATTGTCATACCTGTATTAGCGTCTACGGAACCCCTTTTAAATTCACCAAGTCTTCTCGTTCCAGAATTTAATACTTTGCATTGAGTATATATAGACTGCTAGTCGCCCGCAAAGTAACTTCGTAACGTGCCGCTTGCCCCGTTATAGATCAAGATTAGAATAAAAAATATATTTTTGCAACATCCTTCTTTACCTCGATTACCCTAAACCTTCAGTAAGCCTAGCCAAAATAAGAACATTAGGAAGAATTCATATTTAGAGTCAGATAATTCACCATTGGAGACCATTCATTAATTCACCTTAACCATATACTAGACACCTCTATAAACTGTGTCCGCTATAAACTTTTACCCCTATAACTGGTGACCCTCGTTTTCGACTGGACAGTGAAGGTATAGAAGAAATGAACGCAACAAGTCATCGTCAGACAAGACAAGGTGAAGGGGAATTCGTGAACGCTCTCAACATCAAGCCACCCATCTTCAATGAAACAGCAGTGATAGATTGGTTCAGAATTGTGGAGACCCAATTTCACATCTCGAACTTAGAGAAGAGGCAAGTAAATTTTTCCATGTATTGGCTTCATTTTCTTCTGAAACCGCCGAGCGTCTTCCGGGGGCCATTACACTGGACTGGCGCCAAGAAGGAGGAAGGGATACAAGAGTCGCAAACAAGAACACCGACACCAAGCCGACTCTCGGCCCGAGGAGAAGAGGACCTGGATAGCTCCATCATCGTTGACCTACCCTTTCGAAGGAGCTGCAGTAAGGATGGTGGAAGGTTGCATTTCTACACGCCGGACTAATGCAACCAACACTGAAACGAGATGATGCCAGACGAAACTCACGTCATACGTTCGGTTAAAGTTTTTTATACTTATTAATAACAAGCGTAGAGAGTGCTATGTTCCAGTAATGACCAATTTAACTGCCTAAATTCAGTATTATTTTTTATATATGTCTGGTGGTGTGAGAAGGATATCAGTCCGGGCAATTTTACAATGTACAAAGTCGGTTAATTGTTAATATAAAGTTAACTCCTGTTGGTTTATATAGCCCATGT
This sequence comes from Ceratothoa steindachneri, assembly GCA_963969495.1. Classification (NCBI taxonomy): domain Eukaryota; kingdom Metazoa; phylum Arthropoda; class Malacostraca; order Isopoda; family Cymothoidae; genus Ceratothoa; species Ceratothoa steindachneri. Next base: position 216,867,045 of record OZ018322.1, read on the forward strand.
ATGCATTGATTTAAAGGTTAAGGCAGTATGCCTAAGTTTAGTACAGCTAAATTGAAGTATTCTGGTACGCATACGCAAGCCTTGTAGCGTCCATTGCAAGGCCAAATAGATTCAGTATGAAGCCTCATAGATGAGTGTCATGTGAATTCTGTAAAGGCTTGTAATTGGTACGCGTATAAGAATAATCTAAAGTGAAAGATATAGCGGTGTTCTTGAAGAAAAATAACTCCTTGCGTGAATAACATATATGTCCACAATATATTCATATAAATAATGATGTAAAGTAGTAATGTTATATATCTTTGAAAAGTAATAGTGTATAGTTTTCGTCCAAGTAAGTTGTGAGAAATATACGTTGAAAGGCAGAATAGGCTCCTTGTAGAAGCTCTCGCATATGAGCGTTATGGGAACTCCATAAAGCCTTGTAACGGCTCCAAAAACAACGACAAGTGGTTTGCCAGGAATTCATTGTTCATGTATTACTAATCTTTGTGTAGGCAAGATTGTAGCGAAACATTTAATAGATGAGGGAGAGGCATAAATATATACACGCCTCGGTGCCTCTATAGGTTTATTACATGACTTATTATGCGTTTGTTAAGTGTCGTAATATATTATGTAGTAATCTGAAGAAGGATAGGACAAATTTGTGGATAAATTGTATATAAATGTATTATATTTTACTTATTGTATTATATGGCAGAACATGGCATAAATAGGCCCGCATAGTACAGACATGAACTTATGTAAGTGTCAATGCCCTGTACGTATGTTGTAAACACTTTCAGATATTAAGTGTGTCAAAAAAAGGTATTTCATAGGTATTTCATGTAATGTTATGTGCTATTTTCTCACCCACTGCATTACTGGCGGAGGAGTACTGTAGGGATCGGTCTATGTAATAGGTAGGCTACTGGCACCAAATTGCAGGAATCAACAAGGCCAGCAATAAACTCAACAAAATGGACGCGCAGTAACCTCATTAAATCCTAACGCACGGCAAATACAAAGATAGCGAACGCTCGAAAAGGGATAAAAGGTCAAGATACCTAAGTCAACAAGAGGAAACGAATAAACAAACAATTCACGTCTCGGGATAAAATTATCAAATGACCAAAGTCTACGGAACACTTAGGTAAACACAAAGTACAACTGAAAGAAATAATAACACAGTTCAGTAAAATTGGGTCATAGAATAGCTAGATTAGCGGGAGGATGTAAGCAAATTGTGATACACAGCCGTTCAAAACTCCTCCCTTAAGAGGTGGAACTAAGGAGCCCTGACGACAGATTTGTCCTGGAGTCGAATCTAGGCCACGCCCGCCTGGAAATAAAACTGTATATATAGACGAGCAATGTGAGGAATAGAGAGTTAAGAATCAAGCATTATATTTGGCATTAAGTATTGTCATATTTGTATTAGCATTTACAGAACCCCTATGAAAGGTCTTCCTCAAACGACTCTGGCCTCCAAGGAAGTACAAGGAAGGGAGGGATCTCTTCTACCCGGCGCTGATCCTGCGACCACCAGGACCTTCTTCATTTCGGAGAAAGACTTTGCCTAGGCCGGTCCATCCGGCCTGGGGGCTCCTGCTAGCGGAGGAGAGAAGAGGGTTCATTCCCCGCCCTCCTCTCCTAAAAAGAAAAAAAGACTAAAAAGACTCGGGGCTCATATCCATCCGCAGGGGCTGCGTGGGCGGATGATTCTGCTGCCAACTTCGGTAGGCAACCAAGCCAAGATGATCGGCACATCCGACCCCTCTGCCACCCCTCCCGGGTGCAGAGCCCCTGACTAAGACCAAAATGCTAGTGCGCAGAGCGGAGCCTCGATTACATCGGGGCCCTTCATTCAGAGATTACCTGGCGTTTTCGAGCCCGCTGGCTTCAAACGCTTCCTGGTTATTCGCTCGACTGATGGCAGCATCTTGGCTATGGGCAACATGATCCTTCAGAGGATAGCTTTAGCTAGTGTGATTGTTAGAGAGCCGAAGGTGACCCGTTTCTGAGATGGGAGCCTTTTGGCGAAGGCGTCGAATCCCTCCGAGGCGGCCATGATTAGTGCCCTTCAGACACTTGATGGCACGACTGTGAGTGTGACGCGCACTCTACCATGAACTACGTGAAAAGAGTAGTTTATCCCTTTAAGGAACAACATAAGAATTTTAAATAATTTTTTTTTTTTTTTTTGCTAATATTTTTAAATGTCTTTAATAGAAGAATATAGTTGGAATTTTAAATATTTATATATATTCTTTGTGTTAAACCGGAAGTGGTTAGTCCTGCTAACCACTGTTCCTTTAAGCGAATTATTTTAGCCATATTAATGAAAAGATAGAAAAATGACAAAGAGCTAGACTTTTATTAATAATTAATGACAAAAGTAATTCTTAAGCCTAAAATAGTTAAAAAAAGAACCATAAAATAAAAAACTATTAAATAATTATTCCAGAAGAAAAAGTTTGAAACATTGGTTTCTATTGTTACATAATGGAACTTGGCAGATGGTGCATTCACATTTAGTTCGATGAGGGTATATTTTTTGTGCTGCATTGATTGCAACGTCTCCATGTACGTCCAATTGATCGGAACCATCATGTCTAATAGCTGAATCGATCTTACTTGTATGCCCTTTTATAGACACATGAGGCCCTAATTGTTCATTAGATCTTTTTTTCTCTCTTCTGTCATCTTTAAAGGCAGCAGCACCAACTAAACCATGAATCAATTTAATTTATAAGCTTTTAGAGTTACTTTCATATTCCCACCCAGTTTACAAAAGATTATAAAAAAGTTAACTACTGTGTCGTAGAATGGACTCTCGACGATATACCATATATAACTATTCGTTGAGGGAACTATTCAATTATATTTAGAGTGCGTGGTTATCTGGTTGACCGATATTAGTTATCTTCAATATGCTTAAGAAGTGGAACTGAGCTGAAGGATAATAATATGGCTATCATTAATAAAATAGAGTTTGATTTATAAAACTATCAACAACACACAAAACGGAAAATATTGACATAAACAGAAAATGGAAAGGGTCGTGGGAAATCTGGCTAATCCGAGGATTAAGATTTGGGAGAGATTTAAAAAGGTAAAACAAATAAAAATTAAACGGATGGGATGGTTTGCTAAACCATTTAAAGCACATGATAGGGTTGACAAAAAGGTTTAATACTCAAAGGTAATGTTCAGCTTACGTAATTACACGTTGTTGTACAGAGGAAGGCGACGCGAAGGAATCTTCGGTCCGCTGGCGAGTTCCAGCCGAAAGGAAGGGGGTGGATTAAATGATCCTGACGTGACGTCTTGGGAATGAGAACCGTTTCTTGACGAACGGGTTTGAAGAACAATGGCTGTTCTACGTTGTTCTCTTCTGAACAACAGGGATGGGTAAGAACCGTCTCTTGTCTACGGGCTTAACGAACAATGGCTGTTCTAACGTTGTTCTCTTTCTGAACAACAGGGGAGAAGGTTGAAAACCGTTTCTTGTCAACGGGCTCAAAGAACAATGGCTGTTCTAATGTTGTTCTCTTTCTGAACAACAGGGGGGGAGAGTGAGAACCGTTTCTTGTCAACGGGCTCAAAGAACAATGGCTGTTCTAACGTTGTTCTCTTTCTGAACAACAATGGAGGCCTTGTGGACTTGGCGTCTTGAAGGCTAGAACCTTGGCACTCAAGGGATATTGTCCTCTTCTGGACAAAATAGTGGATCTCGAGGTAGAGGGCCCTGGTGCACAAGGTGAGGCCGGATCGGCGGGATGTCTCGCGAAGATAATCTGGATCTCGAATCTGCTCTTATTAGTAAAGTTTCCATATTAATAGTCGAGCCATCCCCTTACGCGTAGGGGACAATGGAGTGGGGCCTTCGAGGGAATGCCCAGCCGCGCTATGAGAACAATACCTTATCTGCCCATAAGCCTTACTCAATCTGGCGAGGCCGGCGCATGGGGCGAAACGGGGGAAGATGAACCTCCTTGGTTAAATATTGACTCAGGTGGGCGTAATAACGCGCCGTGCTTCAAGGCGAAGATGCACGTGGGTAGCAACGTGTTTATAAACAACATGTGATAGTGGTTGAAATTAAACGGCCTCAACCCGTTCTATCACATACTGCCACATCAAGGAAATGAAATGCAATCCTATGCCACCATTTTTTACTTTTTCTGTTCAATCCATACAAGCTGTTAAGCATGTCTGCCTTATCTACATACCCCATATGTTTATTATAATTCTTAATTAGAGTATTTCCTCCAATTTCACTTACAGTGCCATCCTTATTTTTTCAGGAAATAGTCTGAGAAACGCTAGCATCATGCATATTTGATATAAATGTAACAGATCTATTGTCCATCCACTTTGTAATGGATAACCTACTTGGCTCCATTCTCCAATCAATATCTCCTCTTTTCATTTGCTTATCTGGCAACAACTGAGGAATGAATTTTCGACTTTGCCTAATTGTACCGCAGAAGCCAAGATTGTCCTTTGAAAGAGTATAAACCAATGGAATACTGGAAAAGAAATTATCTGCAAAGATTTTATAACTCTTGTCTACAATGGAAGCATACAGTCTCTTGATTACACTTTCACCTAATCCCATGCCTATATTATTTTCTTTTCCTTTGCCGGTGTAAATCTCAAATTGAGATGTATATCCAATGGCATCTGCTCGAACCCAAACTTTGTACCCTCATGTACTGGACCTTTGGGCATGTACTGCTTGAATCTAATTCTACCTTTGAATTTAATCATTGATTAATCTGTAGGGGTGCGAAGATGTATAAGAGAAAAACTTCCTTCCAAAGCGAGAATATAAATAGCCCATTAAATTACCAAGTCAGGACGGACTACGCAGTGGCGTATTGGTAGAGTGCTTGCCTCGGGATGATAAAGACCTCCGATCGAACCCCCGAAAGTCCACAATTTTTACAAAGAAAATTCTCGAAGAAAACGGAGGCCACGAGAAACGCTTTAAGGACAACTCAAGAAATCAACCCAAGAGAAAACTGCGCTCAAAGAAAACGGAATTCAAGGAAATTGACTTTCAAGGGCTAACTCATCTCCTCTCATCAAAACTCTTCTCAACTTATCAAGACCTCTTCAACTCTCAAGAAATCATCTCGTCATCAGAATTGGAAGGAATCATTACATCGTCAAGTTAATATGAAGATTACATCAACAAGAATTACGAAGATTAAGAATTAACCCAGCTAACCCAACTTAAAGAAGAATTAACTCAGCCTACAAGAATACTAAGAGTCAGATAAATGGAGTCAATGTTTGAAGTGGCATCTTCAGTCTAGAAATAATACATAGATACGAATATAGATAATCTAGATGAATAAGATTTGATAAATAAGAAAAGTTATCAAATATGGGCCCTCCCTCCCATAACTGGTGACCCTCAAAAGGCCGAACAATCTTCTGATCTTCGTTAAAACTGCACCTCGTCTCCTACTAGAGTTTAAGAAAAAGTGCTGCTGGGAACCGGAGACCCGGCAAAGGATATTACTGATTAGCGTCGAAAACTTAGTTCGCTCTCCTCAATCCCACTTAATTAGCTCCACTCATCCCGCAGACTCGGAGGCCGGGGAGGGAGAGCTACTAGTAATCCTCGATTAAGAAATCCAATACAGTCTCTCCCCAATCTTCAAATGGAGTCAATGTTTGAAGTGGCATCTTCAGTCTAGAAATAATACATAGATACGAATATAGATAATCTAGATGAATAAGATTTGATAAATAAGAAAAGTTATAAAATATGGGCCCGCACCCCCTAAAACTGGTGACCCTCAAAAGGCCGAACAATCTTCTGATCTTTGTTAAAACTGCACCTCGTCTCCTACTAGAGTTTAAGAAAAAGTACTGCTGGGAACCGCAGACCCGGCAAAGGATATTACTGATTAGCGTCGAAAACTTAGTTCGCTCTCCTCAATCCCACTTAATTTGCTCCACTCATCCCGCAGACTCGGAAGCTGGGAAGCGAGAGCTACTAGTAATTCTCGATTAAGAAATCCAATACAGTCTCTCCCCAATCCTCAAATTCACTCCGCGTTCTAGAAAGGGACCTGTGTAGGGGTGCGAAGATCTATAAGAGAAAAACTTCCTTCCAAAGCGAGAATATAAATAGCCCATTAAATTACCAAGTCAGGACGGACTTCGCCGTAGCGCAATGGTAGAGTGCTAGCCAAGATCGAACCCCAAAGTCCACAATTTTTACAAAGAAAATTCTTGAAGAAAACGGAGACCACGAAAAACGCTGTAAGGACAACTAAAGAAATCAACTCAAGAGAAAACCGCTGTCAAGGAAATCGGAAAGAAAACGACTTCAAGGGCTAACTCGTCTTAAGAAATCATCCCATCAAAATCATCATGAAGCAGAAGAAGTCATCACGTTATCAGAATTTGAAGGAATCATCACATCGTCGTTTAAAGGAAGATACATCAAGAAAAAGAAGATCAAGAATTAACCCAGCCAACCCAACTTAAAGAAGAAAGAATCTCAGCCCTCTAGAATATGGAGTCAGATAAATAAATGAATTAAAGACAATGTTTCGAGGGGCATCTTCAGTCAAGAAGTAATAAATAGATTTGATAATATATAGAAAATCAACAAGATGATATAGAAGCAATACATTTAAAATGCCCCCCTCCCTTGAAATTGAGTAGGCTTGTAGCTTATACCAAATTGTTCATTAAGAAAATCAATGAATGGCCTTATTCTGTATAATTTATCATAATCTCTATCATCCCTTGCACGCATGACACTATTATCATTCAAATGAAAATGTGAGATGAGCTATTTAAACCTATTCGAACTCATAATACTTGTTTCTTATGGGTTCCTAAGAATTGGGTCAGATGACCAATAGTCTTTATATGATGGGCACTTTTTAATCCCCATTAGAAAATTTATTGCAAAAAATTGTTTTGTCTCAGTTACGTTTGTTGAGGCAAATGATTTTTGCTTCTAAGGGGCATAGAGATTAGTTTGAAAAACTATATGTTGGAACAATTCTTCTCCCAATAGTCTGTTAAAGACATCGCTCTCTGTTAGTTCTTGCTGAGATGTTGAAGAAGTAATGTAATCAGTAGGCCCTACCTCTTCTTCAAAGTGCAAAGGAATGACATCCTCCTGTTCCTTTTTCCATTTTGGCGTGAAAGAGAGTAGTTCATCTTGCATTAAATCTTGAATTCTAATTAATATCTCATTGTCTGGCATTTGCGGGTGAGGCACTTGGAGAATTTCTAAAATAGAAAAATGTCATTTAATTTATTTGATTGAATATCATCAACCATTCCAGTTTATAAAGCTGATAAAATTACAAATTTTAAGAAAGAATAGAACAAAAATAAGCCGATCCTAATTGAAGCTTAATCTCTTTTAGATATTTAATGTTCCAATAACTGCAAAGACATAGGACTTTCATTTGAAAAAATACTGTAGCATTGCTACACTTCATATATTGCCAACTCAATTAGGCATGTACTTGCAAAATTCATAATTTACAATAAGATAAATATGAATACCAACATAATAAGCTTTTTTTATTCGTCTCTGTGAACATTTTTTTATATATTTAGAACAATGAAATAAAGAAAAACATACCTGAATTTGATTCTTTGATAAAGATCAATTCATTATCTAATTTAGCAATCTCCTCTTCATTATCTGAATTCATCACCTGATTCATCAGGGAAATCTACTATAACTTCATCAAGCAGCTTTTAAAGTGCTTCTGAGTCAGTAACATCTATTCGTTCTATCTAAATATATATAAAAATAAATTTAAAATCATATCCTTTTTATAATTGTTAGGATATAGGTCAGTAATTCATATAACAGCATGTAGCTAGGTTTTTCTCTCTATAGGTACAGTGGTTAGTGTGACTGAACACCACATTAATCCTCCCTATGCACAAACAACTTAATTCCATAAAAAATTTATATAGAATATGTTATTTAATAAATATTTTAATAATATTATAGCATTAATTAACAATTTTCTTTAAAGTATAAAGAATTAATTAAATGTAAAAAATTCCCTTACCTTCTCAAGGCGTGCTCTGTAAACAATGGCGTTTTTCGAAACGAACAAACAGCTGATAATGGGGCTGCCACATTTCACTATTTGCTATAACGTATTACTTAGAAAAACAAGTGGTCAGATTTCGCTCACACTAAACGGCTAGAGAGAAAATCGCATTTCAGAAGGTGGTTAGCAGGACTGGCCACTATACCTTAAAGAGTTATGCAGGGGAACTCGCGAACTACTCTATAGAGGACATCACCTTAGAGCTGGCTGACCATGGGCGGTCAATGTCGAACGTGTGATGAGAAAACAGGGAGGGGCCTCGTGACCCATCCCTACACTCTTGGTCACGTTCGACTATGACCAGCTCCCTGAGTCGGTGCGTGCTAATTGGTATCACTACTGCGTGAAGCCATTCGTGCCACTGCCGCGGAAGTGCTATTACTGCCACCGCTTTGGCCATACTAATCGCTCCCCTCGACGCGCAAAGCCGGGGTTACCCGAAACCTGACCTAAGTTGTAAGTTGCTCCAAGGACACACACGATAAGTCTAAATCGTGTGTGGCCAAGTATGTCACTTGCGGAGAACCGCACCACGCTTCTTCGAAGCAATGTGGTGCGTAACTCCTTGAGAAGGAAATCCTGGCCGTTCAGGCTCAGGCGCGTCTCTCATTTCGCGAGGCTAAGGACTTGGTCCTGGCGCGCCCAGCGCTACACGGGATGTCCTGTGCCTCAATGTTGAAAAAGACATCCTCTGCTCCTGGCCCTTCCAGGCCTATGAATACGGTCGTTTATGCGCCCATTCGGAACCCTTTTGCTGGTTCTACCCACCCCAGGCGCTTCCCTGCTGAAGTTGGCGGCACAAAGGTCCACACCCAACCCCGGCTAAAACCAGGGCTCTCCCCTGTCCTCAGTGTGACTGTTTCCCGTAAGGCGAAATGGCCACGCGTCTCTACGGAGTCGTTAGACTCACAGGATGCAAAACCCCTAAAGTTGGTGGCCAGGCCATGTTCCGGAGTTCCTAAAGCTGCCACCCAAAAGGAGGACAGCAACAAAGGGGCTTCGGCTACTTCGCCCACCACTCCCGTGGTGGTCAGCCGATGGATGCGGCCCTCAAGCAGAAGCGCTATGCCTACATGCGCTATAAGCGCCGACCGAACGATTTCACTGTCGGTGAATTTCGTCGGGCTAGGGCTAGGTTCCGAAATATTTCAAAGCACGCCCACCGCTCTTCTTGGCGGGCATACGTGTCTTCACTTAACGGGAAAGACTCCTCTAGCAGAGGTGTGGAAGCGAGTCAAAAGGATTCGGGGCAAGTTCTCGCAGGACCCCGCTCCCGTTCTTCAGGAGAATGAGACCGCAATCTCGGACCCCACGTCCGTGGCATATCCTTGGTGACCGCTTTCTCCGCATTCTCTAGCCAGGAGCTGCTCCGTCAGAATTTAATGCCCGTCGTGATGTCGCGGAAGGCTGCTGGCTGGACTTTACCTCCAAAGGCGGAGAACCCTTCAACGACAGGTTTACTCGGAGTGAGTTGCGTTCCGCTCTTGCTTCGTGCGCGGACACCGCGCATGTTGCCGACGATGTCCCCTAAGCCATACTTCGACACCTTGGTGAGTGAGGCATGACCTTTCTGTTAGATTTGTTCAACATGATCTGGATGATGTGGCCTCTCACGGATTCCTGGCGAAGGGCTACTGTGCTCCCTTTTCGCAAACCGGGGAGAGATCACTCTACTGCGACCGGTTTCCATCCAATCTTTCTACCTCTTGGGTGTGCAAGTTGATGGAGAAATTAGTAAATGTTAGATTAGCCTTTTTTTCTGGACAGCAGGGACCATGTGTCTTCTGCATAGAGCGGCTTCCGCAAGTTCCACTCCACGTCGGATGCTCTGCTCCGACTGGTAAATGCCATCTGTGAGGCCATCCTTCATAGACAGCACTACGCCACAGTGTTTTTCTATATGGAGAAGGCCTAAGATAGTGCATGGAGATACGGTATCATGGAGACTCTCCATACCATATGGACGAGGGGACGCCTCCCAATGTTTATATCTAAATTTTGCGAGATCGTAGGCTCCGCGTATGGGTGGGTGGAGCCCTCTCCGGCCCAATTAAGCAGGAAGAGGGTGTCCCGCAGGGAAGTGTCCTCAGTGTCACACTCTTTGCCCTAAGCATCAAAGGCATCACCTCGCTGCTGACGGAAGATGTTCTCTCTGCACTCTACGGGGACAACTTTTCTATCTCTTTTGGCGCCGCCAAGATGCCAACTCTAGAGCGTCGCCTCCAAAAAGCACTGAACCGCGTCTCTCGCTATGCCGAAGCGCACAAGTTTTGGTTTTACTTGGCTAAGACTAAGGTGGTGCACTTCTACTGCCATCCACGGCTCAAACCTGACCCAGATTTGTTTCTTAATGGGGTACGCCTTGAAGTGTTTGAATCACACCGTTTACTTGGTCTTGTATTTGACCGACGCCTCACCTGGGAGGCTCATATTCGCAGCCTTAGGGTCTCTTGTACCCGCGCCATGGATATTCTCCGTTTCGTGACGTTCAACGCTTGGGGCGCTGATAGGGTTACTGCCTTACTTTTTAACGATCCTTTGTTCGTTTGAAGCTCAACTACGGATGCGAGTTTTATGCATCCGCAGCCGAGCGTTTATTGCGGAAGGTGGACTCGATCCAACAATTTAGGCGAGAGAGGGGACCAAATGAGTTTGAAACTTGATATGAATTAGAGGGACCTCGCAGAACCAATTCAAGAAAATGGGAATAAGCTTACCTTAGTCGGAAAACAACGGGCGAGAAACTTTTTCGAAGGAAGGAGTGGTTTTAGGTGTCGCAAACTTCGAAACTCTTCTGCTTGGCGTAGTCCAAGAGTCGGAGAGTTTTAAGTTGAGCTTGAGAGTTCTTTGTTCTTGCAGCTTCGGAACTGTTCTTAGCGCGAATCCCTGTTGCAAATAGGTTTTCAAGGAACCGGGGGGGGGGGAATATTTAAGGTGAGAGGAGAGCCGGGGTGGTAGGGGTCTAGACACCCAACGACGCGTAAACACCTTCATATAACCATAAACCACTCCAGTCCGTGCCCGATCTCTAACGGACAGTTCGGCCGGATGGGCGAAGTGGTGGGGCCCACTATGGAAGGAAACAATTCCAAGCTGTCCTCCATCGGCGGACATGCGTTCACACTTAGACACCTGTGTAAGACGGTGCAAGAGGCTGTAATCTTAACAACCTCCCGGCCAGAGAAGCTTAACAACTTCCTAAAGTTGGGAAGCTTAAGCAAGAAACCCGGCAATTTGGTGAGTGTAAAAATCAGCTAACAGCATAGAGTATTTGAGATGAGACATTTGAAGGAGGTACTCGGATAAGTATTCATGGGAAGGTATTTGACCATTTTAGAGGAACTTATTGGAATTTTGAAACATTCGAAATGAAGAATTTTAATGAAGTAATTGTAATGTAATTGAATTTTGAGACGATCAAATATTTAACTTGATCTTTTATTTGAAATTGAGGTTTGAGATGATTTTTGAGATGATCAAGTATTTGACTTGATTATGTACTTTGAGAAGGAGTTTGAGATGATGTTTGAGACGATCAAGTATTTGTCTCGATCATGACTTGAAAATGAAGTTTAAGATGATCAAGTATCAGATTTGATTATGTATTTAAATTAAGTTTGAGCTGATGTTTGAAATAACATAACATAACATAACATAATTTCACGGATGACAAAAGCCCCAGGGCCTATCAAAGGTCATCCGCCTCCGTCAAAACCTGCCCACAAAAAGCACCATCACCAGGAGAAGACAAAATCAAAGTCTCCCACAATGTAATATAACAGATGACAAAAGCCACAATGGCTCATCATAGGTTATCGAGTCAAACGGCCTCTTTTTTTAAGGCACCCAAACTCCCAGGAAAACTACATCCAGAGGATTGCGTCCAGAAACAAGGGTATCGCCAATCGAGGCTTGTCAAGAACTAAATCATGCAGCTATAGATATATACAAACAATATTAATATATACAAAACTTAGGAACCATCACAACCTTCCCTCCCCATAAACTCATCCAACCTACTCTTAAATACATTTAGATTTGGACTACCTACTACCCTCGGCGGCAATTTGTTCCAGAAATCTACCACTCTATTGGTGAAAAAATATTTTCTTAAATCCAACCTACACCCTTGCTTTTTAATTTTCAAGTGGTGACCTCTAGTCCGATTTCCACCATCTAACTCAAAAAACTTGCTAACATCCAATTTATCTATCCCGGAAAACATTTTAAAGAGCTCAATCATATCCCCTCTCACACACCTCCTTTCGAACGAGAACATATTTAATACCCTCAGTCTATCTATATATTCAAGGTGCCTCAGGGAAGGAATAATCTTTGTTGCCCTCCGTTGCACTGACTCAAGAAAGTTAATATCGTGTCTAAAATGTGGGGACGGTGCCTGTATACAGTACTCTAGATGTGGCCTAACATAAGAGTTATAGAGTTTAAGAATAACCTCCTTACTTTTGTAAGTGACATTTCTCTTAATGAAACCCTGCACTCTATTTGCCCTATTTCTTGCTTCAATACACTGCTTAGAAAACCTTAATGACTTATCTATTACTACTCCTAGATCTTTCTCATCCTCTACTGAGCTCAGCCAATGCCCATCCATTTCATAGTTAAATTCTCTATTATCTTTTCCCATGTTAATAACTTTGCACTTATCAAGGTTGAAAGTCATTTGCCACTTATGTGCCCAGGATAACAATTTATTTAAATCCCCCTGCACTTTAAAATTATCATCAATATCTTTAACTACAGCTGCTAATTGGGTATCTTCCGCAAAAATTGACACTTTATTATTAACTGCCTCCCCAAGATCGTTTATATAGATGACAAATAATAATGGCCCGAGAACTGATCCCTGAGGAACCCCACTGATAACATCCCTCCACTCTGACTTTACACCATTTAGCACTACCCTTTGCTTCCTGTCTTTCGGCCACTCAGCTATCCAATTTGAAACCCCCCCCCACATATCCCAATCATTTTTAATTTATGAACTAATCTCCTATGTGGTACCTTATCAAATGCTTTACTAAAATCCAAGTAAATTACATCCACATTCTCTCCCTTATCTACTTGATTTGTTACGAACTCTAGAAAGTCTAGTAAATTAGTCGAACATGATCTACCTGATCTAAGCCCATGCTGAGCATCGCTGATTAACCCCTCCCTCTCTAGATGTTGGCAAATCCCTTTTTTAACTATTTTCTCAAGAATTTTACAGACTACAGGAGTTAGGCTAACCGGTCTAAAGTTATTTGGATCCTCTTTACTACCCTTCTTGAAAATGGGGACTACATTCGCTCTCTTTCAATCATCAGGTATTTCTCCATATTCCAGTGACCTAGTATATAACTTCTCCAGAGCTATTGAGATACTTTCTACCCCTTCTTTAAGTATCCTAGAATGAATATTATCAGGGCCGGAGGCCTTGGTAGTATCTAACTCACCTGTTAGTCCTTTTATCGTCTTCCGATCCACACTAATGTTAGTAAACACCTCTTTCCTTGACCCATGAGTACTATACATAAGACTATTTAGTTTCTCCTTTGTAAATACTGATGCAAAATGACCATTTAGTACCTCAACTATTTCCTCATCAGTTTCTCTCACAACCCCTTCATATTTGATTCGTCCTATTTTAACTCTGCCAGACTTGTTATTAATTTTATAGTAACTAAAGAACTTTTTAGGATCTTGGTTGCTATCCTGAGCCATTTTAATTTCTGACACCCTTTTGTTCTTCTTTATAATCTTATTTAACTCATTCCTAGCCATTCTATAATCACTTAAATTTCGAATATTATTTTCTACCTGTAATTTTTTGTATGCCCTTTTCTTCTCTGAAATTTTTCTAGCTATCTCCTGATTCCACCATAATGGTTTCCTACTTTTGTTCCTAATGGCCTTCATTGCGATACATTGTTCTTGGAATACATTTATGATATGCTTGAAAGTATCCCACATCCCATAAGCATTTTTACCTCTGAATTCTACATCCCAGTCTACAAAATTACGCAAGCTTCGGAGTTGTACATAATCTCCCTTATGGAAATTTGGAACTTTTACAGCATTCTCGGTTATTTTACCCTTCTCAATTCCCCAGGTAAAACGAACTATCTGATGGTCACTATTTTTCAATGCTTTCCCAACAGTCAATTCTTGAACTAAATGATCACTGTTAGAAAGTACTAAATCTAATATATTGCCCCTCCCTCGTTGGCTCATTAACAAATTGATTCAAAAAATTATCCTCAAAGCATTCTATGAACCTGCCACTTGTTCTATCCCTACCTATCATATTTTCCCAGTCCACTGAGTTTAAGTTGAAGTCCCCAATAATAACTGCATCTGTTTCACATCCTTTACTTATTTCCCTTATCATTAGTTCATCCATATTATCAGTCTGTCCAGGTGGCCTGTAAAAAGCTCTCAAATGCACCATTCTATTTTTACTGAACCTAATATCTATCCAAAGTGACTCAACTCCATCCTGCTTTATTGAAGTATTTAAACTTGAAACAATGTTTGAGATGATCAAGTATTAGACTTGATCATGAATTTGATTAAGTTTTGAAATGATGTTTGAGCCTCGGGAATTGATAATTTTATGGTACTTAAAAACAAAGGAATTAAACCCTTTGCATATAAAGAAATCGCTAAGAATTTTCTTAACAGTTTGGCGGCTGGAGGCAACCCCAAATCCTTCGTTCTTAAGGCCGGTGAGAGTGGAGTCAAGTACAAAATGTTTGCATTTCAAATGAAGATTTTGAATGATTAAATTAGATCAATTTAGGAAACAATAGATTGAAAATCTGTAGTAAGATGTGCTCGCACGCAAATTATTTTAAGCTCTGCCCCATCATCATCCTCAACGGCACATCGTGGAATTTTCACTTCGACCAACTTCACCAAATCACTGCTAAGTTTTTCCCAAGTAGCGACATCGGAGCCAGACCTCGGACTATCTCAATCCAACCTCTGAGACCACAGCTTTCTCATGAACAGTCTACCATGATTAAGAACCAACAAATATAATCCGACACGGTCAAACAATCGAAAAATTATTGATAGGATGTGGGGGTCGAACCAAGTAAATATTCGAATGAAAGATTTAAACAGTTCACACAAAATCTTCAGGGAACTTATATCATTTTCCGCTAAACTTTACCTCCTTTGCCAAGAATACACATTCAGTATCGTGTGCTAGATCCGAGCTCTGATTGAGTGCTTAAAAATTCGGAAATGAAATGAATTGAAAAGAGGTGGCACACAAAGAACAGCTCTTCCGACCCTGCCCCCACCCCCTTGGCGCTCATTGAGCGGCCAAGGAGGGAGGGGGAGGCCCAGTAGTCCTTTATAGACACCCATAGCCACACGTCCAGAGCCAAAGTAGGCTCTAAGTACTGTGAGAACGGCAGTTAGGAGTGAGAGGGAAAGGAAGAAGAAGGTTTTAGGATAGGACAAAGAACAAAATAGTAGGAGACAAAAGTAGACTTAGTTATTCATGGGACCCACAGCTTAACGTGGAATCTGAACCACGATGTGTCGCTTATCTCTAACTATAACCTTGCAGTTCATCGTGACCCCTGTCCCACGTATCACTGTGAGTCCCGTGTGCGAATGTGATAGTATAAAAAAAAACAAAGGATTCTGAAGGCTGAAGGAAGTAAGAGGTTTGCAAAGAGATGCTAGTTGCCTGGAGGTCAGGCTTATCTCTGTCCGTTTTAGGTAGTATAGTTAGCGTGATAAAGTTAGAAAGTAGTATTGGTATTTGTGAGGCGTTCAAACCGTTATTAGTAAATATTCTTGCGAAAAACAGGTGTAGGTTTCTATCTCTCTATCTATTCTTTCTTATTCATATCCTAGTTATAATTGACTATACGCTATTCTCTGGTGTTGTTTCGGCTAATTAATTACTCTTAGTCGCCGTCGAGTATTAATCACTTTCTCTAGGTGTAGATTTCTTCTTCGTCTTCTTCTCCTCCCACATCTATCCTTGGGAAAGTTAGGAATAATTTGTGTGATCTCCATCCTTCTCTTTGGGCAATTTGGTTGTTTAATTTGACTCTTACTTCATTCTGTGTCTTTTCTAAGACTTTCCTTGCTCTTTTTGCAATTATTCTCTTAAGTGCCCTTATCCTTGCCTCCCTGTACAGGTCTCGTAGTCTTGTTCTTCCTCTTTTTCTGGTGTTTGTTATTAAGTAGATAGCTTTGTTTTGTGCTTTTTTGAGTCTTAATAGGCTACTTCTTGAGATCGTGTACATAGCGATGGTTGGATAAATAATCGTGGACTGTACTATGGCTTGATAATTTTTTCTCTTGTTTTTCATGCTTAGGTTAACTAACTTGTACAGTAATGCCAGGCCGCTCTTCCCTCGATTTACTCTCTCAGTTACATGCTTTTTATAACCTGATTTCGTAATGGCTAGTCCAAGCACCTTATATACTTTGTCGTATCTGTAGCGCTGTCCTTCTACATATACATCTGAGATGCTCCTTCCGTACACGGGTACAATTTTATATTTATCCCTGTTGGTTTTGATTTTCAATTTTTTTCATATCTATTAATGCTTCTTATCTCTTCTACAGTCATCCTAGCTTGCATTGGACCGTTTCTGTAGGGGCAGACTATGATTTGAGTGACGTCGTCGGCAAATTGGATGTTCAAGTAGCCTTCATTTCATGCTTGTGGTATATCTGCTGTCTGGATTGAATAGAGAGACGGACTCAGACATCCGCCTTGGGGCAAACCCGCAGCGAGCTCAAATATTTCTCCCTGATGTCGTCCTATTTCCACATAAGCACCTCTCTCCATTACATAATCACATAAAATCCTTTCGATCTTATTGTTCATTCCTAATCTGAGTATCTTGAATTATATACCCCTCTGCCATATTTGTCGAATGCCTTGAGCACGTCCCGGCATACGATGCCTACGCTAATTATTTTTTTCTCTTTGCTTTCGCTATCTTTTCAAGGATGACTCCAAGGGCCATCTCCGTGCCTTTGTTTTTTCTGAAGCGAAATTCTGAAGGAATTTGGACAGTCTGTTATTCATTATTTTTTCGATACCCCACCGATGAAATCTAGCAGCGAGACGGGGTGGTAGTTACCCACTTGATCTGGGGGTTTCCCGCCTTGGGTATGAATATCATCTTCGCCACATTCCGTTCATCAGGAAAGTATTCCGTGTTTAAGTACGTATTGAAGACGTTTCTCACTCCCTCCAGTATGTTCGGGGGGCTTCGATGTAATTTAATCTGGTGAGTCCTGATCTGCCTGGGACTCTCTGTCGCAAGTTCTTTATGGTTGCTTATAATTCCTCAGATGTAATAATTGCTTCTATTCCGTGTTGTTGTTTCTCCTTTCCTCAACAAAGTGGAAGAGTTATGGCCTTTCGATCTCTCCATTGAGTTCGTCCACGATCTGATGTTCGAATTCAATGTCAGAGTCTACATTTCTCCATGCTCTCTAAATAATGCCTCCATTTCTTCCTCATCTTCTAAAATGTTGTTCCCTGCATCCTTAATTTTCATTTTATCCGTTGTTGTCTGTGTCTTTATTCTTTTGATAGGTTTCCAAAATTCCCTCGATGATGTTTCCACATCTATTTTCTCGACGTGTTGATCCCATTTCTCTTTCTGTTTTTATTATAAATTAGTGCTATTAGTTCTCTTTTCTGTCTCCTTAGTGCGTTGTATGCTTCCCTTAATGTTCCGAATCTTCTTATATGTGATGCCGCCCGGACGATCTTCTCGCTCAATGCCACCATTTCTAGTGTCCACCTAAATTGTTTAATGGTTTGGAACGAGCTAATGGGGACGGCCCCCTTCTCTGTCCTTTCAATTTCTTCTCTGATCCTATCCAACTCCCCGTCGATTTCCTCTAGAGTGGCTTCCCCGAGCGGGCTGGATACGTACGTCTGAAGTAATTCTTTGTACTTATCCCAACCCGCTCTATGGTACGCCTTCCATTTCTTAAAGGGATTTGTATAGGATTTTTGTTTATGTACATTAGAGTCGCAGTGTCGTCACTACAAAGCACATCCACTGGTTCCATACAATAGTTAAAGGGAGATTGTTGTTAGCCAGTCAGATTTCTGGTTTAGTTGTGTGATCTCTTTGAAATTATGTAGGGAAATTGGATCTCAGTCTTTGCAGTATACGTCTATTGATAAGCGTGTTAAGTTGTTTTCCGACTCGGTTTGTATTCCTGTACCTAGAAGCCCCGCAATGGGCGTTTAGTTGAAGAGTTTAGTAAAGTTTTGGACCGGTAATTTGGGGCGCCTGGGTGGCTGGTATCCAGTTGCGACAATGATGTTGCTTAATTCCATTTTAATTTCTATAGCTAAATATGCATCTACCAATCTTTGTATTGTTTTTTTACTGCAATCCTTGCTTGACCGCTATTGCCGTTCCGTCGTGTGTTTCTTCTGAAGGATTTGTGTTGATAACATTGTAGTTCCATATCTTTAATTTCTCGTTTTCTGTTTCTTCCATGTTCGGATATTAGTATAACATCTGGGTCAATCTTTCGAAATAAGTTGACGTACATAAATTCCTTCTCTTTCCATCCGCATGTGTAAATTTGTAGTATTTTTATTTCTTAATATCCATAATCCAATTGTCCATTTCCGTTCGTTTATTCGTTTTGCGTTTGTTTGTCCTATCTGTTAAGTTATCGGTGTTTCTTCTTTTTTTTCTGGTTTGTCTTTCGTTTCTCCTGGGTTCCCCCTCTTCTGACTGCATTTGAGGGTCCTTCTGGTAGTTCATCTCTGGGTGATGGACCCCTTTTACTTGCGAATTTAGATCTGTTAGTTCTTTGGAATTTCCTGCGAGTAACCCGTGTGCACTCTCGCCCTGTTTGGTCGGAAGAATTTTCAGTCTCTTGATTCTTCGCTGATTGTGTCATCTTCTGATTCTTCTGCCTGTTGGTTTCCTTTCGCCTCTTCGATTAACTTATGTATTGTCTTTTCTGTGACATTGATTCTGAAAATAGCCAAAGCGTCGACACCTTTGGGGAATTTCATCGGTTCGAGCCCGTTTTCCTGTAACATGCTGTTGACTGTTGTTGCGTAACTTCCAGGGTTAACTATATTCATCACGTGGGCATGTAATATACAAGTATTTTTACGTTGAGAGTGCCATCTAAATTTATTTGCGTTGCCGGTCCTTGTTGTTCACTTTTGGACATTGATGCGTATGAGTTTTTATTTAGGTTAGTATTGTTTCTGTTTGAATCTGTTTATTTTCTCTTTATAATTTCTCTTCTTTTGCAACAGATCATGGCCATTGTTCTGTGTCCCCCTTGGTAGTGAATGCATTTTTTAACTGTGTTGTTGCAGTAACGCCAAGAATGGCCTTCAGTTCCATATTCAGAACAGATGATTAGGTCTTTTGGGGGGCAATTTTCGTCGCGTGTACTTCCAACGCATAAAATCTGAAGCCTATCTGTTTGCTTGTGAAGACGTCTCTTTGTATGTGGGCGGATGGGATTCTCATGTTGAAAGCGAGAAGTCCCTCGTCTATGATCTTTGAAGCGATTTAGGTAGATTTACAAACGACCTTGAAAACGTGAGTGTGATCTTTAAATATGACACTTCTGTTAGCCGTGATTTGGGGTGGTACTCTAGCTTCCAAGTCCAACTTCCTTAGCGTAATTCTCCCAGCAGATGAAAGTAGCTGCTCTACGTCTTTATTTTCTGGGCGAATAACTGTGAATCCAGATGGTATCTCAATGCATTTGATTAGTGGTATCTTCAGATCTATAAATATGAATTGCACTAATTCTATTGGTGATCTTTTTCTTCTGTTGGGTATCAGTTTAAGGAGAAACCTTTTGAAGTCCGGTGGGTCCATCTTCCTGGGAGTCGTCCCCTCTCCGAGGAGAGGGGTTCTTCTGTATATCTTCAGCCGTTGGTCTTATCCAGTCTCCAATAGTGGGAGGAGCCCCTCTATCTGTCCTAGTACTATCTCGCCTACCTTCCAATTTTCGCATTATCCTTGGTTAACCCTACCTATCTGGGCCTACCCCTAACAGCGTCCCACAGATGGGTTTTGGCTCGTGAGCGAGAATCGGCCCCCTTTTTCTGGACCCCTAAGAGGGTCTCTTGCAGGGGTTCACTATACCTTACTACCAACTGCAACTCAGACCTTGCCAGTGACTAAGTTATGTAGTGCTAGTGAGAAGTAAGTTTAAGGTAAAAAGTATGAAAAACGTGTCAATAATTTAGAATAAGGAAGAGCAACCCCTTCGGGGGGACTACTTCGCTCAAGAGGAACAGGAGTAATCTCTAATCAGCCACAGGAGCGCATATATTTCTTTTTAGAAGTTTTCTTGAGAAGGCGTTTTATTTAGGTCCTGCCTGAAACTTTTCCTCCTTTAGCTGTGATAGCCTTTACCACTTCGCAGCGAGAAAGTAAGCATACAGACTGAGTAAATCAAAATTCAGTCAATGGATTTCAGCCGGCGCTGATTGGACAATTATTACAGTGCCTATGTCTAAATGCTGATTGGTCAATTTGTTAACGCTAAAGCTGTTATTCCAAAAATGAAAGTAAGTATGACGATTAAATGTATATCAATCCTGATTGGCTGAACTTTTGTGGTGTTATGGGCAGATGAAATGACTCTTTATAAAGGCGTACTTTTGTAAAAAAGATAGTCAGAAAAATTTAATATTATCAAGAAAAAAAGCTGTCATTACTGTTCGCCATTTCGAAGCTTATTCTAGCTATATACCTAGGAATAAATAATCCATCTATATATATATATATATATATATATATATATATATATATATATTCCTTCATCACATAAGGAAGCGGTTGATCACTTAACCCAGCCTACGAAACTACAAGAGAGAGAATTTGTCACCGAGACCCTATAAGGACATTACGCTTAGTTTTAACGATTGCATCCGATTTAGGGTCAATTAAACCCATTAGATCACTGTTTACTTGATAATTGTATCCCAAGACTGGATCGAATCTGCAGGTCTGTTTCTCGGACGTCTTCTCGAATTTGAATTAGGTTTTTAACTCTTGAAGATTTGTGTTTCAGGATTGGAGTTCGAACTCCCTTTGAGCAAACCTTTCATTGGCGCCAGTGTATATTTTCGTGAGAAAGTTACCATCAGAGTTAGTATACACAAATATATCGAGTTTGCCTTCTTTAAGCCAAAAAAGCAGAAACGATAGTTATCCCTCTCTGACTTCAATGGAATTGGAAGAAAAGCTTGTTTAATGTAGAAAAGTAGAACAAATTTGTTAGAACGAAATCTTCATATGAGGGAAAACATATAAACAAGTATATTTTTTACTTCTCCAAAGGAAACCTCGTCTAGAGAAGGCGCCTGGCCACATTTCAGAGGTAAAATTTTCGGAGTAGTTTAGTAAGCTGCTCAATTTTAGATTTGTCGAATGACCCCGTATCGGTATCCTTTAACCCAAGAGATTCTAGTGAAAACACATACTCTAGACCCAAATCTAAATCAAGTTCTGATTTTGCGAAATTCAAAGGGTGGAAATAATAAGGCGACGGACTAAGGGCAAAGTTGACTACATGTTCGAAATTTTCGTCAGCCTCCGGTTCCAAATAAGGCCCTTGGAGCCAATTACCCTCATTTCCCACTTCGTTCCCGACCTTGCTCTCAGATTCGGAGGAGCCGGCCCCCATTGGAATACCAACTAGAAAGAAAATACCTTATCTGTGTACGAGTTCTTTGAGTATTGTAAGAGGTGTTTGTGTAAATTTGGAGTGAAGTTCTCACCAAAGGAAACCTCTTTCTTGCGTTGCACGGAGAGGTCAACATCTATTTCGTTTGACCTAGCATAGCCGCCCCGGTCTAGTTGAGGAACCCGCAAAGCCTCTCGTGGGAGCACTTTGGTGGGCCAGCCCACCTGTGAATTGGTAATTGCAACCAACTGGGTTTAATTGCTGTTTTCTGAAGCGTGGTGGCCTGGGGCACGTGATACCTCGAGTGAGCTTCTATACTTGAGTGTCGATTATTCAGTTTTACTTTCGTAAGCTATCAGGGCATTATCTGTCTCCAAGAGGTTTCCACCTACGTCCACCTGTCGCGGTTCATCTCAGCTCATCCAAGTGCTTACAGTGGTCTGAGGTATTAGAAAATAGATTATCTTCTTACCATTCTAATGGTCGCTTCGTTGATGTAAACGGTGATGCAGTTCGCCAGACCTACTTCTTGAGCTGAGAATAGGCTTGAGGTTAGCAAAATTTGCTTCTTCTTGCTCTGCCCGTTGTCGATCCGACAAACCCATATTTTCGGTTACCTCTTGTCCGGTCGAAGGTGTCACGAGTTTATAGGGGTTAAAAGTAAAGGAGGGTTACCGGGCTAAGGCGGGCTCTTTATTTTTAGTGGAGATAATTCGCCACGCATACCTCTTTTCCATCCTTCGGGGGGTCACCGGTCATAGAGTCTACCTCCTTGGATGAGGAGGACCCCATAACCGGCCTACCTGATATCTAGGCTGGAGGCTAATAAGGGATGGAGGAGAGGACGCTTTTAATAACAAAATTGCAAGTAAGTTATACTGATAGATGACTTAACTGGTTCTTTCTATCGATAATATTTAAGTCTGCTTATTTAGGCCCCTCACTTCCATGGGGCGTAACCGTTTTTTATTAAAACGCGGAGTGGAACCGGAGCTAATGATCATAAGTATGATCGTTAGCTCCTTTGTTGACTGTTGGGCAGAGTCACGAGAGGTGTGTGCGTTTTTAATGTAACTACGCACCTTTTTCCCAAACCAGGCAGCCGCACTATATAAGTAAGACCGTTTGCATTTGTTGTTTCACAGGTCCTCGACAACTTTACCGGTCAAAGCACCTTCTATTTGCTCTGCTTGCCCCTGGTTTTAGAATTAAGAACCTTTCGTCTTGCGGCTGTTTCCTTGCCATGTATGTTTGTGTGACCGCGTGGCAACTCCAGCAATTCGCTTGCTTATCTCATGTTTCTCAATTAATGTACAGTTGTGATATGAGTATTTCTCTCTATTTGTTTTTCAGGCTTAGGTTAACTAAGAGTTAGTTGCTAACAACTTTAACAGTTAGTTATCCCCTTTTCTTGAAAGTTGCAAGTTGGTTTACCCAAAGTTCAGTTAGTCCTATTTCAGCTTGCCAGGAACATGCTCTTCCTTTATACCAACCTTAGAGTTAGTTGCTAACAAGTTTACCAGTTAGTTATTCCCTTTTCTTGTAAGTTGCAAGTTGGTTTACCCAAAGTCTAGGGTGTTAAAGTCCAGTTACAGTGATATTCCAGCTTGCCAGGAACCTCCTCTTCCTTTATACCGACCTTAAGAGTTAGTTGCTAACAACTTTATCAGTTAGTTATACCCTTTTCTTGAAAGTTGCAAGTTGGTTTACCCAGTCCAGTTACAGTCCTATTCCAGCTTGCCAGGAACCTGCTCTCCTTTTATACCGACCTTAAGAGTTAGTTGCTAACAACCTTACCAGTTATTTATCCCCTTTTCTTGTAATTTACAAGTTAGTTTACCCAGCTAGGAACATCATTTTTAATTATAAACATTAGTATGTTGGTCAAAAAGAAAAATCTATTTATTATCTTTATTTATACTCATTAAAGGCCTTTCGCCTATGCAGCTCCCTCAGTACAGCTAGCCTAAGTAAATCGTAGTTAGGGTAGCTGTACCACCCCCTGCCCCCCTGCACTTGCTTCTTGGGCAGAGTTTCGAATGTGCGGCTCGTTTTTGGCAGCTTTGGTGATGGTGGTGGTAGCCGATTTAATGGAAAATCGGCCAATGTGCGACTCGTGGAGGGCCGCACTAGGAAGTGCGCTGCACTTATACAATGCCGTTCCGTCCGCTAGAAAATGGAAAGGAATGCAAATAATCATAGGAAAAGAAAAGGTATTATATCTAAGAACAAAAGACTTAAATCTTACATACCGCCTTTAAAGCGATGGATCCCTTTTTGGTTGTCTTGTGGCGGCGTTCACATTTTCTCCCTCCTCCTTTTGGTATGAAAGAAATACTGCAATAAAGGGAAAAGTGTAAGGAATCAAAGGAAATTAATTGCAAACTAACTCAATTTCGGCTTCCATTATTAGAAGTGAAGGGGTCAGAGCAATTTTACGTAGCCCAAGACCCATGAATTAAAGGCTACCCAGGACCGCAGACCTATCTTTACCTATGACTGCCTTAAAAGTTAAAAGATTATAATATATCCGATATTTAGAACCTTGTTAGGTCTATTAGAAGGTTTAGAAAGCCATACAGGCCTTGTACTAGCCTTTAATACATCCAAGATAGCCCTATTCTGGGCGTAGAGTACCCCTTACCCTAAGTTAGGGCGTAGCTTGGCAAAAAAAAAATAATATTGGAATAATTCCTTCACAGCACCCTTGCCAAAGGGTCAGAGCAATTTTATGTAGCCCAAGACCCATGAATTAAAGGCCACCAAGGACCAGAGAACTATATTTACCTATGACTGCCTTCAAAGTGAAAAATTTATAATATATTCGACATTTAGAACCTCGATAGATCTATTAGAAGGTTTAGAAAGCCATACACGACATGTACTAGCCATAAATATATCAAACATAGCCCTATTTTGGGCGTAGATTACCCCTTACCCTAAGTTAGGGCATAGCTTAGTTAAAAACAATAATATTCGAATAATTCTTTCACAGCACCCTTGCCAAAGGATCAGAGCAACTTTACGTAGCCCAAGCCCATGAATTAAAGGCCACCAAGGACCGTAGACCTATCTTTACCTATGACTGCCTTAAAAGTGAAAAATTTATAATATATCCGACATTTAGAACCTCGATAGGTCTATTAGAAGGTTTAGAAAGCCTGCTGAACCTGACAAACCGTCGTCCTCTTCCTCCTCCATCACAGTTGGTCCGGTGAGCCCAGGTGTAGGTGGCGGATCGAGCTCCTGAAGACGCCTTACTCCCACCGTCAGCGACGAGAGTAGCCGACATCAATGACGTCGACTAGTCACGAGCTGTAACATAAATCAGCACCCATTAACAGTTCAAATAGACCTAGCCTGGAATGTCTTTGGCTTAAAATGAAACACTGCATCTATCATTTAACTATACACTCTTAGGTGGCTTGGCTATGCACTTTGGCTTGTAAAGGAGAAAGTCGTTTCGGAGCCGATCGATAGGGTCCACCCACACCGCCAACTGAAGCTTAGTATTGCGTTTTACCAAAGAAGACACTTCAAAAAAGTGATTATGTGTATAGTAGTCTTAATTAGATTTTAAAAAAAATAAATATATTTTTTTAGTTATTCGAAAAAAATAGATTTCGTAAAAACTAAGTATCCTACGATATTCATACCAAAATTAATCGATAGAGCGGCTCAAAAGACCTAAGGTAAAATGAAAATGAGATTCCTAACATTTTTTCCTCGTTGCTATTCATTTTAATTAATTTTAGGTATGAAGAAATTATTAGATTAATAAAAAAATGAACCGGTTGGGAGGCTCCCCCAGCCCCGTTATCCTTCCAAAAATCAAGATCCTACGATTATTTTTAATGCCAACCAACGAGGGCATTCCATTCTAAAATGACAGTTTTAGACACTTTTGGTACCCAAATCCAATTTATTTGTTAATAAAATTTTAAGAAATCGTCTGAGAAAGTTATATTTATTATATTCTTATAGCCATTTCTATCCTCTTTCTATATATATTTGGTTGTCGTACGTACGATCAGGGGTCCCAGAGATATTTGAAAAAGACTAGGATAAACATTTATGCCCTCATTAGTGGGCGCCGATGTTCCCAACTAAATATTCTTAAGTTTAGACCGTCGCTCCATATATCCTAGAGAGCCCTAAAGTTAAGTTAGATTTCTCCATTGAAAGGGCGAGGGGGAAAAGTCCCGCCCGGTTCTCGGCTTTTTTCACTACCACAACTTCACCGATCCTTTTACTTCGGTAATAATTAATTTTACTATAGAAAATATTAATATTTTTTTCGAAACTTGGACCGAGTAAAGGGCGCCCTAGTATACGTACGGTATAAAATTTTCCTTATCCTGGCCTTATTTATAACGACAACAAACGAGGTCATGAACTAAAATTAACGGTTTTAGGCAATTTTTGGACATTTTGTTATTACTAATTCAGACTCTACGGGTCCTTTTA
Source organism: Ceratothoa steindachneri (assembly GCA_963969495.1). Classification (NCBI taxonomy): domain Eukaryota; kingdom Metazoa; phylum Arthropoda; class Malacostraca; order Isopoda; family Cymothoidae; genus Ceratothoa; species Ceratothoa steindachneri. The sequence goes on from OZ018322.1 coordinate 216,893,303, forward strand.
CGGCTTCGAGAGGCGATCAAAAGTTTTCTAGAAAATGTATATTTGATTTTATTATCGCGCAGTTTTCGTGGGTAAAAACAAAAATAAACAAGTACAGGAAAATGAAAAGATGATTCCAAGCACTTTATATTTAATTCCTTGAAAATGAACTTGCTAAAACTACAGTTACCTTGCCGAGAAAAAGTTTCGACTGACTCTCGGCTTTTTACAATTATCCGAGTAAAATAGCCTTATCAATTGGAAGTGCGCGAAGGAATAAAAAAGAGGGGTGTTCCGCCGGCCCACCCCCCTCCACGACCCCACCTACTCGGAGGACCGTGCCAGGCCCCATCTTATATCGCTAGCACCCCCTCGGAAAAAGTTTTGTATCTCGGCTTTTAACAATTATCTAAGTAAAATTATATTTATTAACTATAAGTCCAGGACAAGTTCAGACTGCGGCTCGGCAATACTTAAGGCCAGTTTCCCTTTGCGCTGCAATGGCTCAGGCCAATCTTCCTTGCAAATGCAATATTGAAGGAACTCGCTTACACGCGCACCGCTTTGATAAGATATATATAAAAAGTTCGGAAAGATCAGTTATAACTTAGTTTTTTTGTGGTTACTAAAGATATTTTATCACCTTTTAAGAACATTTTGTTAGATGACAACAATTTTACCGTTAATACTGATTCCGAACGAAGCTCCTGAAATATTTGTCGGTCTTCCTTTGAGATTTTTTTTATACAAATCAATTTTATCTCATCGGCTAACTAACTATTTTGAATGCTATTTCCGTTCCCTCGAGGATTTGTACACCAAAGGGCATTTTACCTCGTAAAGAGAAGCTCGGGCTCAAGTATATTAGCCCGCATATTTTGAAACCTATTTCGGTATGAGGTAGCGTTTCAAAGTCGCCGACGCGAGTTGCGTTGGTTCCCTCGAGATTTTACAATACTTTTATATCTCTAAAGGCTAAGCACCCGACCTAGGCAGGGCCGCGCCGAGATTTCCTCGAGCTTTTATAATACTTAGATAGCTCTAAAGGCTATAGGCACCCAACCTAGGCAGGGCCACGCCTAGATTTCCTCGAGCTTTTATAATACTTTTATACCTCTAAAGGCTATAGGCACCCGACCTAGGCAGGGCCACGCCTAGATTTTCTCGAGCTTTTATGAAACTTTGATAGCTCTAAAAGCTATAGGCACCCGACCTAGGCAGGGCCGCGCCTAGATTTTCTCGAGATTTTATAATACTTTGATGGCTCTAAAGGCTATAGGCACCCGACTAGGCAGGGCCGCGCCTATATTCCCTCGAACATTTATAATACATACTTTGATAGCTCTAAAGGCTAGGCACCTGACCTAGGCAGGGCTGCGCCTAGATTTCCTCGAGCTTTTATAATACTTTGATATCTCTAAAGGCTAGGCACCCGACCTAGGCAGGGACGCGCCTAGGACCAGGCAGCAGAACCTAACGCAATTGACGACCTAACGGCAGCGTTTTTCGTAAAACGAAACGAGGATTTATTTTTCATTTTATTATGCCATATTGCAGATGTTAGGTACAGTAAGCAGCGGTCTAGTAAGTTTCCATATTAAAAGTGTTTGGAAAGATTCAGTTATGACCAAATTTCATTATTCCTATAAACTGGTTACGCTGCATTTTCCTCCCTAAAAAGTTTGTTCGGAAGCCCAATTTGACGCTACTTTGGTTTGCTAATGAGAACTTTGTTACTCAATTCTATGTTATCTCATCAGGCACACTCCGGCTTGAAGTAGCGATTTTATTCAATGTAATCCCACCCCCAAAGGTCTAAAACCTTATGCGACCGCTCTTTAATAATATTTTTGATGGTCACCTCGAAGGAACGCGTTTCGTAACCAGGAACAAAATCTTCGGTGACTACGGCGGTAAGGTTTTAGATTCGCTTTCAGTCTGAACAAGCGTTATTCACTATTTATAGTGCATCTTTGTTTTCTACAATTCGGAAAATACTGCCCGTTAATAATATTTTTTTAGGGTTGCCTTGAAGGCAGTCGTTACCCTTTTTCCGCATTTTCCTATGCTTACAGAAAAACTAACGGCAAATAAAATCTTCGGTGCCTGGAGCGGTGGATGGCAAGGTTTTAGATTCGCTTTCAGTCTGAAGAGAAGTTTCACTACTTTAACTGCAGCTTTGTTTTCTTGAAGAGTTTATTGTTCTCGCGGGTAACGCGGGCTAAAGTTGCACATTATTTTTAAATGTAGCCGCGCAAAAAACACTCCGCAGTGTTTCCTATTATTATTTGCGGCTGTGATAAAAAAATGATTTTCGCTCATGAGGGCAAAAGATTATTAATATTATCAAGTCTATGGATATATCCCATAAGAACTTTCTCCAATGAGAAATTAATTAATTAAAAGGGGATGCATGCAGGATACTTTTGACTAACGTTTGCTTTGTGTCTTTTACCTATTTTTTTTTGCTGCGTAGTTTTTGGTATTTTGTCGTTGCATACTCACTGGTTGATCCTGCCAGTAGTCATATGCTTGTTTTAAAGGTTAAGCCATGCATGTCTCAGTACAGGCGATTAATAGCCGAGACCGCAGACAGCTCAATATATCAGTTGTAATCCAGAAGATTTGTATTTTTAATGGATACCTATAGCAAATCGAGAGCTAATACGCTTTCAAGTTTCGCCCCTAGTCCTAACGGATGAGTAGCGAACAGCAATTATTAGAACCATAAACCGTAATTCCTTTAATGGTGACTCTGGATATAAGTTGCTAAGCGCAATGGTCAAAGTACCAACGCTAATTTATGCGAGTGTCTGCCCTATCAGCCAGATGGTAAGCTATGTGCTAACAATGGCTTTAACGGGTGACGGGGAATCTGGGTTCGATTCCGGAGAGGGAGCCTGATAAACGGCTACCACATCCAAGGAAGGCAGCAGGCGCGGAATTTAACCTAATACTAGCTCTGTGAGTTAGTGACGAAAAATCTTGATGTGAGGTTCTTAACGGAGCCTTACAATTGAAATGAGTTTATTGTAAAAACTTATTACAACAAACTACCGGAGGGCAAGCCTGGTGCCAGCAGCCGCGGTAATTCCAGCTCCATTAGCGTAATCTAATATTGCTGCGGTTAAAGTGCTCGTAGTTGGCTTTAAATTTTCAACTACGTTAACTCCGTAAGCTTTAGATAAGCAATGGCTTACATTCTAAGCATAAAGTGCTATATCGAAAGGCAACACGCCACGATACGTGGTGAGAAACAGAATCGAGTACTAGCTTACATAAGCTGTATTCTAAATGATTGGTACATGGTATGCTCTTAAGTGAGTGCACCTTGGAACCTACATTATTCACTTTAATAAAAGTGGAGTGTTTATAACAGGTCTAAAAATTCGAGTGCTTTACTAATAACGTCTAGCACGATAAAATAAGACTTTGGGACGAATATTTGTCGGTTTTCCCTAATCGAACCAAAGTAATGATTAAAGAGAACTGCCGGGGGCATTAGTATTGCAGCGCGAGAGGTGAAATTCTGTGACCGTTGCAAGACTACCAATCGCGAAAGCATTTATCAAGAATGTTTTTGTTAATCATGATCTAAAGTTAGAGGATCGAAGGCGATCAGATACCGCCCTAGTTTTAACCATAAACTATGCCAACTAGCAATCCGTTTTTGTACCATTAAAAGAGCAAAGCGGGATCCCCCGGGAAACCAAAGTTTCTAAGTCCCGGGGGGAGTATAGTTGCAAAGCTGAAACTTAAAGGACCCCGTAAGGATTGACAGATTAAAAGCTCTTTCTTGATTTGGTGTAAGGTGGTGCATGGCCGTTCTTAGTTGGTGGAGTGATTTGTCTGGTTGATTCCGATAACGAACGAGATTCTTGCCTCCTTATTTGTGGTCAGATCGAGTCCTAAGGCATGGTATAAATATTCCCTTTTAAAAAGGGGTATAGTAACTTGCCTCGTGCATTTACTTGCCTCGTATATTGCTGGAAAACCAGTCTGAGGCTGTCTGACGAAATACACCATATTCAAGTGGCGGTATTGGCGGTGTCCAGCCGTAATAAAAAGAGCAATAACAGGTCTGTGATGCCCTTAGATTTTCTGGGCTGCACGCGCGCCACATTGAAGTGTGCAGCGTGCTTTCCAATTCCGAAATGAAGTGGCAATCATTTCAAACCCCTTCCCGCTTGGGATTGCGGATTGTAAGTTTTCCTCATAAACGAGGAATTCCTTGTACACGCAGGTCGTAAAGCTTGAGCTGAATACGTCCCTGCCCTTTGTACACACCGCCCGTCGCTACTTCCGATTGAGTGGCTAAGTGAGGTAATTGAACTGTTTTTAAGGTACCTTTTTTTAAAAATTTTATTACATTGTGCCAAATTTAAACAGGAAGATTCCCCAGCCTAGTCATTTAGAGGAAGTAAAAGTCGTAACAAGGTTTCCGTAGGTGAACCTGTGGAAGGATCATTATTGATTAGTATTGATTAAAACTCGAAAAAGCTATATATATCTTTTTATTCCAAAAACGGATGCCGCCCGGACGTCAATTTATTATTAAGAGGTAAACTTCCTTTTTTCAATTTACACGAAGTGACCCTTTATTTATTTGTCCGATAATGTCTCGTTCTATGATATTCGAATTATTTTAATAAAAAGAGTAAAGTTTTCGTATGTTGCCAACATTTTAAGCCGAAGCTTCTCTTTATTTACAACATAAATTCGAGTTATATATATATATATATATATATTTTTTTCGTCCGAGGCCATCCTTGCCAAAGATCCGAATTCTTATTATAAAAGAGTTTAGCTTCCAGCTTTATACAATTATCTCGTGAGGCTGCTCTTAAGTTGTGAATTCGCGGTCGAATATAAATATGGCGTCATTATACACCTATATATATAGTTTGGCCTTACACGGGATGCCAGTCATTTAAAAGATCCGAATTCTTATTATAAAAGAGTTTAGCTTCCAGCTTTATACAATTATCTCGTGAGGCTGCTCTTAAGTTGTGAATTCGCGGTCGAATATAAATATGGCGTCATTATACACCTATATATATAGTTTGGCCTTACACGGGATGCCAGTCATTTAAAAGATCCGAATTTTGTATTTTTTTTTAAATTGTTTACACAATTCGAGGTCGAGTGTAAAATATGGCGTCCCTAAATCTAGCCTCCAAAAAAATGGGTGTATAACCAGGTCAAGGGGAGAGTGCCTGCAAGCATTGCTTGGAACCCTAGGTCTGCCTTTTGCCTTTAAAATCCAATTATCTTTGGGTTCTAAGAAAAAAAAAGGCGATCGTTTCTGCTTCCGAGTTTGGTATATATTTTTTTTATTCCACTATCATTCTCTTTGGCTGGACGATCGCTTTGGCATCTAATTTAAACCCCTCAAATAAAAACCAATAGAGACACAACATATGGTAGAGGATCACTTGGCTCGTAAGTCGACGAAAGCCGCCGCTAATTGCGCATTTAACTTTTAACGCAAGGTGGTATAAAAGTTGACACGCTGAACGCACATTGCGCCAGGTCGTGAGACATTGATTCCGATCATTTGTCACGCATAACTGTAAAGTCATCAGTGTCTGTGTACGTTGATGGGCCTGGCACTCTAGGACAAGGGTCGGTTTCTAACCTTCTCTCAAAGATCCATTGTATGCAGCAGCAGCAGCAGCAGCAGCCGCCGCAATTCTAATAAATAAAATCGGCGAATTTACCTTACGGCTCCAATAACGTTAAACCACGGTGGGTGGAAATTCCAAATGTTCCTATCCAAAACCCTATCTTATCGCGGTTATTTATAAAGAGCCAATAGATAAATTCAAGATATTTATGGGCCATCCCGTTTATCGGGCTTTTAATATGGCTCGCCCAGAGGCCGATTTATATTTTTTCTATACGAGGCAGCAGCAGCAGCATTCATTGGATCCAGGATATTCGTCGCTTGTACGAAGGCTATTATTATTATTATTAATATTTGAACTTTTTGTCTTTCTTTTAAATCCTTTTCTGCGCAAAAATTCAAATTAAAGTAGCCGCTCGGCGTTATCCTATAAAGTTGTGCCTATTGTTGAGCTTCGCCCAAGTAAAACTCCTTTTTAAAAAAAGCATTGGTGTACGTACCGTAATTTTTTTGTATATTTATTTTACTCGGTACATACAATACCAAAAGCTAGTTTTCCCCCAAAGGAGGTGGGCTTAGCATACATGGGCTTAATGAACATTCGAATCTTTCGAGATTTCTACCTTGTCTCTAGAGCGAGTACCCGCTAAACTTAAGCATATTACTAAGCGGAGGAAAAGAAACCAAAAGGGATTCCCTAAGTAAGTGCGACTGAACCGGGATTAGCCCAACGCGTAGGCTATAGTCTCAACTTTTTTTAAAGTTCGCGACTATTAGCGATGCCGCGTAATGGGAGATTAATGATACGCACCATGTCAGTGTTTTAAATATATCTTGAGGGGTGTATAGACCTTTTTATTTTTTTTAACTTTGTCTAACCGCTGAAGGTGGTAGCCCTGTAAAGACTTTTTTTGATTTGGTACGTATCTGTTCTCCTAAAGAGTAAGGTTGTTTGAAATTGCAACCCGAAGCAGGTGGTACATTCCATCTTAGGCTAAATATCCTTACGAGACCGATAGCGAACAAGTACCGCGAGGGAAAGTTGAAAAGAACTCTGCAGAGAGAGTTAAAAAGACTGTGAAACTACCATATGTAACAAGCGAATGGTCATTGGTATCCGTGTCCGTCGCGAAATCTATAAATGTCAATACATTTACATAACCCGACTTTTCGTTCGTTGTCAACACGACGGACGTCTAGCCTATTTCTTTCTTATTGACAAATGTAGTTTCGTAACGAAGTACGGACGCCGCGGCTCTTCCCGAGCGTTGTTAGCCTCAAACCTTAGGATACTTCTGTAGTAGATGTTCCGAGCTACTTTTTGATTTTTTTTATTAATGGCTCTTAACACCGAAAAAGACGAGAATAAGGCCCTAAGCTTTCGAACGCCGGGATTTGTTGCCTCATTTTACGCTCGAGCTTTATACGGAGGATCAATTTATTTATCTTATGTAGTTCCTCCTATATTTTTTTTGGTTTGAACGCGGCGCTATTTTACCGAACGTGACCATTCGTCCCGTCTTGAAACACGGACCAAGGAGTTTAACATATACGCGAGTCAAAGGATTTTGAAATCCCACGGCGATAGCGAAAATGATTCGTTGGACCGATCCGTTGATTATACACTCTTCGGCGCAGGTCCGGGGTACGTCGTATGATCGAGTTTATTATTGTTATAATTGCGACCTTATTTTTAAAAAGACGCTTCGGCGTTAATTTTTTTTACAACAGTGTTGCAAACTTAACTTAAGTTCGGTTGACGTGCACCCTTAGCGTATATGATAAGACCCGAAAGATGGTGATCTATGCCTGGAAAGGACAAAGCCGGACGAAAGTCAGGTGGAAGTCCTCCCAGCTTCTGACGTGCAAATCGATCTTCAGAGCTGGGTATAGGGGCGAAAGACCAATCGAACCGTCTAGTAGCTGGTTCCCTTCGAAGTTTCCCTCAGGATAGCTAGAGCTGATTTACACGAGGTTCATCCTGTAAAGAGAATGATTAGGGGTCTTGGGGTACTTCTAGTCCTCAACCCATTTTCAAACTCTAAAGGGGTGAGATGCCAGAATTTTCCATACGGAAATTTCGGCTATGATTCAAAGTTTTTAGTGGACCATTTTTGGTAAGCAGAACTGGTGCTGTGGGATGAACCTAACACAGAGTTACGGGGCCCTATCAATGTGGCCTATAAGAGACCACAAAAGGTGTTTGTCGCTTAGGACATCAGGTCGGTGGTCATGGAAGTTGACATCCGCTAAGGAGTGTGTAACAACTCACCTGCAGAAGCGAGAAGCCCTGAAAATGGATGGCACTCAGCCAATAAATCCCTATACTCTGCCGTCGGTAGCAGTAATGGCGAATGTGTCGTCTCGAGGCTCCGACGAGTAGAAGGGTGCGCCGGTGTGCAAAGAAGGTTTTGCCGCGAGTCTGACTGGAGCCGCCGGCGGTACAGATCTTGGTGGTAGTAGTATTCACTCGGCTGAGATATAAGCACCCTTGGCCTAGGATTTACTATGGGAAGGGTTTCTCGTCAACTGCAGTTGTATGAGAGTTAATCGGACCTAAGTCCCCGGCCAATCGCCTGATTTTGATGATATGTACATATATACACGCGATGTGGACCGAACCCTCGGTCTAAAACCCGAAGTCTGCCGCCAATAAAATATTTTTTGTTCGGTCGCTGCGAGCGTTTCGCTTCGCTAGCTGACTACGGCGAAGTCAATTGATAAAATGAAAATTTCCTAACCTCGTCGTTTACGACGGCCATTAGACCATTTTTTTTATTTTCCAATCCGGCATCACGTTTAGGGCGTACTTGGTAACAAGTCATGAACCCTACCATTCGGGCTGCAACTTAAGGCAGAGCTCGCTCTTTTCTTTATAAGGTACTGGCTAGTCGCTCTAAGCAATTTCCGAGGAGCAAGGGAACAAGTTTAGCATTCCTTTCCAAAGAACGTGATTATAGCAATGTTTCGTCTATGGCGTTGAGGTCTGGCCCTGAAACGCAGGTCTAGGAATTTTTTCGATGCATATAAAAATGGCGCCTCGTACAAAAATAATGAGAGGGTATATTTTTTTATAAAGGCTGTTAAGAGGACAGCTTGGCTTATTGAATACACATACCCTTCAATAATTATACTTGATTGTGCATTTTTAAAAAAAGAGCAATTTAAGCCTCGCGCATTGCCGTACCTAAAACGGCATCCGGTCCTTGGGTTGCTGAGTCTCAGATCGATAGAAAAGTGTAAATAAGGGAAGTCGACAACTCGGAGCTGTACCTTCGGTACAAAGCTTGGCTCTGAAGGACGGGTCATTTGGCCCGAGAGGATGATGCGAACTTATCTTTTAAAACCAAAATATAAAAACGAGTTCGCGGGCGCTATCGGTGTTAAGGTCCGTTTTACTTATTTAAACTTTTTCTCGAAACGGCCTTTACATTTGACCATAAACGTCTTATTCAGAACTGGCACAGACCAGAGGAATCCGACTGTCTAATTAAAACAAAGCATCGTGTTCTCCTTAATTCGGGATCGACACGATGTGATTTCTGCCCAGGGCTCACAATGTCTAATTGAAGAAATTTGGCCACGCAGGGGTAAACGGCCGAGTATATACTCACGTGAAAGTCGGGCAACGTCGAACTGCTTGCAGTCGGCGGCTAAAACCATGCCCCTTATGGAAGACGTCAGAGCGAATTCAAATGCAAATCAATCCAAATGTTCGCAACGCGCTGATCAAGCCGTTGCAAGCTCTGACGTCACTCACTCGGGGAAGGGAAGGTCTGAGGGGACGATCGTTATCGATCTAACCTCTCCTTCCCCCACCTCTGCCATTAAGGGTAATAGGGCATTAACAACTTCAAACCCTATACCGACTTTGACACTCCCGAAAACGACCAATACCATAAACGCCGAACCCCACGCAACTGACCTACCGAAACACTCCAGGTTGACCAGAGCTAGATGGTGCTCTCTGGATGTGTCTAGGATGGCCAGCGAGGAGGTTAGGCTCATGACCCATGGAGGAGGCAACTTGAGCAACTTAAACCAGTTATTGCTCGCCCTCTTCCCGGGCCGAACCCTGGAGTCTGTCAGACAGAAAAGCAAGACCAAATCCTACAAGGAGGAGGTGGCGCGCATTCTGCCCTTTTCCAATTTCACACATCGACAGCCTCCTAGAGAAGGCCCGGAACCAGAGGTTGCGGTGGAAGTCGGCGGAGCCGAGGGAAGAGCTGCTTCCCCCGACCCTCCGCCGCCACCCCCACCAAGTTCGCCCCCGCTTGACGATAACCATGAGGGACTGGGATTCATATGCCGCATTTGTGCCAGGGAATTTCGCAGCAATCGGGGTCTGGGCCTTCACCGGCGCAGAGCTCACCCGGAGGAATTCTTTGCGGACAACTGCCCAGCGCCTAAGAGACCCAGGTGGACTCCCGCGGAGTCTCATCTGTTGGCCTCGAAGGAGGCTGACTTAACCCAAATCGCAGTCCCCGTGGATATCAATAGACTCCTTCTTGATTCCTTCCCCGATCGAACGCTGGATGCCATCAAGGGCCGACGAAGAGGACTGGCACACAGGACTCTCGTCAATAGGTACCGAGATGAGCTACAACATAACCAAGCTGAACCGGCGCCGGCCGAGGAAGGACCGAGATACCAGGAGCGAGTGCCCGGTTAGGTTAGGTTAGGTTAGGTTAGGTTAGGTTAGGTTAGGTTAGGTAGTTACACCTGTACGTTTTTTTTATTTCGTACAATTTTTAATATAATTTAAATTATTGTTTTTATTTCACCATATATAACAATTCTATGAAGCCAGACTTTAAAAAATTAAATTAGCTAAGTTTTTTCAACCTAAAAAACTAAAATAAATCTTGGTAATCTTGTTGTACGTATAAAACGTACAATCCGAACTAAATAAAATATAAAAACGTACATTTGAACAAAACGTAAGAAAAATCTTGTTAATCTCGTTGTGTTGTACCTATAAAACGTTCAGTGGAACTAAAAAAAACCCAAACTAAAACGTCCATTCGAACAGAAAACTAACATAAAACGTACACTCTATCTAAAAAATAAGAAAAATCTTGTTACTCTCGTCGTGTTGTACATATAAAACGTACATTCTATCTGAAAAAAAAAAGAAAAATCTTGTTACTTTTGTCGTGTTGTACGTATAAAACGTACATTCGAACTAAAAACTAATATAAAAACGTACATTCTCTCTGAAAAAAAAAAAAAATCTTGTTACTTTTGTCGTGTTGTACGTATAAAACGTACATTCGAACTAAAAACTAATATAAAACGTACATTCTATGTAAAAAATAAGAAAACTCCTGTTAATCTTGTCGTGTTCTACGTATAAAACGTACATTCGAACTGAAAACTAACATAAAACGTACATTCTATCTAAAAAATAAGAAAACTCCTGTTAATCTTGTCGTGTTCTACGTATAAAACGTACATTCGAACTGAAAACTAACATAAAACGTACATTCTATCTAAAAAATAAGAAAACTCATGTTAATCTTGTCGTGTTCTACGTATAAAACGTACATTCGAACTGAAAACTAACATAAAACGTACATTCTATGTAAAAAATAAGAAAACTCCTGTTAATCTTGTCGTGTAACTGAAAACTAACATAAAACGTACATTCTATCTAACAAATAACAAAACTCCTGTTAATCTTGTCGTGTTTTACTTATAAAACGTACATTCGAACTGCCAACTAACATAAAACGTACATTCTATGTAAAAAATAAGAAAACTCCTGTTAATCTTGTCGTGTTCTACGTAT